>JBAWJQ010003576.1:600000-975683 GCA_037783105.1 Bactrocera zonata | reverse complement strand
TTGAAATTTTTGTTTTAGATCAAAATTGCGGCTGCAATCGTGTAATTTCAACAAAAAAAAAAAATTATTTCGTTAATATTTATTTTGTATTTTTATATATATACCCGCAGAACGTCCGGCACAATTCCGATTTCTTTGGCGCCGCGATTTGAAGGTACCGTTGGAAAGAGGAAGTCCTCCTGATTAAAAAACATATAGGGTTATAGGGTCCGCAAACGCTTAGTTTAGGAGATATTCGGCCTTAAAGTTCAAAAATTCGCAAAATTGGACCATTTCAAGGAGCTATTTCACCACATTAAACACACTTTTTTCACATTTTTCACTTCAAATTAATTAAATTGCACTATAATCTTTTAAATAAATCAATATTTTACTCTTTTAGCAGGCTTTTTACCTAAAAAATCTTTATTTTAAAAATTACATTTTACACTTGTTTCAACCTCATTTGTTTACTAAAAATTACGACGAAATGGAGCGCTGCCATGTGTTGATAAGGCAATTCGCTGAAATTCCTCTTTTTCGCAAAAATTCCTCTATTCATGCATATGGATATTTTCCTTTTTAAATTTATTAAGCAAATAAGTAATATTATATACATGTATTAGTAATATTGTATAATAATATGATGTATACATCATAAGTAATATTATATAATAATATTACGTAATAAAGTGTACAGTACATGAGTACAGTACGAAAACTCAAATTTTGTTTCAATATGAGTGCATGATAACCGAAAAATATAACCACTTCATACCCAAAACTCATATTTTAAATATAATAATATATATATTGTCGCCTAAAATACAAACCAATGTATCATCAAAAATAAATGGAAATCGCTGACAGATATAATCAAAATTTATCCATTTTATAACGAAAACTTAAATTTTATTTCAATATTGGTTATAAAGTGGTTACATTTTTTAGTTATTATGCAGTCATATTGAAACAAAATTTGAGTTTTGGATATAAAGTAGTTATATTTTTTGGTTATTATGCACTCAAACTCATATTTTAAATATAATAACATATATATTGTCACCTAAAATACAAACCAATGTATCATCAAAAATAAATGGAAATCGCTGACAGATATAATAACCAAAATTTACTATTTTATAACGAAAACTTAAATTTTGAGTGCATGATAACCATAAATTATAACCACTTTATACCAAAAAGTCGATATATTTTTTTTATTTTCAACGCAGAAGGGGTACTACGCGAAAGTACTTCAGTCACCCCGGGTATTCGCTCGGCCAGGGTTATTTTTTTAAAGCGCGGCCGAAGGCCGCCAACGCAGAAAGGAGTACTATGCGAAAGTACTTCAGTCACCCCGGGTATTCGCTCGGCCAGGGTTATTTTTGTAAAGCGCGGCCGAAGGCCGCCAACGCAGAAAGGAGTACTATGCGAAAGTACTTCAGTCACCCCGGGTATTATGTATATAAAAATGTTATATTACAATCATAAACATATACTTACTTATCTATGTTTATTAAATATAAATCACATATTCATATGTTCATATATGCATGTATATGGAAAAGTGTTCACATATTCAATTTTAGCTTGAAACATTTTCTTTATAGTTTTTTTATAGTTAATAAAGAAAAAAGAATCACTCGAAAGTAAAAACAAAGAAAACGCTGTGAACCGCTGAAAAATCCTTCACTTTTGGTTTTTAAGGTGTGGCAATGCTTGTTTTCCTTGTAAATATAAGCACTCTAAACTTTTCAGCCATAAATTTGACAAGTGATTTTTAAAATACTAAATTTAGTTGAAAAATTGCAAAATAATTGTGAAATGTAAGCTTATTTCAAAGCTTAGAGTGTATATTTAAATATACAGTGTAAAGAACGTGAAAAAATTTAGTGAAACATAGAGAAATAACATGTTTTCTTAGTGCAAATTTTTGAATTTTTAAACGAATATTTGAAAAAATGTTAGTTATTTTTATGTTATTTTTAGATATTCCTCCTCTGGAGAAGCTCCCTTATCCGTACATACCCCATTTATACGGAAATTCGGTTTTTTTACCCCTCCGCCAAAGTAATCGGAATCGTGCCGAACGTCCGAATCACTATGTTTATTCCCGCAGAAGGTCCTAACGAAGCTCTTTTTGCAAAATCACAGTCGATTTTTCAGTTACATTCGATGAAACAAATTTTAATTCAAAAAATTGCAATTAAATTTTTGTTTGTAAAATTAATTTAAAATTAATGTAAAATCGATCCATCAAAAGCGGTTATTTGACAAAATATTATGGGTTAACATCACCACCGCAGTACATTTTTTGTTGCTAAAGTAATTTTTGTGTTCTTTGTTTTTATCTTTTTCTGGGCTTTAGTTATTGTATTTGTTAGATATGTACTTTTAAAAATTGTTATTTTAACCTATAACAGAAACAAACAATATTCCAGTGGAGAATATAAAATGCAAGTATTCAAAACATTTGCAACTGATATTTGATGTATTTTTTTTTTTTTTTTGCTACTTAACAAAAGGCAAGATATAACGGTAATCGCATTCCACATAATTAATGGAAATTCATGCGGTTTTATTTTACGAAGAGTTTGCATTCAGTTTTTCGCGTTTCGAGAATGAACATATTTTTTGTATTTTGTGACTTTTGTAATATTTTCGGTTGAAAATGGGAGGCAATAAACACAGTTCCGACCTTAAAGCAAAAATAAAAGAAGATTTTCGAAATGCACCCCATTGAGAATATGTATGTGGTTGATGGTTAGGTTAAACCATCATCCGGAATGGTGATGAACCTTTCGCCATTGAACAAATTTTAGAATATTTTTAGAATCCATTAAAGTTGCAAATATTTTGAACACATGAATTTTGACCTTGGTTTATTTAATATTTTTTTATTACTAAAAGCAAATGAATTGGAGGATGGAGTCATGTGTACAAGTTCACGCAATTGAGGAAAGTTCTCTGATCGCCATTCACTTGGGAGTGGGCAGAAACGATTCTTTTACATATGACTCAAGCAGCTCACGACTTCCGGTCTTTGACCAAGTATCCTCTGGGTAGCCTAAGAACATCCGTTTGAAGGCGAGCTAAAGTGAGAAGGCGAAACATTCCCTGCATAGGGTTGCGCGCTGGGTTTGGGACCCGCCACGTAAAAAAAACACCCCCAATGAAAAGGAACAACAAGCCTCGGATGAGAGATCCCCCCTTTTTATGACGACCATGGCAAACGAAATAAGGACTACGAATTGAGGGCATGCACCTGGAATGTCCGGTCCCTTAATTGGGAAGGTGCCGCTGCCCAGCTGGTAGATGTCCTCGTAAAGATAAAGGCTGACATCCCCGCCGTCCAAGAAGTGCGATGGACGGGACAAGGACAGAGACGAGTAGGTCCTTGTGACATTTACTACAGTGGCCATATAAAGGAGCGCAAGTTCGGTGTTGGATTCGTGGTGGGAGAGAGACTCCGTCGCCGAGTACTTTCATTCACTCCGGAGAATGAACGTCTAGCTACAATCCGCACCAAAGCGAGGTTCTTCAACATATCGCTGATTTGCGCCCACGCCTCGACGGAAGAGAAGGACGATGTGACCAAAGATGCCTTTTATGAGTGCTTGGAGCGCACTTATGAGAGCTGCCCCCGCCACGATGTCAAAATCGTGCTTGGCGACTTTAACGCCAGTGTGGGCAAAGAAGGTATCTTTGGCACTACGGTCGGTAAATTCAGCCTCCACGAGGAAACATTCCCAAATGGGTTGAGGCTGATCGACTTCGCCGGGGCCCGAAATATGGTTATCTGTAGTGCTAGATTCCAGCATAAGAAGATTCAGAAGATGTCTCCGGATCGAAAAACTACCAACCAGACCGATCATGTTGTGATAGACGGAAGACACGTCTCCAGTGTTTTAGATGTGCGCGCGCTCCGAGGTCCTAACATCGACTCGGACCACTATCTTGTTGCAGCCAAGATTCGCACCCGCCTCTGTGCAGCAAAAAACGCACGCCAACAAATACAAGGAAGGTTCGACGTCGGGAAGCTGCAATCACAACAGACAGCCGAACGATTTTCTACTCGGCTTGCACTCCTGCTCTCTGAGAGCACTTGTCAACAACTATAAGGGAACTGTGGGACGGAATTTCAAACTCCTTACGTACAGCTGCAACCGAAACCATTGGTTTTCGGAAAGTGCAAAAGAACAGCTGGTACGACGAGGAGTGCCGTGTCGCAGCGGAGAGAAAACAAGCTGCCTACCTCGCAACGTTACGATAGTCCACAACACGTGCGGGATGGGATAGATACCGAGAGTTGAATAGGGAAGCGAGACGCATTTGCAGACAGAAAAAGAAAGAGGCCGAAATGCGTGAGTACGAAGAGCTTGATACGCTGGCCGACAGGGGTAATGCTCGAAAATTCTACGAAAAAATGCGGCGGCTTACAGAAGGTTTCAAGACCGGAGAACCCCCAAGGTGATCTAATCACCGATGCCCAGAGAATACTTAAATTATGGAGCGAACACTTCTCCAGCCTGCTGAATGGCAGTGAAAGCACAACACCGGGAGAAGGCGAGCCCGACTCTCCAATCGATGACGATGGAGCAGACGTTCCATTACTCGACCACGAAGAAGTTCGAATAGCAATTAACCGCCTGAAGAACAACAAAGCGGCAGGGGCCGATGGATTGCCGGCCGAGCTATTCAAACACGGCGGCGAAGAACTGACAAGGAGCATTCCTCAGCTTCTTTGTAAAATATGGTCGGACGAAAGCATGCCCAACGATTGGAATTTAAGTGTGCTATGCCCAATCCATAAAAAAGGAGACCCCACAATCTGCGCCAACTACCGTGGGATTAGCCTCCTCAACATCGCATATAAGGTTCTATCGTGCTTATTGTGTGAAAGATTAAAGCCCAATGTCAACAAACTGATTGGACCTTATCAGTGTGGCTTTAGACCTGGCAAATCAACAACCGACCAGATATTCACCATGCGCCAAATCTTGGAAAAGACCCGTGAAAGGAGAATCGACACACACCACCTCTTCGTCGATTTCAAAGCTGCTTTCGACAGCACGAAAAGGAGCTGCCTTTATGCCGCGATGTCTGAATTTGGTATCCCCGCAAAACTAATACGGCTGTGTATGCTGACGTTGAGCAACACCAAAAGCTCCGTCAGAATCGGGAAGAACCTCTCCGAGCCTTTCGATACCAAACGAGGTTTCAGACAAGACGATTCCCTATCGTGCGACTTCTTCAACCTGCTCCTGAAGAAAATAATTCGAGCTGCAGAACTAAATAGAGAAGGTACCATCTTCTATAAGAGTGTACAGCTGCGCGCCGTTAGTTCTGCTTTCTCCAGACTGGTCAAGGAAGCAAAATGAATGGGTCTGGCAGTGAACGAGGGCAAGACGAAATATCTCCTGTCATCAAACAAACAGTCGTCGCACTCGCGACTAGGCACTCACATCACTGTTGACAGTCATAACTTTGAAGTTGTAGATAATTTCGTCTATCTTGGAACCAGCGTAAACACCACCAACAATGTCAGCCTAGAAATTCAACGCAGGATAACTCTTGCCAACACGTGCTACTTCGGACTGAGTAGTCAAATGAGAAGCAAAGTCCTCTCTCGACAAACAAAAACCAAACTCTATAAGTCACTCATAATTCCCGTCCTGCTATATGGTGCAGAAGCTGGGACGATGATAACAACGGATGAGTCGACGTTGCGAGTTTTCGAGAGAAAAATTGTGCGAAACATTTATGGTCCTTTGCGCGTCGGCCACGGCGAATATCGCATCCGATGGAACGATGAGCTGTACGAGATATACGACGACATTGACATAGTTCAGCGAATTAAAAGACAGCGGCTACGCTGGCTAGGTCATGTTGTCCGGATGGACGATAACACTCCAGCTCCGAAAGTATTCGACGCAGTACTCGCCTGGGGAAGCAGAGGGTGAGGAAGACCTCTACTCCGTTGGAAGCACCAAGTGGAAAAGGACCTGGCTTCGATTGGAATATCCAATTTGCGCCACGTAGTGAAAAGAAGAAACGACTGGCGCGCGGTTGTTAACTCGGCTATAATCGCATAAACGGTGTCTACGCCAATTAAGAAGAAGAAGCAAATGAATTAAGGTTTCAGTTTTTATGATTATTTTTATAAACAAGACCTCCAATAAAAAAATATACAAGTTGCATTCCAAAGTAAACAGGACTTTTTGAATTCAGCGCCCCCTGGTGGCGCCATCCATATGTCGACTGGTGCCTTAGAATCTGCTATATTTATCGATTGTCCAGTGAGAATTTCATGACATTTCACCGATTGCGTTTTATGTGTCAGTATGTTTGTGTTGAGCTTCAAACAAAGAGCCAACATTAAATTTTGTTTAAAATTGGTAGAACTTTTACCGAAACGTTTCAAAATCCGTGATCATCGGAAATTCCATCGAAACTGTGCGTGATTCATCAAAAATCAGACGAAATCATCATTGAAATTCATGCAAATGGAATAGAACATCTCCTGACATCTATTTATCGCATTTTGACCGAACATTTGGGCTTACGAAAGGTGAGTGCACGGTTTGTTCCGCACAAATTGACTGACGACCAAAAATTTATCAGAATTCGTCTCATCGATCGACGCTTGTGACCGATTATTTGACCAAAAATCAAATTTTAACCATTAACCACTCCCTGTATTCATCTGATATGGCACCGTGCGACTTCTTCCTGTTCGGAAAGAAAGCGTTATGCAGACGTAGAGGCCATTGAAAAGGCTTGCACCGGCATACTGGCGGTCATACCGGCCAACAAGCTAAAATACTCGTTCGACATGCTTTTGGACCGTGCAAAAAACTGTATTGAAAGAAAAGGAGATTTTGAATAAAATAAAATGATTTTGCCGAAAAAACCATTTGTTGTTTTTTTAAGTCCTGTTTACTTTGGAACACTCCTTGTATATAGATAAAGGAACACTTTATCAAAAGCTAAAGAAATGTTTTTAAATAAAAAAGTCAATATGGTTGCAAATGTGTTGACCACCACTGTACGTACACACTATGTATTTAGGTATTTGCTATTGTTCATAATCTTTGATATTTATTCAAGATATTCAATGCTAACGAATTCGCGAGAAAAGCTAGTATGTAATATAATGTAATGAATCGGCATCAATAAAAAATCCAATTTCTTTTTTTTAAGGGTTTGTTGCTTTGCATTTTAGGTAACGATACATTTATGTGTACAATGTTCAAATGGACATACTCGCTCTCGCTCGCACATTGTTTTTTGTGCCAATTATAAAGAATGTCACACAAAATTTGTCTAAAATATTTAATACATACAAATTATTTCAATTATTCTTTATAGATTCAATAATAAGAAAAAATTTTTTAGAGGAAAACTGACGTCACTTAGATATAACAAATGGGTTCAAGACTTTCGGTTTCAAAACTCTTAAAATGTAATTCCTTAAAACTAGAAATCTAGAAATTTAAAAAAAATCAAAATTTTATTTAACAATTCGATAGTTTATTTATTCAAAAATATCTCCCTAACATAATTTTAAACAAATTAAAACATTTCCAAAGTTATTGCCGTTTTTTCGAGATAGCGACATTTACTAATCAAGAATCACTGGATACTCCCTTAATACAGTCACAAATCATTATAGTGTTCAGCGATGCAGAGGATATTTGGTATTTTTTAAGTTATGGTATATAATGTATGAATATAGAATTATTACTTCATTTCATTATTTGCCATTTCTAAATTTATAGTTCTACAACTACACCGGTGGCACACTCGCACATATTCCAATAGTATTGCTTCAAAATGTAAGATAACGATATTTTAGGAAATTTTTTTTTTGTATATTAATACGTTCTTATATAGCCGTTATAAATCACGCAAGTAAAATGTTTAATAGACAGCAGTGCGAAATATTTAAAATGGAACGTTGCCAGAGCTCCAGTGAAGAGAAAATGCACCTAATATGGAGCATGTCCCTGGACGGGAAAAATATTAGTAAAATTGCCCGTTGCCTTAGAAGTTTCCGGGAAAAAATTCAAAACGCTTTCAGATATTATCGTGAGAATAAAAAATTTGCAAATAAAAAGAGATCTAAACGCAAAAAGAGAAGATTCCTTCATTGTTCGGCAGGTGGGATCCTCTGTAACTTACTCACAAATACGAGCTTCAATGCACCAGGAATATGGCTAAAACATTGCCAGTAGGACTGTTAGACAGCGGCTTTTGGAAAAAACGTTTGGGGGTGTGTTTGGGGAATACACACAATAATCGAAATGCGCGATTGGAATTTGTCAGGTTGCTTAGGGATTGTCCTCTTTATTTTTGGAATTCTGTAGTTTGTAGCGACGAATCTATGTTTAATTTACACGGATTTGATGGGAGAACTTATGTGCGACGCCCGCCTCAAATAAAAAATTGCGCCCAAAGTATACAAGGAAGACGATTAAGTTCGGCGGGAAATTGTTATGGTGTGGGGTTGCTTTACGCAGCATGATGTTGGTCTTATAATGCAAAACATCTCGTACAGTTTTTCAAAGACTTTCCGTTATCTGTATACTCCTCCACAGTTTTCCAACAGGACAATGCGTCCTACCATAAGTCGAGGTCTGTGATTCAGTGGCTTCAAAATCAGGTAATTTCATTGCTGAATTGGCCTGCTTTTTTTATAATTACTGAATTGTTTCCCTTGTACATTATTGAATAAATGTTGGTGTATACCTATACTTCAACTCCTTCTCGATATTTTTAGTTTTTTCTTTAATTTTGTGTTAATTCTAGTGCACATGGGAGGGTGTGCTAATTAGTGTGCCACCCCTGTATATTCGCCCGGTTTGCCAAAGGATGGCGTAAATTGATAAATAATAAGTGTTCGAATATTACTAACATACGTTGGAAAGCTTTATGTTCTCATGCGTATTTTCAGTACAAATACATATGTACATATATAGTATATGTCATTTAATACAACAATAATTTTTTCACTCCAATATGTCGAACTTTGTGCCTGAAAAAGTGTTTTTGCGTTGTGTTCTTTTTCATTACTTTGATACGAAGAAACACCTAGCAAAATCATCATTATAGTGAACGATCTAGTAGAGAGCGTACGTGCCAAATGTCATTTGTAGGATATAAAAGTGTTGATTTTGGGTAGAAAGACGAAGAACATCATTTAAAGACGAGAAACTGGAAGCCTTACTTGATGAAGATAGTTGCCAAACACAACGAGACTTCCCAGAATCCGCAAGAAGCAAGAAAATGCGCTATTACTTCCGCGAATTCTTAATTAATTAACCAATAATACGCAATAATACTTACATAAATTAAACCAGAATAATATCTGTCCTTGATGTTGTGTAAAACAGAAGCTTCGTTCAGACATGTCAGTTCCGCCATATCTTCGACTTTGTCGAACTTCGGCGGATTCATCTTTTGTATATCATCGCGCAAAACCATAATACGTTTTCCAGTTTCGGCGAGCTCCACTTCAACTTCGTCCCCATGTTCGCGTTTAATGCTAGCAGCTACGAATCCCTGTAAAAAATTAAACATTCATTTCTTCAGAACGTCCTATAAAATTGTAAATACAAGTTTATATGAATTTATTTAGTTTAAATATATATATATATATATATATATATATGTATATAAACATTTAATAGTTGAAAATTATGGCTTTTTCAACTCATTATATATATAAATTCATATTTCCTAATCTGATTTCAAACTAATGCCTTGTAATCATAACCAATTGGCTTCTCCACAATCTCACACAGATTCGTCCATACCTTGAGATATAAGGTATCAATCATTTCAAATGTCAGTGGTGTCTACATCCAACCAATTTAAAATAATTTAAGGGGTAAGTTATTATTATTTATTTATTTTGCACTTTTTTATTATATTTAACCTGTCATAACGCATTGTAAAATCGTGATCTCATAAATTTTTACAGTTTAAAAAAATTGTTGTTGGATTACATAAAAAATCGTTATAATTTATAATTTTATGAGACATATATCGCTCATTTACTGCAAGACCGGCATAAATCAAAAAACGTGATTTTTGAGTTAATGCTGCGGAATTGTTCGTCATATCATACTTCATGTTGAGTGAAAAATTCATATGAATACCTCTTATATGCTCCGCTTGAGAAGAGAATATATTCCTGTTTTCCGTGTAAGATTATAGTCAGTTGAAAACTTTAAACGCGTTTTCTGGCAAATCGATTTTTTTGACTTATGCCGGTCTTGCAGCAAATGAGCGATATGTATATGAAACCCCTAATTGAATTCTTAATATCTCAAGAATATAGTGTTACATTTTCAATTCGATTGGAGCAAGTTCCACGTTCCGAGTGTTTTTATACCTCCCTTATAAACGTTTGTCATTAGATTTTTAGTGTTCAAAACTTTAAACCGTTTGCCCTTTACAACTTCAAAACTACTGCACCGCGATCCCTTCAGAATACTATTTTTGACACGTCCTCAATGTCGAATTTTATTATTTATCTGAGAACATGACCCATTGGTTTTAATAAAGAGATTTTGTTCATCACAACAAATACCCAAAAAAATCCAGTTTTAGACGACTTAATATTCCAAATATTATAATTTTATTTACGCAATGGATAATGTAGTTTAGGACTTATCTACTGATTTGTTATTTAAAGTGCTACCTAGTTGAAAATTTTTAAAATCATTTTAGAAATCGTAAAACATTGCATACAAATATTTTTACTTTTATCATTTTTTATCTAGGAATAAAAAGTTAATAAATTTATTAATGAAATGTTACTAAACTTCTTTAGAAGTAAAAGTTGTTTGATTACTGCTTTATTTTCTGTAATTAGTCAAATTGTACTAATAATTGTGATTTAATTCCTGTGCTAGTTAAAGTTTACTTGTATTTAATGCTTAACTTCATTAATACTAATAGAGAAAACTTTATATAATGACAACAGGTTCATATTATGTTAATCTGCTCACCTATTGTGTTTTGTTAGTATTACTTTATTTTGTGCCACATTTTTCAATATTTAAAGAAGGATCTACCATAACCTCTCGGCCACATAATTAACAACGTTTGATATTTTGTTAAAAAAAGAGTATATTATTTACTGTAATGCAAATATTTTGTAAAGAAGACATTATTTTGGCTGGGATTTATAATAGCATCTCCCGATTTCGTGGTTAAAATATGTATGTACGGATAGAGGAGGTTTTCTAGGTTAAGAATATAGGGTTGAGGTTGACGCTGAGTTATGATTTTTGAAATATTTTCATTTAAAGATCAAAAATTCAACTATTTAAAGTGCGTGTACCTTTGATTCATAATGAATTTTACACATATATTTTTAACTTTTATATCCACTCACACTTCACTAACTCGGTTCTACACATTTGTTTTGTATTACATAGGGCAAAACTAACTGTATTTCCATATTTAACATTCGGTGAAATCCCTTTATTCATACAATAAGAAAATTGTTGCTAGGAAGCAAAAAATACATACATAAGCGTTACCATATTTAGTAAACGAATAAAAGAAAGATTGTACCGTCTATAAAAAAATTTCTTTATCGTGTGACGAGTGACGCAAACCCTTTCAGAATTTCCTTTCTCTTGATAAATAACGGTATTGGATCGGCCAGAGTTATTTTTGTTGAAGGGCGGCCGAAGTCCTCCAATGCAAAAAGGAGTTCAAATCCAAAGCATCGAAGACAACCCAGTGTTGCGACTCCAATGCAAAAAAGAGTTCTAAGCAAAATAACCGAAGGCACTCCAGTGTTGCACCAAAAAAACTAATAATGTTATTTATTTCCTGCCAGCGGGGTATTTATTTGTTTTCTTTATTTAAAAAACTTTCTGAATAATTTTAAGAAATTTTCGTGTTAGGGTAAAAATATTTATTTGGTGCATGCCGGTGTTAAGTAGTGTACGGTAGATGAATCAAAAAAAAAAAGAAAAACATGATAACAACACAGATAGTAACTAAAAATTTTCTTTTAGCACTAGTAATACAAAACACCAGAGCAATACAAAAAAAAAAAAAAAACAATAAATTACTATTTGTAGTATAGATATTATGTGCACGAGGCTCACAAAATAAAAAATTATTTTAATTTGCATGCGCGCTTTATGCAGTTTTTAGCAATACTTATTCTTTCTTTAGAACTTAAATAAAAATATTAAAGGGGATAGGAAAATTGATCATCCGAATATAGACAGCAATAAAGATATTTTCACATTATATTTTTAATATTCTATTGTCAAAAAATTTCGATTTTAAAACAATCATCTTATATAGGGTGGGTCTTCTAACGTTTTAAATTTGAATTATCTATATTTCGACATTGGAAACGTCAAATACCATTCGCAAAGTGAGAGATATTCAGTAAAAAGTCTAAAATTTACGAAATGGGTCGCTATTTACTAGAAAAAAACTGGGAAATATTGAAAACTTTTTTTCAAAGTTCGTTTGACCGAGGATGACCAATTTTACCGAAAAATCATCTTTTCGGACGAGACTCATTTCCACCTCGATGGTTACGTTAACAAGCAGAATTGTCGCATTTGGAGCACAGAAAACCCGCACGTAATCGTCGAGAAGCCAATGCACCCAGCACGAATCACTGTATGGTGCGGATTTTGGTCTGGTGGAATCATCGGCCCATTTTTCTTCGAAAATGAAGAAGGAACCGCCGTAGCCATCAATGAGCAATATCGCGCAATGTTAATCGAATTTTTCTTCAAGGAAATTGAAGAGAAAGACTTGGACAACATTTGGTTCTAGCAGGACGGCGCTACGTGCTATACAGCAAACGCTACACTCAATCTTTTTCGCCCTATCTTCGAATTTAAAATTTTATATGGCCCACCCTTTAAATCTCCGAATTAAATGAATGTTTCTCGATTTTTCCTACAGCATGTTAGTTTTAAAATGGCAGACATCCAAAACTAAAAGATTTAATATGAAGGCATTTCTTCTTATCAACTTTTAAGATTGCCAGTATAATCTTCAGATTTGTAGAATTCTAACAGTTTGTGTCTCCCTCTCTAATTTAGCATACATATGTGGGTAGCGCTAGAACAGTGTTACGATTTGCAATCAATAATACATATTTGCAAACCATTAAGAAAAACCAGTTTTTTTTACCCACGAAATTTATCAATATCAGTTAATAGTAAATTTGTTTATGCATAGTGGTGCAATTAAAGACAACTTTTTATACTATTATTATTATTATTATTATTATTACAATTTTCTTAACTACAGTGAACCACGTGATCGAGACCAACATCTCTTTTCATACAGGTTTATTCAAGTCATTGAACTGCTCAAAATACCAAGTATGTATGCATATTGATATAACCATCTGAAATACTGAAGAATCAAAATCATACTTAAACAAACATATTTAAGAACGTAAGTTAATTTACATCATCATACGTGTACATATTTAGACATACACACATGGTCCAAATAATAAGTACATACACCTGTATGGCATTCATTAACTAATCAATTCACTTCCATTCAGGTTTGGAGAGAATGTTATATTTATTATTATTATTTATATTAATTCACTTAATTTTCTTTTTACTCTAAAAAGTATTAAATGTACTTATTAATTTGGCCATGTATCTAGAATGAAATACATCACCACGGCCTTTCCAAACATAAATAAAATTGTGCGTATAGAACGGTCTAAAAAATACCTATATAGTATGTATCTACTTGTAGTTGCTACATAAATGACAATAATGTTTTTTCGGCCGACTTACTACTATAAACTGTGAATACGACCCTAATTTTTTCTAGCTTTTCTTCAAAGATTATGTTTTTTTTATTTAGTTATAAATTTCCATTTAAAATATACGAATTAAAAATATATATAAATTGTTATCTTATTTTGTCTTTTTGTTTTACCAAGAACAAGGAATTGTTGATTTTGCAAGATAAGGCAAATTTCTCATTGAGAAAAAATTGACCTAAAGTTTTTGCAGTAATTTTTTTTTTGTGTACAAAAAATGATATATACATAGGTTGCTATATATATTTCTGGACTAGGCAGCACTAGGTTTTGCCAGGTGCAATCTGACATTTCCATTGGAAAGTTTGACATTTTTTAGCAGAACGTTTTGTCATTTAATCGTGAATTGTTTTATTTACAGGGAATTAAAAAATTCATCTCGGCCAAAAAATGGAATTAACTCGTGAACATTTTCGTGCGATCATTTTTCACAACTTTCGACGTGGATTATCACAAGAGTGCATCGATGAACTAAAATCTTTGTATGGCTATGAAGCACCATCCTATAGCACTGTGAAAAACTGTTACAACGAATTCAATCGTGGCCGACGCTCGCTTAAAGACGAATTCCGTGAAGGTCGTCCAAAAACAGCCGTTGTACCAGAAAACATCGATGCCGTACGTGAACTGATAATGCAAGACCGTCATGTAACATACCTTCAGATAGAGGCATGCCTATGCATTTCTCCCACCAGCATACATTCGATATTGCAGAACACCTGGCCGTAAAAAAGGTTTGTTCTCGTTGGATCCCGCACAATTTGACAATCGCTCAAAAAAAGGCTCGTGTGGATTGGTGTAAAGAAATGCTAAAAAAATACGATCGCGGTGCTTCAAAAGACGTTTATAAGATCGTCACAGGTTACGAATCATGGATCTATGCGTATGAGCCCGAAACAAAACAGCAATCGACCGTGTGGGTCTTCCAAGACGAGCCAAATCCAACGAAAAAAAAAAAAAATTTCGTTGATATATATGCCTATTTTCATTATTAGGCCAGAAATATATATAGCAGCCCTCGTACATAGTAATTATTTACATATTTGGTTATATCTTCAGCTCGCACGATTTTTTATAAATTAACGTTGTTCAACAAATGAAAGGACCTAATAAATTAAAGTAGACTAAGCTGAAGATGTGAAGAATTTAATCAGAATACTTTTTGTGTATTGTTTCGAACTATTTTGGTAGCGCTTTAAAAATTTTACCAACGGCATTGTTTTGTTTGCATTAAGGGGTTAGGGATAATTAGAATTAAAAAAAAAAATCATTTTTTTTTCGTAAAGTGTAATATCTTAAAAACATTCCTCGAAAATTTCACGTTGATCCGATAAGTTTTTGAGTTATTCGACAAATAACAAAGAGAGCTCGGGCACTTCAAAGCAAGAGTGTAAAACTTTAAACGCGTTTTTTGAACCGGTGACAACTGTAAATCGAAAACCGTTCAGTAGATATTAATGAAATTTATACAGCTTTTAGAATACATAATAAACTCAGGCCTGATCGAAGGATTTTTATTTTTCGAAAATTTCGATTTTTTAAGACCAATTTCCTGAGGCCGCCATTTTGTTAATTTTGAAGAAAAAATGTAAAATCCTTCGATCAGGCACGGGGTTTTCTATTCATAAAACTAATTTTTTTTGTCCGATTGTTTTTAGATAAATCTCCCAGGACTTATGCTTGTCGCCGCAAGTTCCTTTTTTGGAACAGGGTCATCACAAACCACTAGAACTTTGGAAATTAAATTTTTTTTTAAATTTTCCTATAATAATGCCATATTACTACTTTTGTAAAATAACATGATTTAATACCAAACAAAAAAAATACTGAAAACTCTCATTTTTTCGTGCCTCTGACTACCCCTAACCCGTTAAGTTTACATGTCAATCATACATACCTGGTTCTCATGTGGGACCCAAACAAGACGTTTCTGTGTCCATTCAGCTTGAGTTGCTGGATCATTAAATTGGTTCCGTTCGACGGAAAGATATTTCAGTTCGGGATCGTTACGATCGACTTCTTCGGCCATTTTTATTATACTTTTATAAAATGTTATTTCCGCACTTTTAGACAATATCGATTAAGCACTTAAAAGGTTACAAACAGATTAACCTGAAACAAAACAGTTTTTTATAACACGCACAAATATGAAGAAATTATTATCTGATTAGGGAAAGCTTTAATACAACTTCCCCCGAATTCGCACATAAAATGGGTATGTGCGGATAGACGATGTTCTACAGATTAAGAATTACATATACACACCTGCTCAAAATAATAGTTACACTATAAAACTTAGTACTCTCAATAGTTTAAAAAACTTTTTATGGGCTTTTTGTGACAAGTTATGCTGTAAATTTAATTAAGATAATATGGCATCCCTCTTTCTAAGATAATGAAGCATGTGAATCCCCGAGTTAATGCGTATTTGTTTTGTGTGAATACTCAGAAAAAAACTTGCTCAATATAATAGTTACACAAAAGTGAATCAAGCTTTTTGTGAAAACAAAGTTAATTTTATCCAGTTTTCAACTTTTTTTTATTTGGAGTATTAAGTTTTCTTTCATTAAAGCTAAAAATGCTGCAGATAAATTAAATTATTTTTTTTATCAGATGGGTCGGAAGTCACATTGCACTGTTGCAGAAGCCCGTCTGGTTTCAAACCTCAGAAAGCAAGAAAAATCGCTTCGGGAAATTGGGAAATTAATGGAAAGGTCTCATAATTTTGTTAAAAATGCTTTAGAGCGAAAATCTAGTAGAGAGACTCGAAAGGAAGGCCACAAAAAAGGAGTACAGTTCTTGATCGCCACATTGTAACTTATTGTAAAAAGGACCCATTCAAGTTGTCGAAGGTGATAGCAGCAGAAATTGTTAGGCTAAGCTACCAGGACGAATAGCCAGGAAAGTTCCAATAATGCGAACAAAAAATTTAGATATGAGGTTAAACTTTGCAAGAAGTCATTTAGATTGGTCAGGGACTGAGGGAACAAAAAAGTGGAGAAACATCTTATGGAATGATGAAACGAAAATGATTTTGTTTGGAAACGATTGTGAGAGAAATGTGCGTCGCCAAAAATGAAAGGAGTTTCACGTTCCATTCACAAAAAAAAACTGTGAAGCATGGAGGTGGAATAATGGTGGATATACTAGCTATTAACTAACTAATGTTAAATATGCAACAATACTGTTTTATCATAATTTGTTTTTCCAAAATAATCTTAATAAAAGTGTACCAATTTTTTTGAGAAAGTTTATTTTAGGTATGAAATGTTTTTGGATTTACATTTGTTTGTTTTACTATTTTTTAAATGAAGTTTATTTAATTTAGCTTGTAAATATTTGAAAAATATAAGTACGTTTGCGTTTTTCTTAAAAATTTAAATACAACCTTTTTCTGATGAGCTTTACTTGAAAAAGTATTGTGTAACTATTATTTTGAGCATTTATTTTACATTATATAGCGCAAAAATACCTTTTATTCAATAGTTAACTTTTGTTCAATTATTTTTGTTCACACAATAACAAAAAGGTTGCATTCTAACTAATAATCTGTGTTACCTGACGTTCATATTTCACAGACGAACCAGAAGAAATAAGGAAAACAAATAAAACCCCAATGACAGGAATTAAATAACACACTAGGGGTATTCTCTAGCTCTTACAAAACCCTTGCAGGGTGCAACAATTGCAGATTTTTCGACCTAATGCAACGGCACAACAACAAACACACGCAGAAAAATATTTGCAATGGCTGTAAAATATGTCAGACCAAAACCCATGTTTATTTGCGTGCAATGTCACGCAAAAATATAATTGCAACCCTGTCTTTTCTGTTATTTTACTTGAATACATATTTTGACGTTAAATTGATGAGGAAGGTAAATTTTAAATAGATTTTAAAACTTCTATATAAATAATAAAGATTTATTACAGTTTTTTTTTTTTTGTTAAGAATGAATGCAGAAGGTGCGCCAATTCACAAAAGCCATGCATAATGGCACGATTCCGATTACTTTGGCGGAGGGGTAAAAAAACCGAATTTCCGTATAAATGGGGTATGTACGGATAGGGGAGCTTCTCCAGAGGAGGAATATCCAAAAATAACATAAAAATAACTAATATTTTTTGAAATATTCACGTTTAAAAATTCAAAAATTTGCACTAAGAAAACATGTTTTTTCTCTATGTTTCACTAAATTTTTTCACGTTCTTTACACTGTATATTTAAATATACACTCTAAGCTTTGAAATAAGCTTACATTTCACAATTATTTTGCAATTTTTCAACTAAATTTAGTATTTTAAAAATCACTTGTCAAATTTATGGCTGAAAAGTTTAGAGTGCTTATATTTACAAGGAAAACCAGCATTGCCACACCTCAAAAACCAAAAGTGAAGGATTTTTCAGCGTTTCACAGCGTTTTCTTTGTTTCTACTTTCGAGTGATTCTTTTTTCTTTATTAACTATAAAAAAAACTATAAAGAAGATTTTTCAAGCTAAAATTGAATATGTGAACACTTTTCCATATACATACATGCATATATGAATATATGAATATGTGATTTATATTTAATAAACATAGATAAGTAAAATCGTGTGATAACATTATAATATACATATATTTTTATGATTGTAATATAACATTGTTATATACATAATACCCGGGGTGACTGAAGTACTTTCGCATAGTACTCCTTTTTGCGTTGCCGGCCTTCGGCCGCGCTTTAAAAAAATAACTCTGGCCGAGCGAATACCCGGGGTGACTGAAGTACTTTCGCATAGTACTCCTTTCTGCGTTGGCGGCCTTCGGCCGCGCTTTAAAAAAATTACTCTGGCCGAGCGAATACCCAGGGTGACTGAAGTACTTTCGCACAGTACTCCTTTCTGCGTTGGCGGCCTTCGGCCGCGCTTTAAAAAAATAACTCTGGCCGAGCGAATACCCGAGGTGACTGAAGTACTTTCGCATAGTACTCCTTTCTGCGTTGGCGGCCTTCGGCCGCGCTTTAAAAAAATAACTCTGGCCGAGCGAATACCCAGGGTGACTGAAGTACTTTCGCATAGTACTCCTTTCTGCGTTGGCGGCCTTCGGCCGCGCTTTAAAAAAATAACCCTGGCCGAGCGAATACCCAGGGTGACTGAAGTACTTTCGCACAGTACTCCTTTCTGCGTTGGCGGCCTTCGGCCGCGCTTTAAAAAAATAACCCTGGCCGAGCGAATACCCGGGGTGACTGAAGTACTTTCGCGTAGTACCCCTTTCTGCGTTGAAAATAAAAAAAATATATTGACTTTTTGGTATAAAGTGGTTATAATTTATGGTTATCATGCACTCAAAATTTAAGTTTTCGTTATAAAATAGTAAATTTTGGTTATTATATCTGTCAGCGATTTCCATTTATTTTTGATGATACATTGGTTTGTATTTTAGATGACAATATATATGTTATTATATTTAAAATATGAGTTTGAGTGCATAATAACCAAAAAATATAACTACTTTATATCCAAAACTCAAATTTTGTTTCAATATGACTGCATAATAACCAAAAAATATAAACACTTTATAACCAATATTGAAATAAAATTTAAGTTTTCGTTATAAAATGGATAAATTTTGGTTATTATATCTGTCAGCGATTTCCATTTATTTTTGATGATACATTGGCTTGTATTTTAGGCGACAATATATATATTATTATATTTAAAATATGAGTTTTTGGTATGAAGTGGTTATATTTTTCGGTTATCATGCACTCATATTGAAACAAAATTTGAGTTTTCGTACTGTACTCATGTACTGTACACTTTATTACGTAATATTATTATATAATATTACTTATACATATGTATATATAATATTATTATATAATATTACTAATACATGTATATAATATTACTTATTTGCTTAATAAATTTAAAAAGCAAAATATCCATATGTATGAATAGAGGAATTTTTGCGAAAAAGAGGAATTTCAGCGAATTGCCTTATCAACACATGGCAGCGCTCCATTTCGTCGTAATTTTTAGTAAACAAATGAGGTTGAAACAAGTGTAAAATGTAATTTTTAAAATAAAGATTTTTTAGGTAAAAAACCTGCTAAAAGAGTTAAATGTTGATTTATTTAAAAGATTATAGTGCAATTTAATTAATTTGAAGTGAAAAATGTGAAAAAAGTGTGTTTAATGTGGTGAAATAGCTCCTTGAAATGGTCCAATTTTGCGAATTTTTGAACTTTAAGGCCGAATATCTCCTAAACTAAGCGTTTGCGGACCCTATAACCCTATATGTTTTTTAATCGGGAGGACTTCCTCTTTCCAACGGTACCTTCAAATCGCGGCGCCAAAGAAATCGGAATTGTGCCTGCATAATAGTCATTCACAATAAATTGACCGGAACAGCCGTTCATATATCACTAGATTCTGCAATGGGTGCTTTCGTGACCTTGTATATTTCGGTATAGGATTTTTGCAATCTACAATCTTGCAGATTCCTATCAGTTTTTCGCATAGAAATCCTTCCTGCGCTTCAAAAAAATAACCCTGGTCGGACCAACACCTGGGCGTGTTTAGTTCTTTCGCGTTGGGGGCCGCGCTTAAAAAAAATAACCCTGGTCAATCCGACACCGAGATTTATCAAGATAAAAATTATGAAAGGTTTTATATTACTCATTACACGATAATGAATTTTGTAATGACGTCATATTCACTCTATTGTCTTATTTTTATTCCATTATGTAAAAAATATGGTAACACGATTTTTTTGTTTCTTTGCAACCATTTTCTTATTGTTTGATTAAATGGATTTCAACTAACGTTTAATATGGAATTAAAGTTATTTTTACACTATTTAATATAAAATAAATAGTTAGAAACGAATAAGTGAAGTGTTAGTGGATATAAAAGTTAAAAATGTAAGTTTAAAATTAATTATAAATCGGAAAAACAAGCGTTTTAAATGGTGGAATTTTTAAACTTTAACGCAAATATCTCAAAAACCATATGTCAGCAGTAACTAAATATACATATATATATTTTTTTCTTGATCTAGAGGACTCATTTTAACTTCAAAATTGGGGGATGCTTTTTTAAATCCCAGCCTATTTTCTTAATCTGGAGTACAACATTCCATCGCCCATACCACTTTATGTCGGAATACGGGGATGCTATAGTAAAACCCAGCCGTTCCGAGGATTGTTTATTTAAGCGAAAGAATTTAGTCAAATTAAATAAAACACATCACATAATTACAAGATTGTGAAAAAATTCTTCATTCACCTCTTTTTTATACAAAAAAAGATGAAATGTTTGTCATTAATTCACCGTATCTGCAAGGGAAAATTGCTTGCTATTATTATATGTAAAGTTTGGTCAGACAGCTGGCATTTTTTTATTTTTGAATAACGTACTTAATGCAAAAATTTTTAATCACGACTGTAATCTGGGCATATGAAGCAAATGTAGTACATATATAATGATGTTTGTGTAATACCGTTGGTTGCACAAAAGGTTTGCACTTCACAATTTATTCGTATTCTTTATTACATTTACATTCGCTTTTTTTAAATTAAGTACCGCACGTTTGTACATACGAGTGAACGTTTAACCGCTTTAATAATCGTATTTAACTGTTTGTGTTGAGTTTCTTAAAATGTTGATAAGAAAAGAAAATTCCGATAGATTTAAATTCCACGACACTTTAATCCTTTCTTTGGAGATTTTTAAAATATTTAACTCCACTCCTTAATTCAACACATACTTCCCACTTTGTTCCACTTTCGTTAAACGACTTCTCAATTACTCTACTCTCAAACGACTACGACCGGCTTCTTTCTTCCAATCGAATATCTACCAGCAAAGCAGTGTTGCATCTTAGTCACCCTTTTTATTTAATTATTCGCGCAATACTATGAACAAATGCCAACACACATTCTCAAAACTCAACACCTTATCTCAAATATTAATGTAAATGCTATATTTTATCAAATTGCTAATGTACACACAAACTGAACATATTTCAATATTTAAAGTTTGAAGCTACTAATTATTACAAGCTTGTAACTGTCTACTTTGTTCAATTACTTTTACTCATTGGAATGCGTAATCAAGTTTCTCTTTGTCATCACTACGACTTGTTCATAGCTCTTTTGCATCACCATCTAAATTTTCCCAATACCTACTTAAAACACTATCACTCAACACTCCACAAATATTAAATATAAAGATTTATATGTTTGGGATTTTTTGTACACAATTTATCACTTAAACAAAAACCTTTTTTCCAATACGGCAGAAAACACGTAGAAGCGAACACCTTTACGGGCGGATTTCGTTAAGTTTTATGTTTGTGCGATGGCTGACTAATTCGCTAGGGTTGCATTTCACGCCACTTAAATTTTTAAGCAAATATAACGCAACAAAATATTACCCAAATCTTCGGATAATTACAGACAGATAACTCCTATAATGTCATGCAGATGCACTTCTTTAGTGTATAAAGAATTGTTGTGGCAATTTTTTGGAAACTTTCAACCTCTATTTTTTTCAAATATTAACTATTAGTATATTGTATGTATATATCTGTATAATATGTATGAGTATTTTCTGGTTCTGTTGTACCATAAAACTATGGATGTTCGATTCGTTTTTATGGTCTTCTCCTGCTATTTTTCAGTAGGTGTAACCGTGTATTTTACACACTGTCAGATCATACATACACAGGAAAATCGGTTAGTATTGTCAATTGAAAAAATAAATTTGAACAGAGATATCTAATGCCGCTGTTAGGTAGTTAAACGGTGACTTAACCGATAATTGGATAACAGAGCCATAACTATTGCCGACTATTGGCAAAACTTTCTGCCAAGAAGCATCGAGCATTTGCTGGCTTGAAACATAAAAATTATTTACACAACTTTTGACAAACAAAAGCAATATGCCGACTCAAATGGCAATATTGACAGCAATAAAATATCTAGACAACATCTATTTTCACGGGGTGGATTCCATCGTTGTGAGGAGAGTTCCCCGGTTGAAAATTTACAATTATTCGAAGTCATTGTTTGATCAGGGAACGTAAAACAATCAAAAAATAAGAAAACAATTGATGATCTCTGACTTAGTGTTCTGGCGGACCAGGGAACATCAAATAATGAGAAGGTGAAAATTGAACTTTGTATGATGCTCGATAACTAACTAACAGAGCTGAAAAACTTCAAGCTGGGAGTTCACCATATACCCTGTAATTTAGTAGTACTAAGTAAAAGACAAAAAGAACAATAAGTTTACTATTGATATAAAACTATTTTTGCTATATAATGTAAAATAAATGTGTACGAACGAATTAGTCAAGTTGTAGTTTATATAAAATTGCAATACATAAGTGTAAAATTAATTTAAAATCGAAAAAACACATGCTTCGAATAGTGTTAATTATCAATTTTAAACGCAATATCTCAATTCTTGATCTGGAGAACCTCCTCTATCCGACCATACCCATTTTCTTTCCGAAATCTTAAGATGGTATACTAAAGTTTTCCCTTATTTTTTTTTTAATAGAAATATCTTCTTTAGTCTACGGAAATGCCTTTTATAACGTTTTCTTTGTAAAGACAAATAGGCAAACGAATATTATCGCATAGAGATATTAATAAAACACTGTGTGAATACGATATTAGTCAGAATACATTTATGTTGGTAATGTCACAGGGAGACGTTGTAATTTATTGTGCATAGCAAATGCAAGTGGTTTCCCCGGTATGTGGACATATATTAAAAAAAATCAGTTTTGATGCGGTTAACATAATTAATTCATTGATTGTAACATATTATTATTGTTTAGTTTTAACCGACAGCAAAAATACTATTTTAAGGATTGTTATTTGTAGACATGAAATTACAATAGTGTACCTTCAAATTGGAAAGATAAGCGGGGTGGGATTGGACTTCTAAAGCAAACGGGAACGCCTACTGAAAACTTGCGGTGACAAAACCTTAAAAACAAATTGGACATTCTTATCTTCATGGCCCAAAGTTACTTATTAAAAACACATATATTGTACAAATAAAAAAACTAATATGCTAATAGTAAATATTTGAAGAAAAACTTGGTTTAAAGTACGCAACAAAATGTCTGCCAAAATAAATGACACGCCCACACCGCAAGAGATGACGTCAGCTGCAACATCGCTGTTGTTACCAACTGCTATAGGTGGGAGTAATGGTAATGTAGATATAATTATAATTTTACCGCAAATAAACTCCTATTTTAATTGATTCCAGGATTAAGATGCGAGATAAAGCATGAACCTCCCGAAGATATCGATGATCGTCCAGCAAGTATTTTAAATTTTCAAAACGTTAGCAATACAAATCCCAATGAACGTACAGATAGTCCTAAAATTCGTCTTACACCAACAATTAAGCTGATGCCCATACCAAATCCGGTAGATCCCAAACGAAGGTTTGCTTGTCCGTATGACAATTGCACGAAAAGTTATGGAAAGAGTTCTCACTTACGTTCGCATTTAACCTGGCATACTGGTATCAAACCTTTTGTTTGTTCACAACAAAACTGTGGTAAAGGATTTACTAGATCGGATGAGCTTAATCGTCACGTGAGAACGCATACGGGAGAAAAACCGTTTGAATGTATACAGGTTGGAAATTTATAATTTAAGTTTTAACATTTTATATTTGATTTGGTTTTTCACAGTGCACAAAGAAGTTCTCTCGTAGTGACCATCTCACAAAACACCTTGCTACTCATGCTAAACAGATGCAAAATTGTTCTAAAAAAGTAGGAGTACAAGAAGAGGGGAATCGTTCCAAAAAGGGATGTTATTTGAATGAATCATCTGATTCGAAAAATAGCTTTGATGATCCAGATTTTCCTAACGAAACGGAAGAATATAGCAACGGGATGCATTTTATGGCAGCTCTAATTGAAAACTGCAGTCAGTCTAAAGATGTAACGTCTAAAGACAAAGTTAAACAAGCGTCTGAAAAACTTACGTCTGATAGCTTATTGGATCACAAACCTATAAAAATAAAACTAGAGCGGCCGGAAAATAGCGAGGAGTACCATATAGTGCCACCCGAAACAGCTGAACAAAGAAAACAAAATTCCTCAGTTTTGGTCTCGGAAGATCAAATGTCTTCTGAATTCGTGACACATACAATCAAAAAGCAAAATTCTGATACAATGGAACAACATTTAACAATGCTATCTGGGCAGGGTGCATTTATGGGGTGGTCCCAATTGGGAAAAGATACTTCGGAAGATTTAATTGATCCCCACCGTCCATGTCGGTGCAACCTTTGTAAAAAGTCATTTAAACGACAGGATGATCTCAATCGTCACCTTCGCACACACACTGGAGAAAAACCTTTTATATGCATAGAATGTGAGCGACGGTTCATGCGTAGTGATCATTTAAAGAAACATATTAAAACTCATACTAAATGTCGGTAGTTATATTAAGCAAATGGTAAACGTATGTTATATGGATAAATAAATATAATTGCATAATACTAAATGAGTTACACAATATAAAATATTTGGATGGTTATTATGTAATCGACGAGTTTCTTTCGCAATGTGAGTAATAAGTCAAAATATTATTGAGATTTCCAAAATTTTACATCTTGCCATACATATACCGCGTACAGAAATCCTTACAAAAAGACTTCCCTTAGTCTGGAAATCGTCAATCAATCATTAGAAAAAAATATACATACATATATCCCAAGTGATATTTCAAATTCCACCAATCGCATACAATTGTATATGTATTTCTACATCCACGCAAATGCAAACGTACAACTTTTACTATTGAGTATTAATACTTTATTTCCAGGATAAACGGTGCAATCTTAAGTTGTGTGTATAAAGTAAAATATATATATAAAGTAAGAGTTATATATTAATCTCGGAAATTCACATTGTTAAAAACATTTATCCGCAAAATACTGATTCGTTTATTAATTGAAAATATGGATATTATTTAAAAATTATATAGCTTACTCAACTTTTTAATATTTTAATGACTGTTGTCAAAATTTATGTGTATATAATTTATTTTTATTATATTTAAAAACTTTTATTATAATGTATTTATAAAGTTTATCTACAAAAAATAAATATTTCTCATTTACATCGATGTACATATATACAGTTGTGCACAAAAAAAGAAGTGATCATATGTACGAAACGAAACTTTAAATTGTTATTAATAAGAAAAATATTTGTTTGTGTCAAAATTTGTACCACGGGGAGAGGGGTGCCAGATATGTAGGGTTAGCTGGACATGAGAATAGGTGGTTAAAGTCAAGCGAGGACTTGTTGGGGTCGATTTTGAATGAGTAGGAGTTTAGCCTGCAACATTGTCCAGAATGAAGCTGCGATTCTCGCGGTAACTCCAGTTCGTCGTCTGCAATGGGTGGTGGTTTGATTTCAAGTACGCCTTTCACTGAGAGGGAGCGGAGAAGGTGTTTAAGGCTCCATTGCGGTCAGTGCATGTCTGAACTAGGTTGCGTACGAAGTCTGGTTGGCGTATTGTCTTATGTCGTAGTTAAGGAAAGATCACTTGATGTTTCTAGGTGACGGTTCTGGATTGCAGTGTTCTGGCATTTACTGCATCTATTTTGTTGCGACTGTTCCTGCGGTCGTATGACGAGTGAATGAGCACAAACTGTCTAGTGTCATTCCTAAAATCTTAGGGAACTTTACCGTCCTCTATTGCAATATTAAGGTCAACTCTGTACTCCTTTGTCCAGTTTGTGAAGAAGTGAGAAAGGTCAGAGACATAGCTGTTTACTTTTGAGGACATATCAAGTCCAACAATACGAGGATTGTCCTCTCACAGGCTGGTTTTTGGTTGAGGTCATGAACTATCTGGGCGTTTACGACGCCAAGTGCTGTGTGGCTGTATACTTTGCGGAAGCCATGCAAGTGGTTTGCTAGACTCAGGTTGGGAGTGAATGTTAGGAGTAGCAAGGCCTCAAGTGTCTTCACTATTGAAGAAAGGAGAGTTATCTCGCGATAAGAACCTTTTTATTGGCGGGTTTCCCAGGTTTCAGTATTGGGACCACTCTTCCATCATCGGGTACTTGAAGAGTGGCCACCGACAAGTTGAGGACCTTGTTGAGGTACCTTATTCCAGCAGGGTAAATGGATTTAGATCACTTTGCTTTATTGATGACACTACGCACCTCCTCATCGTTGAAAGTAAGAGCTGCGCAGTCTTTTGGCATTGTGCACAGCCGTCGTTTAACTTTGTTTACCGAAGAGTGCAGCGTGAGTTGTCGGCTAAAATATATTGCACACTTCTTCGAGTCCAAAAAGGCATGGTCATTGAATTGAGTTTCAACTTGGCCATCATGTCTGTTCGGGTTAGGCAAAGCTTTGACAGTAGTTCAAAGCTTACTTACACTAATGGTGAGACTCCGGGTGCTCTATCTATTTTATCCGCTTATGCTAGTTTACCATTTGCCGAATCTCCAAATTGAGATTATATAATCGGGGATCAAAGAGATCGCCATGGCGTAGGGTGTCTCGCTCCTTAGCTAAAACTGCTGCTTCGTCTAGGAAATTGCGTAATGCGTTATGCCAATTAGCTTTACTCCTCATTCATTGTATCAATGTCAGGCAGGATTGTAAAAGATCGTGATGCGCGTTATAGTCGCCTGGTACCAAACGGTGCTGAAAACACGAAGTAGAGCATCTAAGTTTGGGTGATATCCTGGGCAAAATGTAACTGGGGGTATATATTAAATATTTAGTACTAGTAGTCGATGTCACGATTGATAAGACGATAATGCACGCTATTGTACAGTATGAAGGCTAGGCCTCCATCCTTAGGTACACTCCTGCAGTCCCAACACATTGGGAAGTGACAGCAACCAGTACAAGACTTGCACTTGACTAATGTAACGTTCCAACGTATGACAATTTGACACATGGAACAGTGTGACTGGTTTTCTTCCAAAAACTGGAAAAGGATGAAGGTTGGGGGGACTGATCAGAATGGGAATCATGCTGCTTGTTTGAGCTCCTATGGACCTTTGTTGGCCACTCAGGTGGAGTGGTGAAGCAGTACGCGAGCTTGGTGCAGATTGCACAGCCGTAGAGGGTAATATCGCAGTAGTGCGTCGGCGACATGGGGCCACGTAACTTTGGGTCCACTCACGGTGCGCCTTAAGATCTGAGCAGGTCTGAAGATGGTTCTATTCATTGCATGTATTATACCTACCTAGATGGAGTTTGAATGTAGCCTTTTAGCGCTGAAAAATTCCTCCGAGCCCGGGTCGAATTCTATGCCAGCACGAGTTAGTAGGATACGGATATCCAGTGATGACGGGCTTAGTATAAGACTTACCGGTTCAAACGGGCTTAAATCGTCAAAACACATCTGGTAACGCAGAACCGACTGTCGTTGGAATTCCCCAAATCTCTTTCACTACGGCCACGAATGATATGTTTAGGGTAATTGTTGATCCAATCAAGACAATTCAACCAAACCCACTTCACTGTGTGAAAAGCTACTCCTACTATAATTTTAAATCTCTATTTTAAGGAGGCGCTGGACAAAGTTTCTGGAGATCTTACTTCGAAATATGTTTTTTTTTGTGCGCATTATATAAGGATTTTGGTAGCGGTTTTATCCGTATACTTACATTTTGTTCGCTGGCAATCGCCCACGAAGAGTTTCAGTATTAACATAAAAATTTGATTTATCTTTCCGGCTCCTGGCTGATGCAAAAACATTAATTTTGTAGTAATGTCCTAAATTTGGATCGACTATTATGGGTTACGCGAAATCGAGCTGTTCAATTTTGAATCCTATTTAAGCGAAATACCCTTCATTATCTTGGATCTCCATACATTATTTTTTGTTATATTTTTCACTTTATTTCTTTAAAACGTTTCCACTGCAGAAAAATCTAATAATTAATTTAACAACAAATAATTAAAATTGTAGATCTCCTTTTTTAAAGCTGCGAATATTTTTTAGGTTAAACATAATTTTTGAAAGGAAATGTCTAACAATTCTATTTTTTGTGGAAAGCAATATCAATGTTCTCGAGGACTAACAAAGCTGAACAAGAATCATTTTATTAAAAGTTTTTTTTTCGTATTTTATTGTTGATATCCCATTATGTGTACCGCTATTGTACCTCGTGATTTATACACATACAAAAGATATGGAGTTATATAATTATTATATAAGCGATCAGAATGACGAGACAAGTTGAAATGACGTTAGCTGTAACATCGATGTTGTTACCAACTGCTATATATGGGACTGATGGTAATGTAGAAGTAATATTTTTATAACATATAATAGACTTTATTGAATAATATTTTTGTAACAAATAACAGCTTTTTATTAAATAATATTTTGGAACACAATCAACTAGAACCTTACGAGTAGGATGATGAAATCTGAGTGAGTGGTGATAAAACCCGCTTAATGTATGGGACCGCTTTCAATGGTTAAAAATGTCCTAGTTTCATTAATTCCAGGATTAAGGTCTTATATCAACAATAAAGCCCAAACGAAGGTTTGCTTGTCCGTATGAGAAGTTCACGAAAAGTTATGGAAAGTGTTCTCACTTACGTTCACATTTAACCTGGCATACATACTGGCATCAAACCTTTTCTTTGTTCACAACAAAGTAGTGGTAAAGGATTTACTAGATCCGATGAGCTTAACCAAACAAACACAAATCCATTAGACCAAAACCTATAAAGTGCCATAACTAAGCACTAAATTAAGAAGCAAAATTGTAATTTGGTACAGAGGATCGCAGTAGCATGGCATCTGTGGGTTTAATATCTTTTTAAACCTCGAAAGCTAACTCAAACAATCTTACTGAGAAGAAGTCCTTTAGTACCTCTTTGTACGCTATGAGAGTAAAATAAGATAATAACATCCTCACTTCTCACATTACGGTTATGTTGAAAGCTACTAAAATTGCGATAACTCACTGAGTAAATTGGCCACAAGTATTAAATTTCACAAGCAACGTTTTATAAGAGCAGGATAAAATTTGAACAATAGTCATGTCGCCTATATCTCAGGAACCAACCTTCGATTCAATCTTCAAAAAAATTTGGTGAGTGAGGTAACACAAACATTCTTATCATATACTGTGAAAATTGGCGAAATCGGATAACAAACATGTCTACTTCTCATATATTACTTTTAGTAACGCCAATGAAGTTATCAGAATAAAACTTTATACAAATAATACCCTCAAGGTAACATATTTTATTTTACGCAAAAAATGTTCGAACTCGGACTATACTTGTATATTTTCAAAAACCCAGGCACCAACCCCAATGCATGTGTTAATTTTTTATCGAACATATCGGACAATCTGTGAATATAATAATAAATTTTTTTGTGAAAGCAAAAATGGGTACAATCGGGTTAATACTTCCCTTAGCCTCAAATACCTAATATTTTATTTTATGTGTATTGTCGAACTTCCGGTATACTTTATAGCGCATCTATGGGACAATATGTAAAAATTTTAACGAAATTCAGAAAGAATTTATTTCTAATTAATCTAATTTAATCTACCCCATATTTTAAAGATAAGCCCTGTGATTGAGTTTATAACACGAATATCTCATTTGAGTTCATTATGTTGATCTTCTTCTTCTTTACTGGCATAGACACCGCTTACGCGATTATAGCCGAGTTAACAACATCGCGTCAGTCGTTTCTTCTTTTCGCTACGTGGCGCCAATTGGATATTTCAAGCGAAGCCAGGTCCTTCTCGACTTGGTCCTTCCAACGGAGCGGAGGTCTTTCTCTTCCTCTGCTTCCCGCGGCGGGTACTGCGTCGAATACTTTCAGAGCTGGAGTGTTTTCATCCATCCGGACAATATGACCTAGCCAGCGTAGCCGCTGTCTTTTAATTCGCTGAACTATGTCAATGTCGTCATATTTCTCATACAGATCATCGTTCCATCGAATGCGATATTCGCCGTGGCCAACGCGCAAAGGACCATAAATCTTTCGCAGAACTTTTCTCTCGAAAACTCGCAACGTCGACTCATCAGTTGTTGTCATCGTCCAAGCCTCTGCACCATATAGCAGGACGGGTATTATGAATGACATATAGAGTTTGGTTTTTGTTCGTCGAGAGAGTACTTTGCTTCTCAATTGCCTACTCAGCCCGAAGTAGCACCTGTTGGCAGAAGTTATCCTGAGTTGGATTTCCAGGCTGACATTGTTGGTGATGTTAACGCTGGTTCCAAGATAAACGAAATTGTCGTAGATAATCAACAGTGACGTGAGTGCCAAGTCGCGAGTGCAACGACTGTTTGTTTGATGACAGGAGATATTTCGTCTCCGTCGTGTTTGAATAGCTCGGCCGGCAATCCGTCGGCCCCTGCCGCTTTGTTGTTCTTCAGGCGGGCAATTGCTATTCGAACCTCTTCATGGTCGGGCAATGGAACGTCTGCTCCATCGTCATCGATTGGGAATCGGGTTCGCCTTCTCCTGGCGTTGTGCGTTCACTGCCATTCAGCAGGCTGGAGAAGTGGTCCCTCCATAATTTAAGTATACTCTGATCATCGGTGACTAGATCACCTTTGGGCGTTCTACAAGAGTATGCTCCGAGTATGCTCTTGAAACCTTCTGTAAGCCGCCGCATTTTTTCGTAGAATTTTCGAGCATTACACCTGTCGGCCAGCTTATCAAGCTCTTCATACTCACGCATTTCGGCCTCTTTCTTTTTCTTTCTGCAAATGCGTCTCGCTTCCCTCTTCAACTCTCGGTATCTATCCCATCCCGCACGTGTTGTGGTCGATCGTATCCTGAAAATTATTACACATTTTTACGAACAAATAGAGCAAGAAAAATACACATACATATGTACAAGTGAAAAAATTAGAAAATTAGAAAATATTGTACAGCAAGTTTTTTTAGTTTGTGTAAGTAGGTGGGTTTGACCATACTTAGAATGAGTAAAGGGCAGATATACAGCAGAGTTTGGAGATGGACTAGGAAAAATCTTCTAACGGAGAGTGTAACCAAGCCGACGATAAGCTTCTGAAGAAAAGTTTTAAAGAGATTTTAGGAAATGGTGAACAATTTGAAGTCGATTTACTAGAAACTATTGCCAACTAAGAAATTACCAGAAACCAGACCAGAACATATAGAGCATTTTATTGAAGTTGATATATTCTAATTAAAATGGAGAAAAAGACCAATCAACATTCAATATGTTACTTGGAAAGGGTCCGAAGAAGACATTGACATACTAAATAAGCCAATTCAATATTTTAACACGTTTTTTTTTTGTGATGATACAGTAATGAAACTGATTGTGAAACAGACTAATGTATACGCCCTTCAAGAGCCTGGAAATGAATTCAATTGCTCAAATTGGAAGATCTTGGAGTGTAGTTGAATTTAGGCGTAGTCAAGCTGCTAAGTTTTAGAATGACATGATCACAAATGCTAAAATAATGCAATAACAATCCACGTTTACTATTATAGTTGCTAAATAAAAACATCAATATACCTCAAGAAGAATACGAAAGAATTGGTTAGCAGGTCATAGCACACAAAGGCAAGTTCAGAGGCAAAGACAATAAGGAAAGGCTTTCGGTTATCAGATTAATTGCAAATTTTAGGAAGAAGTGAGGACTGAAAATGTTCACGTGGATAGGCTTGTCAGGAATTATTTACAACTTTGCGATCTGTGTTGGTGATGGAACGTGCATTTCATATGGACTCGGCATACATATCATCGGAGATTGTATTATATCTAGAACAACGAATTGTAGATCCTGGGGACTGTTTGAGTGCTCTTTAATCGTAAAAAAACCTAATTTTTGTGTCGATGTTTGAAAATATAAACATGGCATTTTTAAATATTTATTTCGAGCTTTTTGTGCTTTCTCCGATTGTTTGCCAATAGGCAAGAAAAATAGAACAATGTCAACAATTTTCAATCCATGTATAAAGTATTTATGCAAAGTGTCCTATTATTCTACGAAGCTGATTGTTCTTAATTTAGTTTGTGCAGCATGAAGTGTATATGGTAACTGTGTTGTGTCTCTTAAAAACATCGTTTTTTTATTTAGTGGCTTGACCATGTGGAAATCCAATTGACGAATGTAAATAATTCTTAATTTCTTCTTTTTGTCTTTATTTTCCTTCCCTTCAATATTTTATTCTTAATTCGAAAAACCACCTGAGCATGATGGCTCCATTGTTAGTTTTGTAAATTTTTGTAATCACTGGACATAAATAAAATTTAATTAGAAAATATCCACACCTGTTTTACTGCTAATTTTTGTTTTTTTTTTTTACAAATATTAATATCGTAGTGATGTAAAAGTTTTTGTACTTTAAGCAAGTATTAGAGCTAAATTAATTTTATTTTAAACTTTAGTTTTCTAATTAATCCGAGAAAGAGGTCGCTTTGGCCCCACGGGATGTTTGAATGTTTGTCATGTTATTTAAATTATTAAATGTATTTTAATTAAATGAAGAGCAACTACTTTGTTTGCTCATAACAGTATTAATTAAACCAGAAAAAACTCATTACTAGGTTACGATGATGCTACATGCATCCATATGTAGTCACATATTGACATACACACCCTAGAAAAAAATAATAAATAAGCAATATTCATTTCAAGATAGACTCCATGTACGAACTCTATCTTAAAACGAATCAAATTTACGCGCACTTCAAATTAGAATTTAAGCAACAAATTGAAATAAAGAAAAATGCAGTCGAAGATTAGACCTAAGCAAAGAAGCTCAGTGTTTTTATTTTTAACTGTAGAGCTGACATAAAGAGCTAAGAACTATACACAAGTTGACACCACCAATAATATAAATTGCACATATGTATGTATATGCATATGTGTTAAATATGTAACATGACACCTTAAATTCACTCAGGATATACCATAAGTCTAAGATTGTAAGATAAACCTTAACACTTGATATACTATATGTATTTATATGATATTTCCTATGTAGATGTAAAATACAATTCTTAGATTGATTTTTTAACTTTCCCTGTTCCGACGAAAAGAAAATAGCAAGAAAATTCTTAAAAAATTGCAGCCTAACAGAGAGAAAAAATGTCGCATACGGGCCCGAAAAACTATCTCACAATCACCAACCAATATACTACTTAGTTGCAGAGCAAAATGAAATAAGCCGAACGAAAAGTAGTAAGCTAATATTTTAAGTTATCCCAATAATATAAAATATTTTAAGCTTGCATTGTGCATTATGAGAATTGCAAATCTGATACGCATGAAACTTACGCGTGCTTGTATTAAAAAAAAAAGAAAAACAAAGAAAATAGAAATAAAATTGTATAAAAAGGGTGACTCTTTATATACCTGTAGAAGGCAGTAGCCATATTTTGGTGCACAGATAATCCTACGAAAGAAAATTGTAGGAAATGTAAATGACATTGTGACAAATCACGGAACAGTACTAAACCTATAAGCTATATTTTTCCGATTAGATTTTTCGCATGCTCTTCTATCAGTTCACCAATTCACGTGATTGATCAGGAAATAGGAATCGAATTTCTTAATAGACTATTATAATGAAGTTAATTAGAAATTGTGAGCCGATCTAAGAACCGAGATCTGCTTCAGGAACTTGAATAACTAGGTTCAACTATCTACTAGACCAAATACTTTTCACTTTAGCACCTACAAATTTACCAAATGCTCTCGATCAATATCAAGAGCTACATAAGCCTTTACAAACAATACATAATAATAGAAATAATAGGCAGAGCAATTGTCCACAAAAGGACATACCAAAGAGGTTACACGAAATATATAAACAAGCATGCAACCTCTGCCAAAGTTGCAATGATTAAACACTATACCATTTTTATATTAAGTTTGCCATGAAGTTTGTAACACCCAGAAGGAAGCGTCGGAGACCCTATAAAGTATGTATATATATATAAATGATCACATATAAATGATCAATGTTGAGCTGAGTCGATTTAGCCATGTCCGTCTGTCCGTCTGTTCGTCTGTATACATATGAACTAGTCCCTCAGTTCTTAAGATATTGTTTTGAAATTTTGTAACCGTAATTTTCTTTTCAAGAAGCTGCTCATTTGTCGGAACTGCCAATATCGGACCACTATAACATATAGCTGCAATACAAATTGGACTATCGGAATCAAATTCTTGTATGGAAAACTTTCCCATTTGACAATGTATCTTCACAAAAATTGGCACAGGCTATTTTCTAAGATAATAATGTAATATACGAAGCAATTGTTCAGATCGGCTATACAAACTGAACGATCGGAATCTAGTGCTGGTATGGAAAACTATTGAATTTGACGTGGTATCTTCACGAAATTTTACATGAATTACTGCTTAAGGTAATAATATAATCTCCGAAAAAATTGTTCAGATCGCAATACTATAGCATCTAGTTTCCATACAAACTGAACACATAGTTACTAAAAGAAATGCACCTGTGAAGGGTATATTAGTTTCGATGCAGCCGGAGTTAAATTCGGATTTGCCGTGCCTTGTCAAAAAGTTAAACAAACCAGGCAAATTTTAAGAATACTAATAGGCACTGGAGCAAGTAGTTCATACATTCGGGCGGGAATTTATAAAAAAAAGCAGTTTAGAAATTAAGAAGAGGGTAAGAACCATTAATGGTTCGACAAAAATAAATAATTTTGAAATTACGGATGAATATGAAAGAAATTTGCAAAAAATATATAAATAAAAAATATCGAAACAAAAAATATCAACATTCCGTTGTTAAAGGAGAATGTTAGATGAATTAATCGGCATGGATCATATGTTCATGCCATGTGATGAGATCAAAAGAATTTTTTTTCATAAATTGATTTTTTAACCTGTCTACAATTATTTCGAAGAAAATTCGCAATTTTTTTTTCGAATGTTTACCGAAAGTCCAATTTTTGATATATTCTTTTAGTCCATTTCGGGCATTTGCGCTTGCATCTTAAAACGGTCTTATTCTTTTTGTTTCAACCAATCAGCTGGTGCGTGAACGAAGTGTCAGCCAATTTTTTTTAGGCGTGTATGTTCCAAACACTTTAATAATATTTTTAGCAGAAAATGTATATTTATACTGTCGAAATAGGTCTTAATAAATGATTATGAACTCAAAGCCCTATCTTTTTACTGGTCGTAGAGAAAAACTTAAAAATCCCTAAAAAATAGACCGTCACATGACATCCTTAAAATACAATATTAACCAATTTGCTTGAAAAAACCGCCAAGAAACCTTCCTTTTATATGGTAAATCAAATAAATCTGTATATTGATTTGTATGTATAGTGGTTCCCACCTTCGTATTGACATATTAACTGCTGTTTTTTTTTGTGTTACATTAATATATTATATTATTCTTAATTGTAAAGTTACTCCTCATTAACGTACATATGTATAGAAAATACATACACTATGATCATGAAAACCGCACCACCTCAAAATATTATTAAATTTGTAATTTTTTAGATCTAAACAAAAAAGATTTTTATATATTAAATATTAGGAACATTTTATTTCATATAAAGGTAGAGGAGTAAGAAACTTGGTCTTTAATTATATACAGCTGTTGACAGCTAATTAGAAACGCTCAGTTTTTTTGTAGGCGGCTCATGAGTATAATAATAAAATTTTTTGAGATACCGTTATTTATATTCCTAAAAGCCTTTCATTGTTCATGTTACTCTATACACTACTAACTCACCCTGTTTTGTAGTGTGAAGTGAAAGTTCTTTTAATATTTTCCCAAATAGTAAATGCGTTACTATGTACAGTTACAATTGTTTAAATAATTAATATTTTTCAAGGTGTTAATTTTTATTAATAATATTATTGATTTCTGGTAAGGGTGTGTTTCAAAGTTGTGGTTCAAAATATATTATTCAAGGTTTTTAATGAGGTAAAAGTGCATTTTTGACCTTTGTCGGTGTGGAAAAATGTGCAAAAAATGTCGAATAAGGTAAATGTTCAAAAAAAAAAATGATTTGAATATCCTTAAACATATACAGAATTTTGAAACTATATCCAATATTGCACGCTAAGAAAAAACCTGTATAACTGCAACAGAAATAGACCGCACAGACCCAAAAAAGAGTTCCACTGACATTCTATATGAAATTCAAGGTGGATACAATGTCCACATATCCAAGAGAACAATTGCCCGACGTTTGGTCGAATCTAGACTTCACGGCAGGGAAGAAGGCAGGAACCCACTTCAGACTAAAGTTCGTAGAAACGAGGCGTAGATTTTGCCAACTCTTATTGGTCTAAGACAACAAATCAACGGAGGTATGCCAAACAAAATTAATCGCTTAGGTCCTGATGGTCGAAGGTACTTATGTTTGCCGTCCAATAATTCAAGAATTTGATCCTCGCTATGTTCCACGCGTAGTTGAGTATGGTGGAGGATCAATCATGGTGTGGCAATTTTTTATCTGGAATGGTGTTGGTCCACTCCATAAGATTGATGGAATTTTAAACAATACGTCGACATCCTAAAAAATGTCTTGTTGCCATGGGCTGAGAAAAATTTGCATGTTATAAGGAAGATAACAATTCAAAGCACACGTCTAAGTTGACACAAAAGTTTTTTTAGTTTGAACCCTAGAGAACATCTCTGGATGATGTTAAAAGAGCCGTATGTACCAAAAATATCCTAAATATGGATGTTTTTTGTGATGAAATTAGAACGGCATCGTAAATTACACCATTGGTGCTCTGTCAGAATCTTATAACGTAAATTCGGAATCGATGTGAAGCAATATTAAAGTAAAAGAGATAACCAATAAAATACTAACTGAAAGTAAGCAAGTTTTTGTAATATCATTATTTTTTGTTGATGAAATATTTTCTAATTATTGTTAATATTTATTATGTTTTTGTTAAAATCTTCAAAACAAAAACGAATTTTAAACAAAACTTTTACTTTAGAGTTTATGTTTAATATAGGTTTCAATAAAATAAGTGAAAATACAATAAATATACGTGACTTATTACAAAATAACATAATTTACCTCTAAACAGATATTGTTTCTAATTAGCTGTCAACAGCTGTATCTTCTTCTTTATTGGCGTAGACACCGCTTCCGCGGTTATAGCCGAGTTAACATCAGAGCGCCAGTCGTTTCTCTTTTTTGCTATAAGGCGCCAATTGAAGATTCTAAGCGAAACCAGGTTCTTCTCCACCTGGTCTTTTCAACGGAGTGGAGGTCTTCCTCTTCCTCTGCTTCAACCGGCGGGTACTGCGTCGAATACTTTCAAAGCTGGATAGTTTTCATCATTCGAGCGACATGATCTAGCCAGTGTAGCCGCTTTCTTTTAATTCGTTTAGCTATGTCTATATCATCGTATATCGCATACAGCTCATCGCTCCATCGAATGCGATATTCACTGTGGCCAATGCGCCAAGGACTGTAAAACATCCGCGGAACCTTTCTCTCGAAAACTCGTAACGTCGACTCATTAGATGTTGTCATCGTCCACCTTATAGCAGGACGAGAATAATGAGTACTTATAGGATTTGGTTCGTCGAGAGAGGACTTAATTATACATACCTATGCTTCTTTAACTAAATGTGTATATAAAAGGAAACACTCAAAAATTTGATATATAGTTCGTACACTATAGAAAGCGGAAATTTTTTTAACGGTACCAATTTTTTTGTAAAAGGTATTTGTGAAATAAAATAAAAATAAATCAATACGATGTAACACCTCTTCTAGTCTTTATGACGACCACTACTCTTGACGGCATGAAGTCAACAAGGTTCTTAAAAGTTTCCTCGCTTATATTGTTGTGCCATAAATTTTACAAAGCCGCAATTAACTCAATTAACAGGTGAATTTCTGTTCAGGTTCATTTCGTTTCATTACGTGCCATAAGTCCTTAATCGGATTTAAGCCTGGGGAGTTACCCGTCCAAGTCAACCGTGAAATTCCTATATCCTCAAACACTTTTTCGAGCTGTGAAAAAATTGTAATTCTTCTTATTAATTTTTTATTACGGATTTAGCTGGTGGCATGGCGCAGAGACATCTTGAAAATTGCCTCTCGAGAAGCGGATCTAAAAAATTCTTCATAACTTGTCCATACAATTCAGCTTTCATTGTGACACTTAAAAAGTGCAAAGGACCGCGGATGTAATAGGAAACACATCCCCAGATCATCTGAATTTGAGGAAACTTAACGGTTTTGACAATATATTTTTCTCATCATTTCTTAAGCGTTTTTTTTATGTGAAGTTTTTACATTTCTCGAGAGCTGGATCGTAAGCTTAACTAAGACAAATACTATGGATCGAAGTATTGCTATGCAACACATTTTTTTTTCAATAAATATTTATATACATAACATAAGTAAGTGAATCATAAATGTTTGTAGTTACTAAATACATTTAAAATTAATATTTGAGTAGATTCTTTTTAACAAATTGGCATCGGCATCGGTCGATTCTTTGTCAACTCGCTCGGACACTAGTTACGACAACCTTGACGTCATTGAACCATGAAAAAACAAAAAAAACAAAAATAATATACGTTACTGACTTTTTTATTATTTTTGAGTTTTCTGTTAACACACTTATATCATTCGCTATCTAAACAACAATCGTTTAATTTTTCATGACCATTTAAGTAATTGGATTCTTCCAAAGTTTTTATACTCTTGCAAATGGTTCCTACAGAGTATTATAGTTTTTTTTTAAACTAATCGAGATAGATATAGGGTTATGTATAGTACATATGTATATATAAACGATCACGATGACGAAAAAAGTTGAAATCTTGTTGAAAAATTGAGATATCTTGATGAAACTTGGTATGTAGGTTCCTTAGTACAAAAGAATTTCGATTTTTTAGGTGTACATTAACGGACAACTGCCACGCTCACAAATCCCCATTAACCGAAACCCTATAAAGTGCCATAACTAAGCACTAAATTAAGATATACTATAAAACTGTAATTTGGTATAGAGGATCGAAGTAGCAAGAGGCACCTGTGAGCAAATTTTTTTGAAAAAGTGGAATTGGCCCTGTTCTCTAACAAGTTTAATGTACATATATCCTATAACACTTAAGCTACAACAACCAAATTTGCTGAGTACAAACTTATAAGAACTTCTACCGACAGTGTGAATATTACTGTACTGTTAAAAACTACTGAAAGCGCGATAAATCATTAACTAAATACGCCCGATATATTTAATTTTACCACCAAGATGGTATGAGAAAGCTTTATTGGAGCTGGGGTGACTGCCCACTTTTTGGTGAAGCCCCATATCTCGATACCCGACCAATCGATTTCGATAAAATTTAGTACGTGGCATTCTACTTACATTCTTATACCACTGTGTGAAGTGAACGAAATCGGACAACAATCACGCCTACTTCCCATACAGCACAATTTTAAATTCCACTGGATTCGTTAAGTTTCCAGTACAGAAAGCAAGAAGCAATTATTATAACGAGATAAAAACTTGCACAAATAATTTTTTTAGTATGTTCCACCTTATGACCAAAAATTGTTTAAATCCAATAAAAACTGTTCAAGACCCTAGGCACCGATCTAAACCCCGGTACCTATTGTAGATTTTTGATCGAAAATGTCGGTCAATATGTGGTATATGTATATAAATAAAATTATGGTATAATCATTCCCTTATAATGATGTGTCTGTATGTCAAAAATGTTATTGAATCGGACCAATACTTCCCTTAGCCCCCATATACTTAATATAAAGATTTTCGAACTTGGGGGTGACTTTGTACCGCATATAAACTTGGACTATCCCCTATATAACTAACCTTGAAACCGTGACATATGTAGTTCTACAACTTAATCTTGTGACTTGGGCACTCAGTGCCCAGTAATGTATTTTGTATGGAAATTCAGACTTTTAAGACGTTTTTTTATAGAAAAGCTAATATTTCGCTTGTTTATGTAAATAATTTAATAAAACTTGGGATTATTACTAGAAACAAATGAATTTTTATTGAAAAACTAGCTGGCCCCGCAGCCGTTGTTCTGTGTGAAATTATGTGTTTTGAAATGAAAAGTCAAAATTTCACGTTGAGTTGGTAATCATTTATTTGCGATTTTTCTTCATTTTTTTTCAATGTAACGCAGCTTGATAAACAACATTTTTTGGTTTCTGTTCCGGCGTAAATGTACAGAGAAGATGGTTTTCCAACTCGTTAGCACGCCACGTATATCTGGCCGTGTGAAAAACATAGCATTTCCAAATTAATGCCACACACTATGCAACTATCCTGTTGATCGTCATCTCAAATTCAATTTTCACTGGAAACGGAATACGTTTGAACTGAAATGGCAAATCGTTAGAACTCAAAAGAAACCCGTAGAATCAAGCATTCTGCCCCTTATATTTGATAGGTGCGTCACAATCAGATTGCGAAACATCATAACAACAGATCCAACTTTGAGACGCAAAGCCTCTCCAAGGAATTTAGAAATTTCACTGGATAATTCACGGTGTCGTCTTCATTGTCAAGACGATCGATCGAGTTGTATGACCGCAAATCTCCTGGAATTTGACTTTTGAATATTCCTATTTAAGTCAAAAACATAGGTATTTGTGGCAGCAAAAATTGCGTGTGCACTCAAGGAATCGTACTTACGATAATTTGGCCAATTGTTCGCATAAACATTCGTGATGAGTGCATCTTTCGTGAATTGATAAACGGCAAATGGAATTGATATCAAACCACCTTAAGTATCAACCGGTATTGACCCATTTCCAATTCTTAGCGTATACGATGTAAAATCGGCAATGTAATTTTTGGTCGCATCCCATAACTGGCGCGGATTTGAAGGCTGATCATCGCAAAAATTGTGCGAACTTTAGTGGCATTCGAAATAGCTATCGCATCGACCATCGTTTGATTCCAGTGATTATCATGTTCCAGCAATTGTAATTGCTGGCATGATTCTCAAAAAGTGACGCACACCATACCATTCACAATACGCAATGACTCAAATGAATTTCAACATTAATCAATAGTAACCGAAGGTAGAAGTAATCGTCGTTTTTCGGATGGATTGTGTAAACTCACCTGGATGTCAATCTACTGGGTGGCCTTGCTTTCTGACGAAAGTTGAGAAAAAACTCGTAAATGTTAATTTTGTTGTTGGCGGTGTTTCCATTGGCTTTACTGTATTCTCTGGGTTGAAACAGACTATAAATTAACTACGAGACGCACAACAGTCGGTAAACGTTCATGAATTGCAAAAGTAAATATCCTACAAAGCGCTTAATTGCAGTTCACGTATCAACCATATCGTTCAAGACCAATAACCGTTATGTTGCTTATTTTGGTGACGTAATTACAAACGTATTTTATCGATTACACCAAACTGTCATACTCAACATTCATATGAGTTTTTAATGTGAATTAGACAACAGTGGCGAATATGATACTATCCATGTATTGTCAACTTCACACGTCCTTATATAAGGGGAATTCGCTTGCTCTTGCAAAATCCTTGCACGGTGCAAGAATTGCATATATTTCCTCTTGGTGCACCGGCACAACAACAAACACACGCAGAAAATTATTTGCAATGGCAGTAAAATATGTCAGACCAAAACCCATGTATATTTGCGTGCAATGTCACGCAAAAATGTAATTGCAACCCTGTTTTAGCTGTCATTTTACATAAAGACATATTACGTCGTTAAATTGTTGCGGAAGGTAAGTTTTAAATAGATTTTATAATTTCTATTTAAATTATAAAGATTTGTTACAGTTTTTTTTTGTTAAAAATGTATGCAGAAGGTACGCCAATTCACAATAGCCATGCATAATAGTCATTCACAATAAATTGACCGTGACCGTGCTCTCGTGCCCTTGTATATTTCGGTATAGTATTTATACAATCTGCAATCTTGCAAGAGCAAGCGAATACCCCTATAGTGTTTGGTGCATGTCGGAATAAGGCAATGGTCACAAACTGCTGTTGTTTTATTATCGATTTTATTAGTTTAGCAGGTTTCACACCGCCGTTTCAAAATGTTGAACTGTGTCAAGAAAGAAAATAGTTAATAAATTTAAAAATGGACTAATTTTGAAATAAAATGATCTATGAAACCTTACCTCTATTGCTAGACGCGAGCTCGCCACTGCAGGAAACCGTTTAAAATTGATCAAGTCCATTGCAATTTTAGTTGTAGAATTAACTTTAGTTTTGCATCGGTTTTGTAATTGCTTCTGCGTTAGCTCCATAGAGAGTTCTTTCAAAAATATTTTACGCTTTTCAGACTTATTGGTGTTTCACATAGGGCGACTAAGATCAAACAGCCTGAACGCTGCAAGCCCAGCAATATCCAGCATATTATAAAATAATGCCATGGGCCAGCGGTTTGTTTTTCTTTTGCCAGAGAATCCACGTAGCATTTTGCTCATTATAATCATATATGACTTGTATTTTTTTTTTGTTATAGGATTTACATCTTCGCTGGCATAAGCAGTTGAAAGCACTAGCACATTTTTCTTCGAATAACACATTCGCAAAGCTTATTAACTGCATTGATTTTGAAAAACAAAACACAGATTCAAATACACCTTTTTTTTTTTTGCTTCTTCAGGGTTATATCCCCTGTTAGTTTTGGCAATTGTGGCTTATTGCCTCGTAATGTGCCCACCAACGTGGTATTCCGCACAAGCAAATATACCGCCAATTCATAAAAGTGAAAAAGTTGTCCATTGTGATATTCGCGCCCCTGTCCAAGTATTGGTTTCTGAGTCGCATAACAAAATTGCGCGCAATACCAAGCGACCACTGTTCATCAGGCTGTGCACCCAAATATACTTCGCCTGCAAGTGGATAGTTGGTTTTTGCGTTAACAAGCCAAAATGTTTTTATGCCATATTCTCTAGGCTTAGAAGGAATGTATTGGCGGAAACTCCATCGGTTTCTTGTTGAAAGTAACTGCTCATCAACTGTCAATTCTTTACCTGGGACAAATGGTATCGTCAAATTCGCCTAAAATAATGTCCATGCATGACGAATAGGCGCCAACTTGTCGTATCGTAGTCTCTCAGCGCGAGTCCGGGAATCATCAAAGCGTATAAAACGGTTTAATTGCTCAAACCGATGCAGTGACATCACTGCTCTACAAAAGGACATGTTGGTTTTGTGAAAAAGATCTTTAGCATAAAATAAGTTTGGCTTCTCTGCTCCGGAGTATAAAATTTTTGCAATAAAAGCATATAATTCATCCGCATTTGTGTCTTGCCAATATCTTATTTTTTTTAACTGTTTGATACATGTTTGCCTGTATTACTCTTTTAGCTTTCCTATTCGTTTCAAGAGCAATACTTTCAACAAGAGACACTGGGAAACGCGTATGAGGGCATCGATTTTAGATCCAAAACATTCCGTGCATAGTGAAGTTGATTATCTACGCATTCCAATGCCAGTTTCGTTCGCCGTTTTTCAATTTGGCTTGGCATTGACCACCATAAAGTTGTATTGTTTCTTCCCTGACCACAATAGTTTTCTCCACGATTACCCTCAATAGCCGTATTTAACAAAACAAGTTTGCTTTCGTCATTGTCTCTATCTACAGCAGCCTCCTCATAGATATATTCTTTGAAGCGTGGATCACTAATGGGCTGAGCATTATCATATCCGTAGTCCGATTGGTCACTGGGTATCGATTCGTGGTCATCACCAAATTTAGGTTCTCTTCCACCATCATCATCATCGCTACCTTTAGCATTCAAATAATATGAAATATTCTCCTCTTCTTCTTCCGTCAATTCACACCATAAATTGGCCAAATAAGTCGCCGATTTTTAACTCATTTCAAAAAATTAACTGTTCACTTGAAAATATTACGCGAAACTAATTAGAAATACTCAATAATCACCAAAACCGTTAGAAAACTACGCTTCTTCATACAAACTATATGAAGAAATATTATGGGCACTGAGTGCCCCAAGTCACATATAGCGTACACACCAAATAAAATGCCGTTACTTTCTTATTATAAGAGCTATATGCCAAAAATTCTGTCAACTTATAACTAAAATAACAGTTTATCACTACGCGCAAAATAGATCAAATTGAACTGCCCAAATCCCAGAAATTCAATTCAATTTCTAAGGCTAGTAACAGGTTTTACGAACATTCAGCTGACTTTACCCTATATGATTGGTTTTATACCTTAAAGTATTTCTCTGGCATTGATTAAAGTTGCAAGAGTATAAAATATTCGGTTACACCCGAACTTAGTCCTTCCTTACTTGTTGGATATAATATGCAATATCAATTTATATTTTTAAATATTTTTTTTTCATATTGGCCAACTTGCTTTTAACCCATGTATACTTCTGCTCCTTCTCAAACTGAACATTTCAAATTTTTTTGCACCCACCCACCAGAAGCTCTAAATCATCGAATTCGAGATAATAAATAATTCGTTCTTCCGGAACTTCCGCCTGGAGTTTTCGTAATAGTATACGAAGATGAACTGATATGATCTCATGGTACTTGCTAATAACTACCTAACTGAAGCTTATATACTCCAGTAAGAGGTAGCCGTGCTCTTCTAAATGGGGGTATAGTCCCCTTCAACATTGCCACAATAAGTTAAAATCGCTTGGTTATGTCCCAAAATATAAGAACGTATACGATATTCAAATTTCTGTTGGTCAGGATGATTATAAAGACCGTCAAAAAAGTTTCAAAGAATGTTTTGATTTAGGTAATAAGTATGTTCTCATATATCGTACATACTCGTATTTTTGTAAATCCCAAAAACTAATAAAAAATGGTAAAGACCATTTTAAATAGACAAGCGTAACTGTTCTCCTACTACTTTCAATTCCAATTTTAATTTCGACATACTTGTAATAGTATGGTATATTGAAGTAAATAGAAGTACGTATATTCCAAATCCAATCCGTAGCATGACGGCGTGGTTTCATATACATATGTGTTGTGAAGTGTGATTGACTTTAGATTCATTAATCTATAATGTTATTTATTAAAAACCACGCAAATATTTGATAGTGCCAACTGTTTGAAATACATGTTTTTTTTGTTTATTTTATTTATACATTACAACTAGTTCAAATAAAAGAAAGGACTAATAAGCAACTTGAATATGTCTTAAACGTATAATTACAAAATTACAAACTACTATGGGAGTATTGGCTAATTTGAAAGATCGCTGGGTTTGAGGCGTTTGAGTCGTCTTGGTGGTCCATCTCTAGAAGTTAACATGGCTACTTCTTCGTTACAATGCTGTAGCAATCTTGCACTATGTGCTGTTGCAATTTTTAATATTTATGCGTTAAGCGAGTTTACGCTTAGATCACGCTCTATATCAGCACATCTACAATACCAAGGCGCTTTGACAATTAGTCTTAGTACTTTGTTTTGAAATTGTTGAATGACTTTCTTATTGTTCGCGTTAGTACATCCCCAGAGTTGTGCACCATAGCTCCATATCGATCGGAGTATTTGCTTATAGATAAGTAACTTATTTTCGATGGATAACACTGATTTGTTACCGATTAACCAATTATGGTTTTTGAGCCGGATGTCCAGCTACTCGTTTGTTTTTTACGTGATCCTTCCATGGTAGCTTAGAGTCAAGCGTCATTCCTAAGTATTTAGCAGAATTAAAGTACGGTATTCGTGCACCGTCTATGAAAATTGGTAAGTGCTGTATCTTGTTGTATCTGAAAACAATGTGTACAGACTTAGCTTCATTCAGTTTTACCTGCCATTTCTTTGCCCATTGTAGGACTTTGTTCACAGCTTTTTGGAGATTAGTAGTGGACTCGTGTTCACTACTACCAACAGCAAGCAACGCGGTATCATCTGCAAATGTTACTGTTGTATAATTGCCGTCTACTGGCAGGTCGTGCCTGAATAGAATATAAAGAAGAGGGCCCAACACACTACCTTGTGGAACTCCTGCTTTTATTTCCCTAAGAATAGAATATTTGTCTCCTTGTTTAACGCGAAAGTAGCGATCTGATAAATGCGATTTTATGATGTCATAATGCTGTTTCGGCAAAATCAGTTTCAGTTTCGAAAGCTGTCCTTTGTGACAAACTTTATCGAACGCTTTTGAAACCCAAAAACACGGCAGAACAGAATTTTTTTCCTCAAAGGCTTTTTCAATATTGTGTGTAATCCTGTGGATTTGATCAATCGTAGAATGGTTGACTCGAAACCCAAACTGATGCGCTGGAATTATGCTTTTTCGTTCTATGATTTTATTGAGACGTTTTATAAGAATTTTCTCAAAAAGCTTTGATATTATCGGTAGAAATGATATGGGCCTGTAAGAAGATACATCATATCCTGGTTTTCCTGGCTTTGGAATCATGATAACTTCAGCAATTTTCCAATAAGTTGGCACGTATTTAAGATAAAAAGCCGCGTTAATAATGTTGGTAATTTTTACTATACTTATTGGAGGAAGCTGTTTTAGGACCTCGGCAGTAATCAGGTCATAACCGGGTGATTTTTTGTTTTTCAAATTTTTATTTCCTCACTTAGCTCACTGCTTGTGCAACTTGAGATTTCTTCGCTTTCTTGACTGGAAGCAGTAGGATAATCTACGTGTGTTTCATATGGGGAGAATATTTTGGCTAAACAATCCGAAAATACTTCTGCTTTTTTTGATTCGTCTCTGGCCCAGCTATCAGCACTTATTTTAATGGGATATACTTGAGTTTCTGGTGTTTGTAGTCTTTTACAACTTTTCCAGAGAGAGTAGTCGGAATTTCTTCCATTGTTTAGGTACCGAAGATATTTTGCGAACCTTTCATTTTTAAACCTTTTAATTTTCCGATTAAGATCTTTAGAAACTTTATTGAAAATAGATTTATCAGCTGGGTAACAAGTTTGATGCCACTTACGTCGTAGCTTTTTCTTTAATTTAATAATTTCTCTTATATCATTGGGACATTGAGAGTCAACGTTTATTATACAAGGACGCGGTTTTGTCTTTAAAGATGACGGTTTCACTATTTTGCCCACAATGAAAAAATCTATCAGGTCTGGAACCTTTTGATTATCTGATGGCCAATATGATGGTAAGCTCGTCGAAAATGCGTAACTTCCGGTTGACTGCAGTGCTTTATAGAGTTCTCTCCCCTTTGTAATCGTAAACCTTGAACCCCAGTGTGTGTTCTTTGCGTTGAAATCTCCACTCATTATGAATCTATACCTGTGTATGTTTATTAAGTGTTGGTACTCTTCAAATTGGATTTGATGCCTTGGAGGACTGTACACAGAGGTAAGTGAGAGCGGACTTTTAACTCCGTAAATAGTCACTGTTGTAGCTTGAAACTTATTAGTTGAAAGTTTTTCTACCTCAAAATGTTTAATCGTATTTTTAATTAATATTGCGCTTCAGCCACGGGCGCAATTGCTAGGATGAATTGTATGCTAAGTTTCATAGTTTTTAATTTTAAAATAGGTTTGTGACGTAAAATGTGTCTCCGATATCATACATACATACGTCAACATTTTCCGAGTTCAATACAATTTCGATTTCATTCCTATGTTTGATTAACCCATTTGAGTTCCATAAAAGAATTTTTATAGATTTAGACATCTTTGGTATTAAAGAGATATTCTTCAAGCTTGCATAAGCGATTTTGTAAGGAAGTGTTGAATTCGTCTTGTTTGTTGAGTTTATGTAAGATCTGTGATAACATGCTGTTATTGGATTGAATATTACCATTATTATTTGCTTTTAAAACATGAGCAAAGTAGATTTTTTTGATGTTTCAGCTGTGATTTTCTTCCCAAAGTCTACAGGACCTTCTACCTTTTGGGCTAGACCATCACCTTTTTTGTGGCCGATTGTTTTAGCTTTGATATGCATCTGTAATCCTCTATGGAGAAAGTATTTGCTTTGTATATTCCATTATTTAAGAATTTAATAGTAAAATTGTTTTTTGCTTCCGATTTTGCAATAGTATATAGTTACTGACAATTACTGCCGTGGCATTTCCAGACACCATAATTGGTGGAGGCTGCGAACTATTCTTTGGGATAATCAGTTTTGATATGGCTTTAACTTCTTTTTCCGGAAGATCAGGAGAATACTCCGCTTTCCGTTTTTTAGTTGGCCATTTTTAAGAATACATTCCGTTTCTCTAGCTAGTTCTTCTTCCTCCGTTGAGAATTCAACCTTATTTTCAAAATTCGGAATTTTCTTTGCATCGGTTGACTTGAGCTCTATATTTTCGGCTTTTAAAGAATTTACTTCCAGTGAGAGTTTTTTACAAATTTGTTCCATTTCCTCTAGCTTTTTTGTTAGTTCTTCGATTGTAATATCCTGTTTGGCAGTTTTATTTAATTTACCCCCTCCTGGAGGCGGTGTTTTAGTAATTGGCATTGCTTTTGAAATTTGCTTATAGTTATATTCATACAAACAATTAAAAATGTAAATACAAAATAAACAGTACCTGGCAACCCTAAAACTCAGTTGCCTTGTGGGTAATTATTGATCAATTAGTTTTAGTATACTTTTAGGCTAAGGTAATATAAGTAATTTTTTGTGGCGCCAAAAAAGTCTCCAAAACAGTTGATGGCTTTCTCCTCTGTGTCCAACAAAAAGTGATATCGGCGAAATAACAAACCTTACCACGTAACTTACTTAGAGCAGCGTATGAAAATATTCACGGGCTGCTCCAGGTCGCAAGGTGTGGCCTTCCACCAAATTATAATAATAATGCATGGTGAGCTCAAAAATATGCAAAAACTGTAAAAGCAAAAGCACTGACAGCGAGTATGTAGATAATAAGTTCGTACATATGTATATGCATTCATTATGGTGGGACAATGAAACGAACGTTGTCTTTTTGCTTAATACTCTGAAAAATTGGTTAATAAACACTGCTATAAAAGGTGCTTCTATTATGGGCATTTTCAGTTACAAAGAAAATTTTCTGCTCTACAAAAATGGTATGTATAATGTAGATAAGCATTTAAAAGATATTCATCGTCAAACATCAATGCCTATCAAAGGGAAACAGTTGAAAGCGAGATATGAATCTATATACATATAAGTATAATAAAAAAATAAAAAATCGTTAAGCAGGAGTACCTCTCCTTATAATTAGGAGCTCACTCTTGGAGAGCCTTTCTTAAAGGAGTCTATCAACCAATTTTTTTTTAAGCGAAAATTAAATTTTTTACCCACCTTAATAAAGGTATCTACTTATATGCATACTCATATACAAATTATTATCATATCCGTTGTATTGAAAGCCGCTTTTTAATTACTTTTACACGCGCTTCCTTTATTTTGCATCGAACTGCGTCGAGGTATTGTTTTGCTTGACTGACGGTGCTTCACATATCCTGTGGCTTACCGCCTACATGTAGGCATATTAAATGGATCTCAGCATGTCCGGTCCTGCAAGCTCATAGCGCAACATTTTCATTAACAAGTGTTTAAATATATTATGTACAAAAATATGTATGAAATATATGTAATACATAGTTGTACAGAAACTCTGTAAATAACTTCTGTCTTTTAAGAGAGTTCAGTATTGACTCTGGTTTTCTTTATTTAAATTTCTTTCTTATATACATTTTTAATTCTAGTTTCTTAACTATATATATATATATATATATGTGTGTGTTAGTGTACATTATGTAAATATGTATGTATTCTATTTCTTTTGTATATTTCAGATAACCACCTATTATGATTTCAAATATCTCTAATTATAAGGAATTAAATAACCTCGTTAAAGATAATACTAAAAGTTCATTTGTATTTAAACTGTTAAATAACAACATTCATAAAATAAGCGTTAAAGTAAGTGATGGTTACAGATCAGTGACAAAAATGTTGTCTCCGTCGCGAGCTTCATGATATTCCTTTGAAGACAAACAAACGCGCCCAATAAAGGTTATGATTAAAAATCTCCATCATTCATGTAGCATTAGTGATATTATCGCTGATTTAAAAGAACAAGGTTTAAATGTTACGAACGTCGTAAATAAATTCAATTGGAAAACACGAGAATCTTTAAACATGTTTTTAGCTTCTTTTGATTCTAATGTAGACATCAAGAAAATTTATGAAATCAAACACATTCTTCATACCGTTGTTCTCATCGAGCCTATTAGGAGTTCTAAACTTATTTCACAATGTAAAATTGCCAGGTATTTGGACACACCAAGAACTTCTGTGGCAAAATGCCAAAGTGCGTTAAATGCGGTGGTAAGACAAATCAAAATGCTGTAACTGTGGCGAAAGCCATCCAGCAAACTACAGAGGATGTATTGTTGCCAAGGAGCTTCAAAGTATTCGTAACAAAGCCTTGAAGAAATAAAAAGTTTCCACAAATTTGCCCAGTACATCAAATATTCCACCCATTGGTAATAAAAGTACTGACAACAAGCAGAATCGTGTACAGACGAGTAAGCTCACGCAGCCGTTTAGATAACCTCGAAAAAAATAAAAATAAAACAAAACCTAAGGCATGAATGGTGCTCTCCGAGTTATGACATGGAATGCAAATGGACTATTAAAGCACCAAGAAGAGCTTCCACTTATTTTACAAAAAGAAAAAATAGATGTATGTATGTCTAAAATTCGAAACTCATTTTACGAGACACAGCCATATAACTTTCAAAAACTACGATAGCTATCATACGATCCACCCTAGTAATTGTGCGAGGGGAGGCACTGCTGTTATTGCTAAAAGCAGCATTAAACATTATGAGGATAGAAAAATCAGTACGCAGAATATTCAAATCACAACTATTACATTAAAAGCAATGAACCAACCCTTGTCAGTTATTGCAATAATCCTCGTTGAAGAATATAAAGATCTTCTCAATACGCACAAACAAAAATTTATAATGGGAGGCGACTTTAACACTAAGCATGTTTAATAAGCGACAGCTAAAGGGAGAGACTTATTCCAGGCAGCTCCAGAAACCGGGTGTGAGTTTGTATCGACCGGATCACCAACTTATTGGCCAACGAACACCAACAAAATACCACATGTAATAGACTGCTTTATCACCAGGAAGATATCTCGAAATTTCATAGAAATAGAAGGTGGGTTAGATCTAAGCTCTGATCACTCCCCATTATATTTAACAGTAAGTGAAACAGTCATTAAAAGAGATCTTAGTCTGAAGCTATACAACAAAAATACGGACTGGACAAATACTTCAGACTAAAATAAAGTGTCCGAAAATCATAACAATTGAACAACTAGAGTTAGAAGTTAACACATTTACCAAAGAAATTCAAAAAGCAGCTTGGAATAATATTCCGGAGATAAAGCAGAAAATTATAGGTTCAAATTACCCTGAAGAAATAAAAATTCTTCTAATTAAGAAAAGAAAGTTACGACGGAAATGGCAACAAACCCGCTCACCATTCGACAAAACCAACCTTAATAAGGCAACAGCAGAATTAAAACGAGAAATTGCTCATATTAAGAACGAGTTCCGTGAAGGTCGTCCAAAAACAGCCGTTCTGCCAGAAAACATCGATGCCGTACATGAACTGATAATGCAAGACCGTCATGTAACATACCTTCAGATAGAGGCATGCCTATGCATTTCTCCCACCAGCATACATTCGATATTGCAGAACACCTGGCCGTAAAAAAGGTTTGTTCTCGTTGGATCCCGCACAATTTGGCAATCGCTCAAAAAAAGGCTCGTGTGGATTGGTGTAAAGAAATGCTGAAAAAATACGATCGCGGTGCTTCAAAAGACGTTTATAAGATCATCACAGGTGACGAATCATGGATCTATGCGTATGAGCCCGAAACAAAACAGGAATCGACCGTATGGGTCTTCCATGACGAGCCAAATCCAACGAAAAAAAAAACAATTTTCTTTGATAAATATGCCTATTTTCATTATTAGGCCAGAAATATATATAGCAGCCCTCGTATCAAACATTGTTAAAGTTTTGAAAATGTTTGTAATAAAAAACAAAAAAAAAATATTTAAGATAACAATGCATGCGTGCTCCTTTAGAGAAGTGACCATTCACTCAGATAGCAGAGCGGCGATACTCATTTACAGCACGTTCATTGTTGGTCGAAGAGTGTCTAACCTCGCTGTCTTTAGCTGCGAGTGTTTTTGTGATAAGACTGCCGGGCCATAGCGAAACCGCAGGTAATTGCAAAGCTGATGAGCTAGCAAGGAAAGACACCCAAAAATCATTATCGGTAGAATGAGAGCGGGTCGGTGCTCCCGCATTCTCTTCTGTTTTACAACTGGATAGCTCGCGGAAGCTTGGTCAACCCTGGGATCGGAGAAGATCTAGCAATCTCTTTGCCATCAGTAAAGCTAGCCTCTCCCTAGGTGTGGGGCTTTTAGCAGGCCATTGCCCCATTGGCGTTCATGCTGTAAGATTGGGAATCTTACCAAACACCGTCTGCAGAGGATGTTTGGAAGATAAAGACTAAACCACTCGGTAACGCATACCTTTAGACATCCCACCGAGCTGGCGGGTGTTGAAACTAGGCGCTTTTGCAAATTTGTGTTGGCTACTAAGCGTTTTACCAATCTGTAAGTCCGAACACAGGAATTCTTATTTGCTATGGCTTCAAAAAGGACTATATTTACCAGTCCAAATGCAATCTTTGATCATCATCTTACCTAACCTACATATGGCTCAAGCAGCTCACGACTTCCGGTCCTAAGCAAAGTATCCTCTCGGTAGCCAAAGAACATCCGTTTGAAAGCGAGCTAAAGTGAGAAGTCGAAACATCCCTCCACAGGGTTGTGCGCTGGGTTTGGGTAAAAAAACCCAATGAAAAGTAAAATTCAGCTTCGGAATAGAAACCCCCTTTTGATGAAGACCATGGCAAACGAATTAAGGATAACGATTTAGGGGCATGCACCTCGAATGTCTGGTGCCTTAAGTGGGAAGGTATCGCTGCCCAGCTGGTTGATGTCCTCGTTAGAGTGTAGGCTGACATCACGGCCATCCAATAAACGCGGGACAAGGACTGAGGAAAGTAGGTCCTTGTGGCATTTACTACAGTGGCCATATAAAGGAGCGCAAATTCGGTTTGTTTCTATAGTACTAGAATCCAGCATAGAAAAATTCACCAGGCTACATGGCTGTCTCCGGATCGATGTGATAGACGGAAGACACGTCTCCAGTGTTTTAGACGTGCATACGCTCTAAGATCCTAACATCGACTCGGACCACTATCTTGTTGCAGCCAAAAAACGCACGTCAACAAAGACAAGGAACGTTCGACGTCGAGAACCTGCAATCACTCGACTTGCACTCCTCCTCCCTGAGAACGTTCGTCAACAACTCGGAATAACGGAACTGTGGGAGAGAAAACATACTACCTACCTCGCAACGTTACGATAGACACGTGCGGTTTGGAATAGATACCGAGAGCTGAAGAAGGAAGCTAGACGCATTTGCAGACAGAAAAAGAGAGAGGCCGAAATGCGTGAATATGTAGAGCTTGATAAGCTGCCGACAGGGGTAATACTTGAAAATTCTACAAAAAGATGCGGCGACTAACAGAGGGCTTCAAAACCGGAGCATACTCTTGTACGAGGTATAACAATTAAGTAATGAGACTGATTCCATAAAAACCGTATATTTGAAAATTATTCTACAACTCTGCCATCCCCTTTAAAGTAGTCCCCTTGGGCAGCTATACAGCGATTCCAGCGCGTTTTTGATGTCCGCGAATACCCTCGTCACGGCCGCCTGGATGTCCGTAATCGACTCAAAATGGGTTCCTTTGACCACCGATTTTGTTTTAGGAAACAAAAAAAGTCACAGAGTGACATGACGGGCGAATAAGGCGGCTGTTGTAACACGGCGATCCCTTTAGAGGCCAAATACTGGGACACGCTGAGGGCGGTGTGGCACGACGCGTTGTCGCGATGAAGGATCCAGTTACGAGCGATATCTGGGCACACCCTGTTGACTCGTTTTCGCAATCTTTCGAGTACTTGGCAACAGTAGATTTGATTTACAGTTTTACCCGGTGGAACGAATTCTTTGTGGACGATTCCACGGCTATCAAAAAAGGCAATAATTATCGTTTTCACCTTCGACTTGCTCATGCGAGCTTTTTTCAGGCGGGAGGCACGCGGAGACAACCATTGTAAGCCTTGGCATTTGTTTCCGGGTCTAAGAGCACTATCATCATACACTCTTACAATTTTAGCGTACGTTTCCGAAGCTGTTTCGCCCAATCTGGCGCAAAATTCTATCGCGTTGCGTTGCTTTGATTTCGTTTTTCTATTTTCGTGACGAGCACTACAAACACACGTCTACTCAACTTGACGCAGCAGGCGAACTAAACAAGCTAGAGCGATGGTACATATTTAGGCAATTCACAAGCTTTGTTGTATGTCTTATGTCATATTTTAATATTCTTAGAAAATACGACACTTGTGAGCACCCTTAACTGTTGTATGTCATATTTTGTCATATTTCTACAATACGAGTAATAAGAAAGTAAACAAATACAGCTGATAGAATAACGAACTCAAGAAGTATACCACGCAGTGCTGTATTTGTAAACAAATTTGTAAACAAATACAGCCGATAGAATAGCGAACTCAATAAACATACCGCGCAGTGTTGTATCAGTCATATTTTAATTTTGCATGTGAAACAACAACAGTGCTAATATGACAGTCATAAAAAAATATGACAATATGACGATATGACACAATATGACACCTTGTGAATACCCTAATTATATATCAATGGAGAGGGGAGGGATGCCGGAAAAAGAGAAAGGGAATTTCAAGGTCACAGGTTTACTATAAGCGCGGCAATAAAATCAGTCTCATTACTTAATTGTCAAACCTCGTAAAACTCCCGAGGTGATCTAGTAATCGATGCCCAGAGCACAATAAAATTATAAAGAAAACCCTTCTCCAGCCTGCTGAATGGCAGTGAAACCATAGCGTCAGGAGAAGGCGAACCCGATCAGACGTTGCATTGCCCGACTATGAAGAGTGAGAATAGAAATTACCCATCTGAAGAACAACAAAGCGGTGGAGGTCGGTGGACTTCCGGCCGAGCTATTCAAACACGGCGGCGAAGAACTGATAAGGAGCATGCATCATCTTCTTTGTAAAATATTGTCGGACGAAAGCATGGCCGATTGGAATTTAAGTGTGCTCTGCCCAATCCACAAAAAGGGAGCCCCCATCAATAAGTCTCCTAAACACTCACTGGAAGTGAAAGAACCGCTCACATACCAAACTTTAAAAGTTGACTGGATGTAGAAGGTTTTGGGGTTTCGCATTCGGAATGCCTGGAGTGGCCAGATTGAAATTCTAACAAAAATATATGTAAACGGAAGATTTGTTGCCGCTGTTCAAAATCGCTAATAAAAAACGTAAAACAGTGAAAAGAAAATGCGAAATTTAAATGTATGTATTTGCTAAAACGCTTTTTAATGTGATGCGTAGTAGTATTAATTTTCAATTAAAAATAAGTAAAAACATATATGAATTGAGAGCTAACAGGCTTAATTCACTCTATTAAGTATTGAAAGTTCAAAAGTCAGTTGTTTTAATATACCATAAAATCATAAAAAAAAAATATTTAAATAGTTCTATCATATATTAAAAGGCCAATATATAATATTTTTTATCGTAATAAATGTTGGGGGCTTTAATTTATATGCCCAAAAATTAAAAAAAAAAACACATATTTTTAGGCGCTCTCACACTGGAATAAGTTGGGCTTCCCTTTATCCCTGCTCCTAAACATCGCATATAAAGTTGTGAGTTGTGTGAAGACTTAAGCCCAACATCAACAAACTGATTGGACCTTATCAGTGTGGCTCTAGACCTGTAAAATCAACAACCAGATATTCACCAAGCGCTATATCTTGGAAAAGACCCGTGAAAAGAGAATCGACACTCACCACCTCTTCGTCAATTTCAAAGCTGCTTTCGACAGCACAAAAAGGAGCTGCCTTTATGCCACAGTGTCAGAATTTGGTATCCGCGCAAAAATAATACGACTATGTAAACTGATGTTGAGCAATACCAAACGGTCCATCAGGATCGGGAAGGACCTCTCCGAACTGTTCGATACCAAACGAGGTTTCAGACAAGGCGACTCACTATCGTGCGACTTTTTCAATCTGCTGCTGGAGAAAATAATTCAAGCTGCAGAACTTAATCGAGCAGGTACTATCTTCTATAGAGTGTACAGCTGCTGGAAAATGCCGATTATATTGATTTCATGAGCCTCAACACCCGCGACGTTATTTCTGCTTTCTCCAAACTGGATAAGAAAACTAAGCAAATGGGTCTGACAGAGAACGAGGGCAAGACGAAATGTTCCTGTAATCAAACAAACAGTCATCGCACTCGCATCTAGGGTCACACGTTACTGTCTTCTAGCCAGAACCAGCGTTAACAGCAACAATAAAGTTAGCCTCGAAATCTAACGCAGAATAACTCTTGCCAACAGGTGCTACTTTGGATTGAGTAGGCAATTGAGAAGTAAAGTCCTCTCTCGACGAACAAAACCGTACCCGTTCTGCTATATGACAACATCTGATGATGACACATAGATAATACTACTACTACTAACTTTATAATTCCTAATAGTTAGATTATAATTATTAGTTAATGATGAATTTATGCTCTGCACCAGCGAAATCAACCGTTGAAAAGAGGTTTGCTAAGCTTGAAGGAAGCGAAATGAGCACCGACGAAATGACGCCCTAAGTTCATAATATAACAGAAACAACGAATTGCTGATTCTGAGAAGTGTTTGAGTGCCTTTTAATCGTTATAAAACCGAATTTTAGCTTCGTATGTGACAATAGAAATACGGCTCCATCATTTCACACTGGAGTCTAATCCACAGACATTATAGTGGACTGCACATAATGAAGCGGTCTTCAAGCGTGAAAAGGCGATGACATCAGTCTTTTGGGATGTACGTGGTATAATATTCATCGACTGATTACTGAGCCAGCTAGAATCCATTGCACTGCATATTTTTTTGCAGTTCTTTTCTACTATTCCAAATATTTAGTAATTGTATTATTTTTGAGGAAAGATCATACTTCATCCTTTCATTTCATCGACTGATTACTGACTCAGCTATAATCCATTGCACTGCATATTTTTTTGCTGTTCTATTCTACCATTCCAAATATTTAGTAATTGTATTATTTTTGAGGAAAGATCAGATTGAAATTGTACACACATACATACTTCATCGTTTTCGTTTAAATATTCCTCGTTAGAGAGCTGCGATAATAAACGCGCTATTTATAAGCACACTTTCGCCGCCCTGTATCACCGCAAACAAAGCTACGTCCCGCTATTTATAAATCTGTAATATCTTCGAAAAGATTTATTTGAATCAGATTCTGTAAAGGGCCATATATATTAAATCAACAATGTATTTAAGGTATTAAATTGGATAAGGATTAATGCTGTATAGGTTAAAATCGCTTCGAAAATTAGCCATTATTTGTCGTAAAAAGTAAATGACATAAAAATGTTATTGTGGGATATCCAAGAGATATAACATATACGTATATACCATTCCGGAGTTTCTGTAGATCTTTTCAATGTGTACAGTACTTAGTACATTGTTTTAATAAATCTTGTAGGGTTCAGCCTCCGTTTGCAATGTAAGCGGAAAAATGTGATTATTTACGACATCACATTAGAAACCTCAAAAATAACAGTATTTCGCTACTACTAAATAGATGTTTTTACACATATAAACCTTCCCTTTCAATAACGCTATCTACTAAAAAAAAAAAACCACATCAAAATCCGTTGCTTAGTTTTAAAGATTTAAGCATACAAAGGAACATACGGACAGAAAACGCGACCCTATTTTATACTATGTATGACATTGATTTGAGAACAAGCCGTTTAAGTAAACCATTTTGTAATTTTAGAGTTACAACTCTTATAGTCCTATCACTTCCCGGATGAGTTTTAATAATTTTACCTAATGGTCATTCGGCTGGATGAGTTTCTTCATCTTTAATAATTACTATTTGTCCGTCTGCAAGATTGGCCTGTTTGGTTTTCCATTTCATTCATTGTGGCAACATTACAACATATCCGCTTTCCTATCGTTTCCAAAAGTCTCTTTTAATTTTTTGTGTTAATTTCCGCCTATCTAATGAATCTATTTATGTATGTATCATTAATTGCTTCAGGACATTCTATTATTTATTTGTTTATTAAAAATGGTCAGGTGTTAAAACGTCTATATCGCTTTCACTATTAATCGCACTTAGAGGTCAGGAATTCAGCCCAGCTTCCAACTATGATAGCAAAGTAATAATTTTTTTAAATGTCAATTTACTTTCGCCTATTACTCCTTTTACAGGGTTTGTCCGCAAAGTAATAGGACTGAGTCGATTTAAAAAAATTTATTGAACCAATCGTTCTTTTTCATTGTAATCGTCCAAGCCTCCTGCATATAGCAGGACGAGTCTAATAAGTGACTTATAGAGTTTGGTTTTTGTTCGTCGAGAGAGGACATTATTTCTCAGTCCAAAGAGTAGGCAAGAGTTATTCTGCGTTGGATTTCGATGCTGACATTGTTGTTGCTGTTAATGCTGGTTCCACGATAGACGAAATTGTCTACAACTACGAAGTTATGACTGTCAACAGTGACGTGGGATCCTAGTCGCAAGTGTGACGATTGTTTGTTTTAGGAGGATGGAGTCATGTCAATAAAAAATAGTGAACAAATCGTTACAATTCTTTAAAAACTTTCAAAATAGGATTCCTACTGCGTCGATGCAGCGCTGCCAGCGCGATTTCTAAGCATTGAAGGCCTCACGGAAGGCATTCTCCGGAATAACATTGAGAGCCGAGGTGCATGCTGCTTGGATGGCTTCTATCGTCTCAAAATGCTTGTGCCACTCAGAAAATTGCTTCTTTGTCTCAGGATCATACTCAAAGATCCATGACTCGTCACCTGTGATTACGTTATTCAAAAATTGGGGGTCACTTTCACACATGTTAAAATTTTCTTGGCACACTTCTACTCGCCGCAATTTATGGTCGTCAGTGAGCACTTTTGGGACCATCTTCGCGCTCACCTTGCGCATGTTCAAGTGATCCGTCACAATATCATGAACCACAGATTTTGATAAATTTATCATCTGGGCAATTAAACGAAAACTTTGAGCACACGAGTTACATTGTCGGTGTTTATGAAAGTCGCAGGTCTTCATCAACGACCTCTTCCCGGCCCTCCAAAAAGACCTGGTTTCACCAAAACTAAAGCAACATCTGCGTAAGCCTGCTTGATCATATAAAACGTCTCTGTCGCAGATTTACCGAGTTTCACACAGAATTTAATTGCGTACCTCTACTCTAACGAACGCTGCACTTTTGGCTTGCACCACTCACGGAAACACGTCGAGCGAAAATGTTTGTCCTGATTCTCCAGGTGCTCGAAGACAACTGACTAGCCGCTCGTTCGTTAGCCAGGAACGCCGTTTACCGAATCCAATCAGTCCTATTACTTTCAAAACAAACCCATTTCCATGACATTTAACCGACTGGACTCCAGCCTCCCAAGTTCCTCCGAAGTGAGCTGAAAGCTGAGAAATTTTATCCGCTTCTAATATGGGAGCTATGGTTGAATTTTTCGACCTTTGCATTTTAAAATCTAGGTCTAATCTTCTACAAGCTCCGACAAAATTTGTTCCATTGGCTAAGTATATTTGCTGACTTTTACCTCTTCTAGCAAAAACTCTTTTCAAAGCAGATGGTAGCGCTTCGATGGTTCAATTACTTACGACTTTTAAATGAATAACTTTTGTTGCCATACAAACAAATACAACTATTAGCGGGATTCTGTAACCAGTCTCTAGTCTCTATTTGAGACATTTTGAGACAAAGTATCAATTTGATACTAGTTACTATTCACTAAACAGTCTCTAGCGTTAGTCTCAAAATATTGAGACCTGGTAGTTAGCTGGTCACAAAACTAAAAAGAACTCTTGCTGCCATTTTCAATGTACTGAATAGAGATCATCATAGATATTAATCGATTGTCGTTTTTTTACATTTTGTAAGCAATTCAAACACGAAAAGGTTAAAAATAAATAAATTTTACATAAATTTCGTAAATATTATGAAACAAAGTCAACATATATTTTTATTTTTATTGATAATTATGTTTTTTGACTATGTTATAGAAAAGTTAATATTTGTTATCGACATATTTATTATCATTCAAGTGTAAAAACATCTCTGAATAATGAAATGTAATAGATTTTGAGACTGTCACTTACAGAATAGCAAAATCGTCTCAAGTCTCAAAAATTGTCTCTAACTCAAAATCTCAAATTTAGAGACTTGATACTGTCTCACGTTACAGAATCGCACGGTATGTATCCTTTAAATGTTTTTTGTCCTCTTCCTTTTGACCATTTCATATCAAACAGTCCTGCATAGTTTATATCACAGTGTGTAAATGGAATTGACATAGATACTCGGAATTCTGGAAGATTTCCCATTCTTGTTTTGTTATTTCTTTGTGATGACGTATGCATCTACTACAAGTTCTAATTGTTTTTTTATGGAATTCTTCAATCCAATAATCCGGTAATTTTATCTAATCATGGCTTACATTAACTTATATCCTCCATGGCAGGTAATTTTATGAACATTTTTTAATATTAATAATGACAAAAGTGTGTTATTTAATATTATTGACTTTTAATTAAATTGAAGATTTGCATTACCTACATTAACCTACTGTTGTAATGTTACTTCCTTAAATATTTATTATTCAGATTTTTGTAGATGTTTCGATATTTCATACTGAATTACATTACACTCATTTATTGAATTTGCTCCTGTCATTAAAACGTCCATGTAGAAGTCGTTTTTAATAATGGGAATTACAAATTTTGCAATTTCTTGTAAAGTTTTCGTCGCCAAGAAAGGAACTTGGAAGGATGTTGTCGCATACGTAACTGTTTGCAGTTCTCCTTTTGTTTACCTTCACAATATAGGTTCATAATTTTGATCACTGTCTGTTTTTTTAATATTGCCAAACTCTCCATTTGATAATAAGTTCAAATATATGATTTTGAATTCTCGGTCGTATCAAGTGAATGTCATTTAAACTGCTTTCATTTGTAGTTTATCTAGACTCATGGCAAACTATTCACAACTTAGTTGCTAGACTCTATTTTCACTCGTTTTTTGCATGTGACCTAAGTACTTCTAAATAATTTCCCATCAATTGCACAGATTGTTTTTTTTTTAACTCGTCATTTGTAGGGAACCTTTTCTGAAGATGTTTTTCTTTTTTAAAAGGTAGATTGACGCCAAAACGATTATTTTCATCTCTCACTGTTGATTTTTAACAAATTTTTAAGCATTCATCACCATCTGCTGGAGTTGTGCTGTCTTCTATTTCCACAATGTTGTAGTAACCGCTGCAATTTTTTTTTTTTTGGTTTTCCTCGAATTTTGTAAAACTCCCGACATTATCCAGCCTAATTTCGTAGCTTGACCTAGTATTCGATCCTTTTCATACTCTTGCAACCAGTTGCTGCAGAGTATTATAGTTTTGTTCATCTAACCGTTGTACGTATCACCTAAGACCCTTATCACACACGGCAACTTTAGTTGCGGCAACTCTTGGTTTATAGGCGAGGGGGCGACGAGGAGAGGAGAATCGCGCCGAGTTTCCAGTGTTCAGCAACTCGCTTTGTGTTCTTATTCGTAACAGTTCGCCGCGACGTTTTTCGGCATTCGTGTTCTTTCTTTCGTAGTACATGCAACTATAACTATTTACGTACATTTTTTGAAATTAATATTTTGAATATATTTAAAAAATTTAATTTCATCTTTTGGTAAGTAATTTACAAATATGTATACAGATATACATAATATAATATAAATATTTTAGAAAATGGAGTATGACAAAAAAATCGAATTAATTAAAGATATTGTGAAATGTATGGAGAAAGCCATACAAGTTGATTCAGACGATAGTGAAAAGGGTGATATATGTGAAAGTCTGTCATATAATCTTTGTTTTAATTTTGAATTATAAATAAAATGTATTTCTTAATTGACAGAACTGATTAATATATGTGATAGAGCGGCCCAAATACCTGTAAGGAAAAAGAAACAACAATGGGTTAAAGTAAAGAGTAGACAATGGGTTAAACTAAAGCGAAAGAGAATGATAAAAAAACTCGAACAGAGTTGCGCAACACAAGTTGCTCGTGTGAAGGTACTGGGCGACAGCAAAAGAGAATCGCCCGAGAATTAGCAACAAAAGTTGCTTCGTGTGATAGCGCTCTAAATCACCTAAAGTTAATCGAGATAGATGGAGGGTTAAATATATAATAAATAAATCCATAACTAATAACGCTAGAGACATTAAATTTTACCTCCGAGGCGGCTTTATGAGAGCCGGTGTGAAAATTGGTCAATGGGCGTGACACCGCCTACTTCTTTGTAAAATCCCATATCTTGGGACCTGACCAGCCGATTTCGACTTAATTTAGTACGTATAATTTTTCTAACATTCCTATGTTGCAGTATGAAAATAGGCAAAATTGGACAACAACCACTATTACTTCCCATTTAACACAATTTAAAATTCCATTTGTTTCTTTTACCTTCAAATCAAGAAGTAATTAATATAACGGCATATAATTTTGCAGTAATAATTCACTTAAAACAAAAATTGTCCAAATGTAGCCAAAACTATTCAGGAACCTAGGTACCGAATATTTGGAATCCAGTATCTATAGTTGACTTTTGACCGAAAACATCGGTCATATGCTCAATACAATACTGACGACACAACAAGGCATCACGACAGTGAACTGAAAACGGCGTTGTGCATCCTACTACATGAACGCATGTACACAAGACAACACAGCTCTCCATTTTGCATGTACACAATTTCGTTGTGGCCATACCAATACCTTTCACCTCAAAGAAATTTTAATATTTTGTTCAAAGTGAAATTTTTTATGCAGAAAATAAGTAAATAGGTAAATTTATTTGTTTTAAATTATCAATTGTTATTACAAAGAGAGCTATTTTATGCTTTTATTTGTAAAATAACGTCAAGTTTGTAAGAGCTGTGAATAATTTTACATTTTACATATTAGGGCAGGGATGGGCACATTAGCCCTCAGTGGCATTTTGCCCGTGCGGGCACGAGTCCACATTTTGAGGGCCAGGTGAGGGGATCATCGCGGGCAAACATGAAGAGGGAAGTGAGAGCAAAGTATTTTACCACTCCATATTTACAAATGAGAGCGCGCGCATATATGGGAAGTTGCACTGTGGGTAATAACTGTAAAATTGCCTAACAATTCTAAGTTTCTTTGTAACTACTATAAATTTTTAAAATGTGAGACAAATAACAAAAAGTATAATAAGTATTTAATTTTAGTAATAATTTTTTTAATATGTCTTTATAACAGCATTTAATTTAGTTTATTTGACATAATAAATTCTATGTTTGACTTAATCTCATTTGCTGTAGCTACACGCATTATTGTATCAAAATTTAAATTAGATAACCTACATCTTATTAAATGTTTGTTTAATTTCATTATTGAAAAAAATTGTTCAGAAGTGTAGGTGCTTCCAAACATAGATACATATAATTTTCGAAGAAAAAAGTTTCAAACATGGATATTTCTTTAAACAAAAATCTTTATAAAAAGTAATTTTGTCTGAAATTTGCGCAAACTTATTTTTAAAAGAGTAGAGAACTGCAGATCTATAATACATAAATATACATAGCAGAGCTTTCCTGACTTAAATACTTTCCGTCCCATTCCACATTAAATGGAATAATTTTTCTTTTTAAATTTTGGAGACTGCCTTTACTCGCTGATAACATTTCGGCACATTTAAATTATAATAATTTCAGTTTCTGAACCACTGTTTCTTCAAACGCATATGCACAAATGAATCTTATGAGAGCGCAATACTAACTTCTTCTACCCCCCGCTTACCGTAGAATTTCCAACGACTTGGGGTTTACCCCGTAGAAACGACTCAGTAAATTACTCTCTCACAAGGCAGGGTTGCCAGTCTCGATATACTGTAGTAATTATAAAAATTGTCTTCAATATATTTGAAATTTTCTTAAACTAACTAAAAATCAAAACGAATGCTATTATTTATAAATATATAAACTAGTTTTACTAGTTTGATTTCAGTTTTGGTATTTTATATTATGAAAAATTATAATTGAAAAGTTAGATGTGTGCAAAACTACATATGCGTATTGAGTAATGGCAACATTGTTCGAATGAACACGAGAACAAAACGCCTGCCGCTCGTAGCGGAGGGAGAAGCGAAATACGATGTTTCTCAGAAACTCTCTGTCATTAGTGTTTGTATTCTATTTGTGTGCTTAGCCACTCTCAATCAATAATGCCATACCGCGCAAATATATTTTTATTTGATGATATCTTATATTTTTGAAAATATGTGTTCCCTTACTATAGCGCGCATTATTATTTTAATACATTTCCAGAGGCAACTTAGATTTTTAAAATTTAACAGAACAATTATAGAAAAAAACATAAATTCTTTGAATATTTTGATAAAACAACCAAACTGAAAATATCACAAATATTAATATATATTTATGATATATATTTATATAAGCATTTTCATTAAATTATTTATATATATATAATATATTATGGTCACAAGTATCTTTTTTTTTATATATACATATATATAAAACTGCCTTGCATATGTACGTATAAAAGCCCACAACTTGAGATAAGTTTTCCCAATTGTAACTAAAATGAATTTTTGCAACTGGCATCACTACCATTAACTGATCTATCACATGTACAGTGGTGTGAACAAAATAGGAACAACTATAGGCGTTGCGAAGTTTTAAGATGTGCTGTTTTCTTATTAAATAAAATTGTTTTTAGATACAAGTATAACTTATATATTTTTTTCTAACAGTGATTAGAATTTCCCACCATGCAAGGGTAAATAAAATCAAATTTTAATGCGAAACTCTAAACCCTGCAAATTATGTTTACCTCTTTTTGTTCACACAACTGTACAATTCCGATATGAAGTAAACTTCCGCTCTTTAATCTGTGTACAACGTCAGTCAGAGATAAAGAGATCCCCAACTCTCCTGTCACTGGAAATGTGAGAGCCGCTCACCTACCGAACTTTGACAGTTGACTGGATTGGGTAGGTCTTGACGTTTTGCAATTGGAATGACTGGAACGGCCAGATTGAAATTATACCAAAACATATGTGAACGGAGGAATTTGTTGCCGCCGTTGAAGATCACTAATAAAAATGTAATACAATGAAAATCAAAGAAAATGCGAAGCTTAAATATATTTAATTAAACGTTTTTCAATTTCATGCATAGTAGTATTAATTTTCAGTTACCAATGATTAAAAACATTTAGAAATTGAGAACTAACAGGCTTAATTCACCTTATTAAGTATTGAAACATTAAAAGTCAGTTGTTTTAATATACTATAAAATCATAAAAAATAATTTAAATAGTTTCGCCATTTATTAAAAGTCCAATATGTAATAATTTGCAATCGTAATTAATGTTGGGTGTTTTAATTTAAATGCCCAAAAAATCGTATTTGGTTCGATCTGGACATAATGGAAAATGTTATAAAAAACGCTTATTTTGAGGCGCTCTCACACTGGAATAAGTTGGGCATCCCATTATCCCTGACGTCAGTATTGCCGCAACCACTCTGTGATGAACATTAAGTTACGGAGGAATGTAATTGATTTTTTTCGCACCTTTTCGCAATTTGTTATGCCCTTCTCTCCGTAAACTGATATTCCCCTCATCTAGCCCCCGTGCGCACTTTGCTAACTTTGCGGGCTAAAAATGTGCCCATCCCTGGTATAGTTGAAAAGAACCCCATGTGGTGTGCCGCACATACACATACATACATTTAATTAGATAACTAAGAACTCAAAAATAGTATATAAGGTTTACAAATTTAAAAATAAAATCAGAATGAAAGATTTTTCACTCAACGAAAGACTGTTTGTATTCCCCACCCAGCGGTAAGGTTAACAAAGTCTTTGTTGAGTTAACAGTATGAAAGGAAATAGCTCTTTTATTCTGGTCAGAGAACGATATAAAAACTTTAGAAACACAGAATGAGACCTTTATGGCAAGAAGCTCCATCAGCTGTTCCTGTTGCGCTAAGTCGAAGTTCGAGGATATCTTTAGTTCTGTATGTAGGTCTGCCCTTGAACACACGTGCCCTCTGAAAGCTCAGAAAAGAAAAGGAAACCTCCTTGAGAATTATCGGAAATCATACCTTCAAGCAGAAGACTGTTCAAAAATGTCCGTACAAGCGCAAATAATGCAGACGCTCACTTTTCACTAAACCTATCTACGGAGGAAGTACTCATTGAAGAGCTTCAAGGCGGCTATAAAGCCTTCTTACTCCTTCTGGAAGAGAGTCGTCCCCGCTTAAGTCTCCGAAATTCGGGAACATTATACCTGCACAGCTTCAGCGTACAAATTGGTTGACCACCATCTACGGGAACTGCGTCAGTTAAGAGCTCATAATGCCTACGGCAAAGGTTGGTCGATCGACACTATTGGGGGTAAAGCATATGGAATATATGGCCTTTATACATAAAGACAATGCTGTGGATACAGCTCTTTATATAGAGGGGGACTTCAAAAACTTACGGTCCGAGGCGGTTATTGGAACTCTTAATAAGTTTGGGATCGAAGGTAATCTCAAGCATATCATCTATAGTCTCATTTGCGATAGAACGGTTCTGACGGAGTGTGGAAGAACATGGGCACATAGGAAAATAAAGAAGGGCACCCGGCAAGGAGGCGAACCAGATGGAATTTAAGAGTGTGTTATAGGGGAAGAAATCTTGGTTTCGATGTCGCTCATTTTCACACGGTTATATTGGGATATTGCAATGAAACCATTTTTTTTTTTAAATTGATAAAATTAAATTAACAAGTAAGGAAGAGCTAAATTACTTTTCATACTCATGCAGGAGAAAAACACTCTCTCTCAACTTTATTAAGTTAACTCACATCTTGGGTGATGTTTGCGGTATATAGTTAAATTTGTTTGAAATCGCTCAGGCGTGTTTCGGTTTTCACTTAAATATTATCGGTACGAAATATAATCATATTTGTTTTTAGTAAATTTGGTTTTTGTAGCTTAAGCGGTTTAAGAGATACATATATGTACATATACATAAATCCTATCATAGGACGGGAACATGCCCACTTTTTCAAAATTTTTTTTGCTCACGGATGCCCCTTGCTGCTGTGATCAACTGTGCCAAATTACAGTCTTAATTTAGTGCTTAATTATGGCACTTTATAGGTTTTCGGTTAATGTTGTTTTGTTGGCGTGACAGTGGTCCGATTACTTCCATCTGCGAAGACAGTCACCCGGATTTCAACTCGTCTCGTCATCCTGATCATTTATATATTATATGTATATATAGAAACCTATATCTATCTCGCTTAGTTTTAGGTGATTCGTAAAACTGTTAGGTGTACAAAACTAAAAAACAAAAACATGTACATATGTATTTCATTGCCGTTAGTATTAATTAAAACGAAACCAGAGTATCTATTTCGAATAATATTTAGCATTAGAAAAAAGCATTCATACACTAGAACAGAGATGGGCATATTAGCCCTCAGTGGCATTTTGACCGTGCGGGCACGAGTGCACATTTTGAGGGCTAAGTTAGGGGATCATCGCGGGCAAACATGAAGAGGGAAGTGAGAGCAACATAGTTTACCACTTCATATTTATAAATGAGAGCAACGTATTTTTCCACACCATGTTTACAAATGAGAGCGCACGCATATATGGGAAGTTGCACTGTGGGTAATAACTGTAAAATTTCCTAACAATTTTAAGTTTCTTTGTAACTTCTATAAATTTATAAAATGTAAGACAAATAAAAAAAGTATAATAAATATTTTATTTTAGTAATAATTTTTTAATATATTTGCCATAATAAATTCTATGTTTGGTTTAATCTCATTAGCTGTAGCTACGAGCATTATTGTACCAAAATTTAAATCAGATAACCTTTTTCTTATTTTGTGTTTGTTTAATTTCGTTATTGAAAAAAATTGTTCACAAGCGTTGGAGCACCTACATAGATATTATATAATTTACACTGATTTCCCACGCTGATGACATTTCGGCACATTTAAATTATAATAATTTCAGTTCCTCAACCACCGTCTTCAAACGCATATACATAACGCAGGGTTGCCAGGCTCCATATGCTGTAGTAATTATAAAAATTGTCTTCAATATATTTGAAATTTTCTTAAACTAACTCAAAATCAGATTCGAATGCTATTATTTATAAATATATAAACTAGTTTTACTAGTTTGATTTCAGTTTTGGTATTTTATATTATGAAAAATTATAATTGAAAAGTTAGATGTGTGCAAAACTACATATGCGTATTGAGTAATGGCAACATTGTTCGAATGAAAACGAGAACAAAACGCCTGCCGCTCGTAGCGGAGGGAGAAGCGAAATACGATGTTTCTCAGAAACTCTCTGTCATTAGTGTTTGTATTCTATTTGTGTGCTTAGCCACTCTCAATCAATAATGCCATACGGCGCAAATTTATTTTTATTTGATGATATCTTATATTTTTGAAAATATGTGTTCCCTTTCTATAGCGCGTATTATTATTTTAATACATTTCCTGAGGCAACTTAGATTTTTAAAATTTAACAGAACAATTATAGAAAAAACCTAAGTTCTTTGAATATTTTGATAAAATAACCAAACTGAAAATATCACAAATATTAATATATATTAAATATATATATATATATATATATATATATATATATATATATATATGTATAAAAATATGTATTTATATAAGCATTTTCATTAAATTATATATATATACATATATTATGGTCACAAGTATCGTTTTTTTATATATACATATATATAAAACTTCCTTGCATATGTACGTATAAAAGCCCACAACTTGAGAAAAGTTTTCTCAATTGTAGCTAAAATTAATTTTTACAACTGGTATAACCACCATTAACTGTTCTATCTCATGTATAGTGGTGTGAACAAAATAGGAACAACTATAGGTGTTGTGAAGTTTTAAAATGTGCTGTTTTCTTATTAAATAAAATTGTTTTTAGATACAAGTATAACTTATATATTTTTTTCTAACAGTGATTAGAATTTCCCACCATGCAAGGGTAAATAAAATCAAATTTTAATGCGAAACTCTAAACCCTGCAAATTATGTTTACTTCTTTTTGTTCACACAACTGTACAATTCCGATATGAAGTAAACTTCCGCTCTTTAATCTGTGTACAACGTCAGTCAGAGATAAAGAGATCCCCAACTCTCCTGTCACTGGAAATGTGAGAGCCGCTCACCTACCGAACTTTGACAGTTGACTGGATTGGGTAGGTCTTGACGTTTTGCAATTGGAATGACTGGAACGGCCAGATTGAAATTATACCAAAACATATGTGAACGGAGGAATTTGTTGCCGCCGTTGAAGATCACTAATAAAAATGTAATACAATGAAAATCAAAGAAAATGCGAAGCTTAAATATATTTAATTAAACGTTTTTCAATTTCATGCATAGTAGTATTAATTTTCAGTTACCAATGATTAAAAACATTTAGAAATTGAGAACTAACAGGCTTAATTCACCTTATTAAGTATTGAAACATTAAAAGTCAGTTGTTTTAATATACTATAAAATCATAAAAAATAATTTAAATAGTTTCGCCATTTATTAAAAGTCCAATATGTAATAATTTGCAATCGTAATTAATGTTGGGTGTTTTAATTTAAATGCCCAAAAAATCGTATTTGGTTCGATCTGGACATAATGGAAAATGTTATAAAAAACGCTTATTTTGAGGCGCTCTCACACTGGAATAAGTTGGGCATCCCATTATCCCTGACGTCAGTATTGCCGCAACCACTCTGTGATGAACATTAAGTTACGGAGGAATGTAATTGATTTTTTTCGCAACTTTTTGCAACTTGTTATGCCCTTCTCTCTGTAAACTGATATTCCCCTCATCAAGCCCCCGTGCGCACTTTGCTAACTTTGCGGGCTAAAAATGTGCCCATCCCTGCACTAGAAGCAAACAGTAGCAATTCTGTGTGAAATTGTTTGAAAATTTTTATATTTCAAATGTAAAATTTTTAAATTTTTTGTTTTTTTTTTAATTAACTATTATATACATCTATTTTTTCTGAGTCTATCACGTCACATTGTAAATTTTCCACCGAAACTTCCTTTATATGGAAGAAGTGGTTGACTAAAATCGGTCTCTTTATTCGAAAATTTCAAGTCCATACAGTATTATTCTACCAAAAAAGTCTGTACTTGAAGGAAATAAAAACTTAATTTTTGCCGCTTCTTTGTTTTTTATAGGCCGATTTAATATAAATGTTTGGATGGAATTTATATCTTCTGGATAGAATGCCTCATCCAAAATTTGTTTACCGTCTTCCGTTTCCACGTGGATTAGCAGCGTTTTCGCTACGAAACCTCCCTGAAACTGGAATGAAAATTTGCTGACCGCCTGTGGTTCCTCAAAACGTATTATTATCCATTGGGGAGTGCCCTAAAATTAAATTAAAATAATTAATATGCAAATTAAATGGCGAAATGATTTTATACAGTTATGGGCCGAAAGCAATTAATGGAAATAATATATTTCATCTTCATTGCAAATGTGAAAAAACCTTAAATTGAAGTTAACAAAAACTAGTAAGGAAGAGGTAAGTTCGGGTGCAATCAAACATACCTTAAGTTGCAAAACTTTCTTAAATTTTTTTAGGTCTTTTTGGTTCGTTGGGGATTTTTTTCAATTTTGTTTTAAGAAAGCAGAAGTAAACTTAATTATATTATCTAATTATAATTATAGTTTTTAATTTATTACGTTTAATGAGTAAAACACAAACTAGCTTTTCTGTGCTTATACAAATGCTGCTGATTTTATTGTTTTTAAAGTAATATCGCGACTAAACTTTGTATTTCAATTAAAAAAATTAAATAAAATATAATTTTTTCATCGCATGTCGGTCTCTTACATTTCGAGCTCATTTTGCAAAGCTCACTAACTTTCAAATGATTTTGTCTATAACTGAATGTGTTTTGTTTTTAATTTTTAATATTTTTGATAGATAACTTATTTCTAAATAAAAAATTTCTATACCGCAAAAAGTTCCGCTATAAAGAGTTGTCAAATATGCACAACACTTGAAAATTTTGAGTGGTAAACTTTGCGTGGCCACGAGTGCATATAGTTTTGGTGTTCAGCTCAACTTCTTCTTGGCTCTTTATGTCCGCTCTACAATTAAAAATAAAAACACTGAACTTCTTTGCTTAGGTCTAATCTTCGACTGAGTTTTTCTTTATTTAAATTTGTTGCTTATATTATAATTTGAAGTGCGCACAGGCACTTATACATGTGTTTATATTTGCTTACATACATACATACAAACATCTGCATGCATGCCAGAAGAATTTGTTTTATCAGCAGAAAATGTGTAAGTAAACTTGATTCGTTTCATGATAGAGTTCGTGTATGAAGTCTATCTTGAAATGAATATTGCTTATTTATTATTTTTTTCTAGGGAGTGTATGTCAATATGTGACTCCTCCACCCCTAGATTCAATGGTCTCCATTGTATGCTGCCAAGTTTTCTTATTATTACTAGTGATTATAAAACTTACTTATGATTGTAAAAGTATAGTTATAATTTTGAGCTTGACATGCGGCCATCTTTTATTATCTTTTAAGAATTGTTTTATTGGTATTGTATCTAATTCATTGTCTGTTACTAAAGTTTCCGGTTTGCCTAAATATTGAATTCTTTCCTTTATGGCATTTACAATTGATATCCAAGTTCTGTCCTTTAATGATTTGGCTGTTGCATATTTTGTTAATTTGTCGATGCTTGTAAGGTACATTATACCTCTTCGTGGGTACCAAATATCAAAATGAACAATTTCATGTTCATGTCTTTTTTATTTCCTCAAATATTTCAGTTATTCCCCTGTGATTATTTTCCAGATTTCTCTTCTATCAATGTTAAGAGTTCTCCTTTGTCTGTTACATCTTTTAAAAATATGTTTGATTTCATTCTTTTTAGATTTGCATACCAAAAAGGTATGGGCGAAAATATTTAGTGGCCCACACTATGGCTAACAACTCTTTCTCTATAGTACTATAATCTTTCTCATGTCCATTCAAAGTACGACTGGCAAATGAAATTGTTTTGTTATCTTGCATAAGGGCTGCTCCTAGAGCAAAATTACTCGCATCTGGCACAAGAGTAAAAGTTTTTGTGAAATCTGGGTGGATTAAAATGGGGTAATTTTTTTATCAACATTTTTAATTTAAAGAAAGAATCTTTGTAATCTTGGTCATTAATGTTTATTTTTGAGCCTTTTTTTAAATATTTAATTAAATGGTATGCTATTTTAGAGTAATCTTTAATAAATCTCCTATAGTATCCCGTAATACCTAAAAATGCTTTTATTTCCTTAACGCTTCTTGGAAGTAGAATCTTTTCTATTGCTTCCACTTTTTGAGGGTTTGGTTTAATACCATCTTTTGTAATCAAGTGACCTAGGAATTTTGTTTCTTGTCTTAAGAAATCTCATTTATTTAATTGGATCTTTAGATTTTTTCTTTTATTCTCATTAAAATTTTGCTCAATGATTCTAGGTGCTCTGCTACGCGTGTAGAAAATACTAGAATATCGTCCATGTATACAATGCAAATTTTGCCGATATATTCTTTTACTAAATATATCGTTCATTAGCCTTTGGAACGTTGCCGGTGCATTTCACAATGCGAAGGGCATACTTAAAATTCATAATGTCCATTTGCAGTGGAGAAAGCTGTTTTATGTATGTCCATTTAATTCGTCCATTTCAATTTGATGAAAATCTTTGGCTAAGTCGAGAGTTGAAAAATATTGGCATCTTCCCAATTTGTCAAATATAACGTCTATATTTGGAATTGGAAATCTGTCTTCCGTAGTTGCGCTGTTCAATTTCCTGTAGTCGATCACAAGACGCCATTTTTGTTCATTGGATGTGTCTGGCTTCTTTGGTACCAGCCAAATAGGGCTATTGTAAGGACTAGAGGATGTTCTAATTATACCTTGGGTTAACATTTGGTCTATTTGTTTTTGGAATATAATTTTTGGTTATTATACTATGTTTTGTTGATATTAAATTATCGTCTTCGTTGTAAAATACGCTTTTATATCTTTTTAGTATATTTATAAATTTATTTTTGTCTATACCATTAAGATGATTGGTGTCAACGAATTCTGTGACGCATTTATCTTTTATGTCATTACAGAAGATTTTCACCTCATTGTCTTTATAGCTCATTTCGTTATATATTTCTTCTTCTTTTGTTAGATAAAAAGTCAGTATTCTTTTATTTGCTTTTATAGTTCTGTTTGGGTAGTCTATTATCACATTTATCTTCGTTAAGATATTGTTATCAATGAGTCCCTCAAAGTTCTTGTTAAAATTGCATTTCAGGAATTCACATATGATTTCTTTTTCATTAAATTCTTTAAATATTGGTAATCTGCAAAGTTTCTTAACTTCCGTTTTTCTTCCCATGGCTGTGACTTGCACATCTACATCCCTCTTCCATTTCGGGTTACAAACATTTTCGTTGATCAAACTGAACTCTGCTCCAGTGTCAATGATGAAATATAACTTTCTTAAGTGTGTATCTATTATTATATATGTACATAGGGTAATTGTTTTGTGGATCCCACTGAAAATTTGTATTTGCATTCCCAATATCCATAGGTTCTGGTTTATTGCGATTTGATATTGCGGACCGATTATAATTTCCTGATTGGTTGTAATTCTCCGTTTGATTCCCGTCTCTTTGCTGATTAAAGTTTATTTGTGGGTTGAAATTTCCTTGTTGGTTATAATTTGTGTTTGTTGTCTGGTATGACATTCTAGTTTGGCTTGATCCGTTGCCACTGTTATAATTATTGCCTACATTCCTTGGGATATAGCCACCGTTATACTTGTTTTGTGGCATATAATTGTTGTTATTGTTATTTTTGTTTCTTGGGACATAGCTACCGTTATACCTGTTTTGTGGCATATAATTGTTATGTTGTTACAACTATTATAAGTGAGGATATTATTTATATTTTGGTTGGGTTTGGAAAATGTTCTATTGTTAATGTTATCGCTAAAATTAGTCCTACGATAGCTATTTGGGTTAGGATCTTTCCTTTGTTGCCTTGATGTCTAGCTGCTAATATTATTTTGTATGCCTTTTCTAGGCTATCCGGGTCTCTTGCTATAATCATAGTTTTAGTGGGTTCTGGGAGATGTTCCTTAAATGATTTCAGTGCTTATTAACTTCATTCGTTGAGAAATTTAGAACATTATGCGCTAATAATCTATTATGTAGTTTATTCCTAATTTCATTTATTTTGAAATAATAATTTTCTATTTTTGAGTCGAGACTGATGGTTTTCAACTAATCCGTAAGTTCCGCTGAACTTCTCTTTTCCTCGAAATTGCTCAGAAGTATTTGTTTCAATGTTTCCCAATCACTAACTTGTCCATATCTGTGAATTATTTCCCTAGTTTTTTATACGCATCTTCCTTTCAGAAAATTGAATAAAATTTTTTGTTTACCTACATCAAAAGTTAGTATTGCGGGTAATATGTCTTCAATTTGCTTAATGACGTCTGTTAGTTGGTTTGGATCTCATCCATCAAAGTCTGCAATTCCGTTAATGCAGTTCAAAGTGAGTTGAAAAGATGGTATGGTGGATGCTTCCATTTTGAGAAAATTTTATTTCGAGTGAAAATTATATAAAAAAAATGTTCGTATTTATTTTGATTCAACTTAGTTTTATGTAATAAGTTCCTACTATGTATTTTAATTGATCTTGTATAGTTTGAGAAGAAATCTAGTCGAGACACATTAGCAATTTTGTCATTACAGTTTTGGAGTCACTGTTTTAGTGAAACATTATTATTTGACTTCGATTTTGCAACACTCTGTGTACGCACGATTGAATTTTTATTTTACACTATTGTGCGATAATTTTTACACATTGTTTTGTATTTTCTTACTATAAAAAATTTTAATATATTTATATATATACGTATTTTTCTTACTCTTATTTGTTCTGCTGTTGCTTTTGCTGTAGTTGCTGTTACTGCTACTGCTGCTTTTGTTGTAATTGCTGTTACTGCTGCTGCTGTTGCTTTATAGGTTGCATCCAAACTCAGATAACCGCTACCGTTGTACGAATGTTTTTCAGTAAAAATCACACTTTATTTATTTATATCTTTTGAAGGCTCATTATTTGCTGATATTGTTTAAGGTTTTCTTGCTGCGCATTTAACACGATTTAAATGTTTTTATAATATGTTAGCAATGTTTTTGTATAGTTCTATTAATGTTTTTCTATAAATATATTATTGTTTTCCATAATTCTATTAATATTTCCACTTTTTTCTTCGCACTATTAATGCTTTCGCTTTCACTAGCTTCCCAAAAATTGTTAGTTTAAGAGTGCGTTATCAACTCTTTTCCAATTGATTAATTGTGAATTCTTGATTTCCTTATCGCCAGTTATGGTTCACTTACTAACTTCCCAAAATTGTTAGTTTATCCTCGTCGCCAGTTTTGGTGTCATAAAGAGCTAAACTTCTTCTTGGCTCTTCATGTCCGCTCTACAATTAAAAATAAAAACACTGAGCTTCTTTGCTTAGGTCTAATCTTCGACTGAGTTTTTCTTTATTTAAATTTGTTGCTTATATTCTAATTTGAAGTTCGCACAGGCACTTATACATGTGTTTATATTTGCTTACATACATACACACATCTGCATGCATGCCAGAAGAATTTGTTTTATCAGCAGAAAATGTGTAAGTAAACTTGATTCGTTTCAAGATAGAATTCGTGTATGAAGTCTATCTTGAAATGAATATTGCTTATTTATTATTTTTTTCTAGGGAGTGTATGTCAATATGTGACTATATATACTATATTATCTCATACATTAGACTGATACATATATTCGGCATAAAGTTAGCTTTATCTATATTTGTCGTACCCTCTCGGGTGTAAAATTTTATGTCTCTGGCGTATTTAGTTATTGATATATCGACATCTATTAGTAATTTTTAAGAGTCTCGTTATATGAGGAGTAGACGGGATTATCTGTCGATTTCATCCATTTTTAGTGTCGGTAAGGATATTTAAAGGATATGTGATGAACAAATTTGGTTATTGTAGCTTAAGTAGTTTAGAAGATATGCATATTAAACCAATTAGAGGGCGGGCCACTCCTGTTTTTAATTTTTAACCCACAACCCTTTGCGCTAAATTACAGTTCTTTACCTTATTTTAGTGCTTAGTTATGGAGCTTTATAGGTTTTCGTTTAACGGCGTTTTGTGGGCGTGGCAGTGATCCGATAATTTTTTTAATTAAAAAATTGTGTGTTAAAATTAATAATTCAGTTTTCATTTTTAATCCAAAAAGTTTGGGTTTAACAAATGATAATTGAGAATATGATATTACGATTTGAATGAAGTACGCAAACGAGAAAAAATGTTTTATTCTAAAACATATGTTTTTCTATAATTCTTAATTATATGCATGAGATTATCCATATTTAAGAAATAAATTCGCACAAAAGTATTTTTTTTAACCTTGAAACCCTAACCCCTCCCTTCATTTTCATTAGGTTTGAAACCTAAAGATTCTGTCGGCCAATCCATAACTTCAAGTTCAATGTACGAAAAATAAATTTATGTCAACCGCAAGTGGTTGATATAGCCTTTTTAAATGTATTTCTCACTCAGCAAAATGTAGCATAACCAATTCAGCTACTTTGAAGATGTTTTTTTATACTTTCCTTACTACAAAATATTGGTCCAACGCCAGGAAAAACACCTCACACCATAATGTATGTTGTTGATGTAGCAGCAGAAAACATTACTGAAGTAATTTGGAGAAATTCTGCCTGGTTACAATCCTTGACTGGAAAAGAATTCTGGTCTGTTCCAGTTACGTAGACTATTGTGCGTCCGACATGACGCCATAATGTATCCACCTGCTTACTTACTCGTCTAGCAAACTCTTTCGACCATTTCCCAAGAAATTTATATAGTTTTCGTTCGACCAAGGTACATACATTTTGGCACCTTTGACAATTTGCGCCCCTAACCAATCGTAAGAGAAAACAATTGCATATTTAGCTCAGTTCCTATTGCTGTTTTGTAGGCAATTAGGAATTAAAAACGAAGTTTGGAGAATCTTACGCTGACTCTTTTATAAGTTTCCGATTCGTAAATTCATTGCTCCTCTCATATTAAAAAATTTTAAATTCTTGTGGAAATTACTTTTCTTTTTATACAAATACAATGCTAACAATGTATAAATTGTAGATGATAATTAACACACTAAGTATTTTTATTTAGTATACTACTAATAATAATTTTTCGTTTAAGGAAAAATGTAATTACTTATGTTAGCTACAGCTATAGTTATGGACAGAACTTTAGGTAACATTGGGAAAATATTATTTTTCACTTCTGTCGAGCATTTATGAGATATAGCCTTTCGAGTGAATTAACTGTGTTTGTTTACAAAAAAAAAAAAATAAACGGATAAAAAGGCATTTCGTGTGTTAATAAATCATTAAGCTTTGAGGAAAAAATACTGTTAAAGCCAAGACCGGTGCGGTATGAGTTGCCAACAAATTAACAATATATACACTTATTTTTTAATCTGCACCTCCTCTATCCATCCGTGCCACCAGATCGCGACGCCAAATAAATCGGAATCATACCTATATATACACACCCAAAACTATAAATCTCACCGTAGTAACTTCAGTGCAGATTTATTAAAGTTAATAAATAGTAAATCATACAATGTTATTATATTTCCTTGATTGTAAAAAATTTTAACTTCCAAGTAAGGATTCTAAAAAAAGGATAAATTTACAAAAAATACAAAATAAATATTGTCTTAATAGCATATTTAGTATTTAGTATCCCCACTTTTCCTCTGAATTATTGCAGAAGACGTTTTGGCATGCTTCGAACCAAATTTTCTAATATTTCAGTTGAAATACTGTGCCATTGACGCTTCATCTCTAAGAAAAATTACTGCAAGTTTTTGCGGCTGATTTTTGGCATTTTGGAGTCCAAAATTGACCACATATGCTCAATGGAATTTAAACCCCGTAATTGGCCAGTACTATCATTCACTCTGGAGAATGAACGTCTAGCCACAATCCGCATCAAAGCGAGGTTCTTCAACATATCGCTGATTTGCGCCCACGCCCCGACGGAAGAGAAGGACGATGTGACCAAAGATGCCTTTTATGAGTGCTTGGAGCGCACTTATGAGAGAGGCCCCCGCCACTATGTCAAAATCGTGCTTGGCGACTTCAACGCCAGGGTGGGCAAAGAAGGTATCTTTGGCACTACGGTCGGTAAATTCAGCCTCCACGAGGAAACATCCCCAAATGGGTTGAGGCTGATCGACTTCGCCGGGGCCGAAATATAGTTATATGTAGTACTAGATTCCAGCATAAGAAGATACATCAAGCTACCTGGCAGTCTCCGGATCGAAAAACCACCAACCAGATCGATCATGTTGTGATAGACGGAAGACACGTCTCCAGTGTTTTAGATGTGCGTGCGCTCCGAGGTCCTAACATCGACTCGGACCACTATATTGTTGTAGCCAAAATTCGCACCCGCCTCTGTGCAGCAAAAAACGCACGCCAACAAACACAAGGAAGGTTCGACGTCGAGAAGCTGCAATCACAACAGACAGCCGAACGATTTTCTACTCGGCTTGCACTCCTGCTCTCTGAGAGCACTCGTCAACAACTCGGTATAAGGGAACTGTGGGACGGCATTTCAAACTCCTTACGTACAGCTGCAACCGAAACCATTGGTTTTCGGAAAGTGCAAAAGAACAGCTGGTACGACGAGGAGTGCCGTGTCGCAGCGGAGAGAAAACAGGCTGCCTACCTCGCAACGTTACGATCGACCACAACACGTGCGGGATGGGATAGATACCGAGAGTGTAAGAGGGAAGCGAGACGCATTTGTAGACAGAAAAAGAAAGAGGCCAAAATGCGTGAGTATGAAGAGCTTGATAAGCTGGCCGACAGGAGTAATGCTCGAAAATTTTACGAAAAGATGCGGCGGCTTACAGAAGGTTTCAAGACCGGAGCATACTCTTGTAGAACCCCCCAAGGTAATCTAGCTACCGATGCCCAGAGCATACTTAAATTATGGAAGGAACACTTCTCCAGCCTGCTGAATAGCAGTGAACACACAACACCAGGAGAAAACGAACCCGATACCCTAATCGATGACGATGGAGCAGATGTTCCATTGCCCGACGGCAGCGGCAGGGGCCGACGGATTGTCGGCCGAGCTATTCAAACACGGCGGCGAAGAGCTGATAAGGTGCATGCATCAGCTTCTTTGTAAAATATGGTCGGACGAAAGTATGCCCAACGATTGGAATTTAAGTGTGCTATGCCCAATCCATAAAAAAGGAGATCCCACAATCTGCGCCAACTACCGTGGGATTAGCCTCCTCAACATCGCATATAAGGTTCTGTCGAGCGTATTGTGTGAAAGATTAAAGCCTACCGTCAACAAACTGATTAGACCTTATCAGTGTGGCTTTAGACCTGGCAAATCAACAACCGACCAGATATTCACCATGCGCCAAATCTTGGAAAAGACCCGTGAAAGGAGAATCGACACACACCACCTCTTCGTCGATTTCAAAGCTGCTTTCGACAGCACGAAAAGGAGCTGCCTTTATGCCGCGATGTCTGAATTTGGTATCCCCTCAAAACTAATACGGCTGTGTAAACTGACGTTGAGCAGCACCAAAAGCTCCGTCAGGATTGGGAAGGACCTCTCCGAGCCGTTCGATACCAAACGAGGTTTCAGACAAGGCGACTCCCTATCGTGTGACTTTTTCAATCTGCTGCTGGAGAAAATTATCCGAGCTGCAGAACTTAATCGAGCATATACAATCTTTAATAAGAGTGTACAGCTGCTGGCGTATGCCGATGATATTGATATCATCGGCCTCAACACCCGCGCCGTTAGTTCTGCTTTCTCCAGACTTAACAGGGAAGCAACGCAAATGGGTCTGGCAGTGAACGAGGGCAAGACGAACTATCTCCTGTCATCAAACAAACAGTCGTCGCACTCGCGACTTGGCTCCCACGTCACTGTTGACAGTCATAACTTTGAAGTTGTAGATAATTTCGTCTATTTAGGAACCAGCATTAACACCACAAACAATGTCAGCCTGGAAATCCAACGCAGGATTACTCTTGCCAACAGGTGCTACTTCGAACTGGGTAGGCAATTGAAAAGTAAAGTCCTCTCTCGACGAACAAAAACCAAACTCTATAAGTCGCTCATTATTCCCGTCCTGCTATATGGTGCAGAGGCTTGGACGATGACAACAACCGATGAGTCGACGTTGCGAGTTTTCGAGAGAAAAGTTCTGCGAAAGATTTATGGTCCTTTGCGCGTTGGCCACGGCGAATATCGCATTCGATGGAACGATGAGCTGTACGAGATATACGACGACATTGACATAGTTCAGCGAATTAAAAGACAGCGGCTACGCTGGCTAGGTCATGTTGTCCGGATGGATGAAAACGCACCAGCTCTGAAATTATTCGACGCAGTACCCGCCGCGGGAAGCAGAGGAAGAGGAAGACCTCCACTCCGTTGGAAGGACCAAGTGGAGAGGGACCTGGCTTCGCTTGGAATATCCAATTGGCGCCACGTAGCGAAGAGAAGAAACGACTGGCGCGCTGTTATTGACTCGGCTATAATCGCATAAGCGGTGTCTACGCCAGTAAAGAAGAAGAGATTGGCCAGTTCAGGTTTTCGATTAAGTTTTCTTCAAAAAAAGCAAGTGGCCAGCCGGATTGTTTGGAGTCGTTAACTTGTTGAAAGATAAACAATCCAAACCCTTTTTTCGCACTTATTGTTAAATTTTCGCTAAGGATGTCAAAACACACATGTGTATGTAACAGACCAATTGAAAAGTCCACAGTCTGATACATACAAGGTGCATTCCAAAGTAAACAGAACTTTTTGAATCTAATATTGCGTTTTAAGTGTCAATATGTTTGCGTTATCGACGGTAAAATAAGCTTCGAACAAAGAGCCAACATTAAATTTTGTTTTAAAATTGGTAAAACTTTTACCGAAACGTTTCAATTGATGAAACAAGTTTATGGCGATGATTGCCTATTCCGTAGCGGAATGGACGAGTGGTTTCAACGTTTTCAAAGTGGTTGTGAGGACATAAATGACGATCAACATGTGGGCCAATCAAAATCTGTGATCAGCGGAAACTTCATCAAAACTGAGCGTGAATTCATCAAAAATCACCCGAAATCATTATTGAAATTCATGGAAATGGCATTGAACATCTCTAAAACATCGATTCACCGCATTTTGACCGAAGATTTGGGTTTATGAAAGGAGTGTGCACGGTTTGTTCCGCACAAATTGAATGACGGCCAAAAATTGCTCAGAATCCAAGATTTGATCGACGCTTGTGACCGATTATTTGACCAAAAACCACATTTTAACCATTAACTCCCCGTATTTACCTGATATCGCACCGTGCGACTTCTTCCTGTTCGGAAAAATGCATTTGCCCATGAAATGCAGACGTAGAGGCCATTCAAAGGGCTTGCATCGTCATACTGGAGGCCATATCGGGCAACGAGCTAAAACACTCGTTCGACATGCTTTTGGACCGTGCTATATTGCAGCTGTATTGAAGCAGAAGGAGACTATTTTGAATAATGTAAATTGATTTAGCTGAAAAAACCATTTGTTCTGTTTTTTTAAAAGTCCTGTTTACATTGGAAAGCACTTTGTAGACGCAATTATTGGTGGTGCCATATTTACCTGATATCGCACCGTGCGACTTCTTCCTGTTCGGAAAAATGCATTTGCCCATGAAATGCAGACGTAGAGGCCATTCAAAGGGCTTGCACCGGCATACTGGCGGCCATACCGGCCAACGAGCTAAAACACTCGTTCGACATGCTTTTGGACCGTGCAAAAAGCTGTACTGAAGCAGAAGCAGCTCAAAATATATTCTTTTGACTCATTTTTACTCAATGTAAAAATTAACTCGGGCCACGCCCTTTTTTTAATTTTTAACCGGCAGGTGCCTCATATTACTGCAACCCTTTGTGCCATATTTCAGTTCTTAACCTTAAATTAGTGTTTAGTTATGGAACTTTATAGGTTTCAGTTTAACGGCGTTTTATGGGCGTAGCAGTAATCGGATAATTTTTTTAATTAAAAAATTGTGTGTTAAAATGTATCTCGATATTGGGATTAATAATTAAATTTTCATTTTTATCCAAGAAGTTTGGGATTAAAAAATGATAATTGAGAATATGATATTTCGATTTGAATGAAATACGCAAACGGGAAAAAATGTTTTTCTATAATTCTTAATTATATGCTTGAGATCATCCATATTTAAGAAATAAATTCGCAAAAAACTCTTTGACCTATTTTGAATAAATTAAATTTATGTTGCCGATAAAACCATTTGTTCTGTTTTTTTAAAGTCCTGTTTACTTTGGAACGCACCTTGTAGATCCCGCTACTAGACTTAAATCCACATAATTCTGGTTTGCTCTAACTTCAAAAGGCGTGCGTATAAATTTGTAATTGAAGCAAAAACTTGGCTTGATGTCGAGTTTGCGGACACTGCCCCAGGAAAATCACCCATCAAAATTTAAAAAAAATTTGGACATGGTGAAATGAGCAGCGAAGACGGTGGACGCAGAGGACGCCTAGGAGAAAAATCCAAAAAAAAAGTCCACAAAATTGGGTTTCGAATTGCTTCCACATCCATCGTATTCAACAGTTCTGCTCCCAACTGACTATTTCTTGTTCTCAGATCTCAAAAAAAAAAAAGGCTCGCCGGGAAAAGTTTTCGCAGACTGAAAAGAACAATCGCTATAATCAGTGCCTTTGAACTATGTTGAATAAAAAAAAAAAACTAATTTTGCCAAAAACTATATTTACTATGGTATGCTGGAGACTTTTCGATTGACCTGACCAAAACTTGAGAAAATCGCCTCAATGCTTAACTGTTTATTTTAGGCACTGTGGTTTCAAGCGTATGGAAACATTCAAACCAAAACTTACAATCAACTCATTCGATGAAATTTCACGGTTTTCGGCAACTTTCCTTCTTATGAGTTACTCAGAGTGCATCGAAATTTTTGGTTTTGGATCTTCACCGTACCGAATCATGCATATTTTTCGTTTCTTGAAGTTTTCAAAAAGTTTCTTTCCCTCTGATCGAAATGGATTATTTTTCAGATATTTTTTGATATGCTTCACCCTCTGTCTGAAAATTCTTCCTTTTTTCTCATTTTTCACTAAGAACAGAAAAAAATATTTCTCTCAACCAAAATTCACTTTATAAATGCAAATTTATTAAAGCTGTAGTAAAATGTACACAAAATTATACTTTCATTTTATACATATACATATGTATATGTATATACATTGTGACAAAAAAGTACCACGAAATTTTAAATAAAAGGCACAATATTTAATTATTCATCAATATTTATTATGTCGGAGCCAAATCTGGTTCACTGCGTTTTTGGCCTTAAATTCGGTCACAAGCGTGGCTCGATACGATGGAGTAAAATTCATGAATTGTTCTTTAGCCTTTTGTTGTAACGCTTTATCAATCCCCGTTAGAATGGTAAGGATAGTCCATGTTGTCGTCGACGTCATCTAGCGGGAGACCCAGGTGTTATTTGGCCTGGTTTCGCCTTTTTTCCCCCTAAAATGTGTAAAACACATAAACCCATGTCTCACCAGCAGTTATAATGGTCTCCTTGAATGTGGGATTGGGATTCGCACGATCAATCGCAACGCATTCGATTGATAATGAATTTTACACTTCCATTTTAAAATCTTTTGTCAATAATTCGTTTCTCAACATTTATTTTATATTAAATAGTGTAAATAATAAAATAACTTTTGGTAAATTTTAGAATAGCATCCCCACGATTTCGGGGTTAACCCTCATCGAGACCAACGGGTCTGGCCAGGCATATTTTGTTTTTAAATGTTATTTAAATATATTTAGAGTGTAGCAAACGACTTGCGCTTCCAGGTATCTTCCTAGAATTTTATTGTCTATAGAATTTAAAAAAAAAAAAAAAAAAAAATCAAGGATATCGTATCGAGAAGGACGAAGAAAGGATATTATAATATTAGAGACCAATGGTGCTTGGCTAGACCCATATATTTTGTATGAAAATGTATGAACTTTGGTACGTTTCTATCACTTCGCACGGTTGATTTATCTGTTTTCATGTTCGTTACATGTCCAAATTGGTTTGTATGTTTATCTAGCACTCATATAAACATTCATTCCGATCTAGAGCGAACTTTTTGCGCTCGACTTGTTCGTGCGAAAGAAGAGAAAAAGAGGGAAACAGTCAAAAGAAGAGTGTGTTTACAAACAAAACCAGGATTTTGTGTTTTTTTTTTTTTTTTGCTACAGTATTCTTCTTCTCTCCCTCTAATGAATTCGGTTTCTGTATGTTTTTGTATTATGCAAGTCAGTTGATGACAGATAGTTGAAATTTTATTTTATAATTCAACAAAGGCCGGCGTTGACTGCATGGATCAGATGGTTACGCATTACACTACAAAACGGCCAACGGAACGATGGACATTTGCCTTTTTTTGCAACTTGTTGGATGTGATGGGATTGGCTGCTTTCGCAGTTTGCAAAGAAATCGGCCATCTAGATAAAAAGGATGCACGACGCACTTTTCTTTACAATTTATTGAGAACATTGGCAACGCCCAATATCGAAAATCGTATGAACAATCCCAATGTCATCAAACATCTATCTTGTCGTTTGGCTTTTGAATCCTTTTTCGGTCGTTCACTCAACATCCCATCACGATTAGTAGCTTCAACATCAAAAGGTGCTGACACACTCAAAGGAAGGAGAGATTGCAGACTTTGTTTGCAAGAAAGCGATAAATTGCGTCGAAAAACTCGATTTTTCTGTTCTAAATGTTCAAATCCTAGCCTAGCACCATTCGTCTCGACTAAGTGTATCAGACCGTTGGTCTCGACCAGGGTTAAAGTGGGTATGTGCGGATAAAATTCAAAAATTCGACTATTTAAAACGCGAGTTTCCACGATTTATAATGAATTTTACACTAATATTTTTAACTTTTATATTTTCTAACACTTCATTAATTCGTTTCTAACCATTTATTTTATATTAAATAGTGCAAAAATAACGTTTATTCAATATTTAACTTTTGTTCAATTATTTTTATTCACACAATAACAAAAGGGTTGCATTCTAACTAATAACACTGGTAGATACATAATTTGTGACATGGAAATTTTTAGGTGTTTTTAATGCAGTTTGATACCCTGAAGCCAAATCTGAAAACATAATTTTTCTATCGCCCACAGATATTTTGTAACCTGATTTTACAATACATACAATTTCATTATATTGTATGGCCTAACATTTTCATACAATCAGGGTTTCGGCTACCCCCTCATGCCCCCTTATTGGAAAGAGGAAGGATCGAACTTTTTAATAAACCCCCCCTCGACCCCCTATAGACCTGTAGGGAGCCCTTTGAAAATGACCAAAAATCAGTGTTTTTTGCTCATTTCCCAAAATGTTTCAGTGCAATGTATGTATATACATATTTAATTGCATCTATTAATGATACAAAGGGATCCGGGGTGACCGAAGTACTTTCGTGTAGTACACCTTTCTGCGTTGGCGGCCTTCGGCCGCGCTCTAAAAAAATAACCCTGGCCAAGCGAATACCCGTGATAACTGAATTACTTTCGCGTAGTACTCCTTTCTGCGTTGGCGCTCTAAAAAAATAACCCTGGCCGAGCGAATACCCGGGTTAACTGAATTACTTTCGCGTAGTACTCCTTTCTGCGTTGGCGGCCTTCGGCCGCGCTCTAAAAAAATAACCCTGGCCGAGCGAATAACCGGGTTAACTGAATTACTTTCGCGTAGTACTCCTTTCTGCGTTTTTTAGTATTGAACACCTTTTCGCGTTCACTTCATACATTTGTTGCTAAGTGGGTTTAATTTATTCCCTTTTGTTCGTGCTTATTAGACAGTTCAAATTAGGCAGTCATTTTGGGTTTTCGCATTATTGAACTCAATGCAGAAAAAGGTGTATTTTATTTAAAGATTTACAAAGAAATTAACAATCAAAAGTTTTTAAAAACATTACTAGTGGTTTTTATAATTCATAAGTAATATATGTGCGTGAAAATGTATCCATAATTGGTTTGGTACAATGCACAACAGATGAAAATACACTAGCATATATTTAGAAATTTGCAAAAAAAAAAAAAAAAAAAAATAGCATTTTTTAAAGTGAATTTGTGCAAAAATTTGTGAAACGATTTTTATGAAATATGTTTTAAAATAAAGTTCGATAATTTAAGCATACATGCGTGTTTAAAATTTTCAATTTGGTTCTCTCGTTTAGGTACAGTGAACCAAAATTAACCGGCGCGATACTAAACTCAACCCCAAAATTCTATAACGACACTTTCATACTTCTGATATTAGATATAAATAATAATATTTATGAAAGATATTCAAAATTAATATAAGCACTTGCTTCATTTGAATTCCACGAGGTTTCCGCCACCGAGTCGAACATGTTTTGCTTCCCGTATAGCTTTACATCCTTTCCTTGCACAGAACTGACACTTAAATTGAAACATAAATAAATATTTATCATATAATTCTTAAATTGATATACCTGCATTTAAATGGCAATTTCTTCAATAAGTTCATTGCTATTGTAAACAAACTTTAAAAAGCATGCCGACAGGTACTAGATGATATTTTGATAACTTTACGCCTCATCTCCACAGGCAATAACTTTTGCCAACCACCTATTAAATCCATTGGCATATATGTTGGCAATATTTTTCAATTAATAAATATATGGGCACAGTTCCGATTTCTTTGGCGCAGCGATCTGAAGGTACCGTTGGCAAGAGAAAGTCCATCTGATTAAAATATAGGTTCCGCAAACGCTTAGTTTACGAGATTTTCGACCTTAAAATTCAAAAATTCCCAAAATTCGAACATTTCAACAAGCTATTTCACTACATTTAACAAACTTTATGCACATTTTTCACTTCAAATACATTCAATTTACAATTTTTGCAGGTTTCATCAGTAAGAAAATTATATTTTAAAAACTACCTTTTACACTCGTAGTGAGCATCATTTATGTGCTAAAAATTATGAAGAAATGGAGCGCTGCCATATGATAATAGGCAAATATGAGCAATTCGGTTAACATTTTCTTTTTTGCTGTAATTCCTCTTTCTTTATTTAGCTATTTATACTATGTTCAGACCGAAAATTTAAAGATTACATTACATTTAATCATTTCATAACCCAAAAGTGTTCTCACTGCCGTTAGAAAGGTCAAATAACAGCTGTTATTGTAATTCAAGAATTGACATCGCTTAATATTTATCAAAAGAAAAGATTGTCATATAGAATTTTGAAATAAAAGCCGTCTTTTTTCAAATATTTTCCATATAATAGAAATAATGGATTCATTTTTTCATTTGTTAAGTCGACTTTCAGGTGAAATTAGATTCATTGCTTTAAAAAAAATTTGTTTGTTTACATTTTTTTCCCCTTTTGTAGCGTCTAAATCAGCTGTGATAATGTATCAGATTTCCAATGCTGACAAGTAGATGGCGCAAAATCAGAGTCGCTCAGAGAGATTTAGCGTGGATCAGTTTCAAGAAATTTCAATGAAGTGATTTGGAACTGTCATTTTTTTAAGGCGAAATCTTGATAAATTTACAAGATTAGTGGGATAAACCACTCAACAGCCGAAATCATGTGATTAAGTGTCGGTCTGAACATGGTATTAGCTACATTATTTTTGCAATTTCTTCTTCTGGAGAAGCTCCCCTATCCGTACATACCCCATTTATACCGAAATTCGGGTTTTGTACCCGACCGCCAAAGGAATCGGAATCGTGCCAATATATGCAGTCGCGCCAGTCGTTTCTTCTCTTCGCTACGTGGCGCCAATTGGATATTCCAAGCGAAGCCAGGTCCTTCTCCACTTGGTCCTTCCAACGGAGTGGAGGTCTTCCCCTTCCTCTGCTTCCCGCGGCGGGTACTGCGTCGAATACTTTCAGAGCTGGAGTGTTTTCATCCGGACAACATGACCTAGCCAGCGTAGCCGCTGTCTTTTAATTCGCTGAACTATGTCAATGTCGTCGTACATCTCGTACAGCTCATCGTTCCATCGAATGCGATATTCGCCGTTGCCAACGCGCAAAGGACCATAAATCTTTCGCAGAACCTTTCTCTCGAAAACTCGCAAAGTCGACTCATCCGTTGTTGACATCGTCCAAGCCTTTGCACCATATAGCAGGACGGGAATTATGAGTGACTTATAGAGTTTGGTTTTTGTTTGTCGAGAAACAAACCAATACATATATATAAATGGACTTTAGTATTTAATTAAAATTTTCCTTGTGCTCTCAAAATTTATGTTTTGAATATTACTTCGCAGTGGTATTTCGCCTTGTACCACAGGCTTCATGCGACCATCCCAAGAATGATAGAAAAAGAGATTACGCAATGTGCATGTTTGCTTTCAGTCCTGACGTCACGGGTGATTTATTATTCGCCTGCGTTTTTGAAAATTAATTCGAATTGTGTCTTCAAGTGTTGTATTAATTATGAAATTTTATATTTTTTAAAATGCGTTGCCCAGTGTTCGGATGTAATAAAAATAATGGTGAAAATTGTGCTACGAAATGGAGATTTTTCCATTTCCCTAAAGATAAAACAGTGCTAAAACAATGGATTCATTTTTATCGTATTACGTACAAAATTAATGTTAAAAATGCATACAGAAAACGTATAATATAGGGAAGGTTCAATTGCTGACAGGCGTGTGAACTGTCAAGAGCTAACAAAATCCTATTAGTGGATTTCACCACTTTTGGTTGAGAAGGAAAAATTTTAACAGTGCTGAGCGAACAGAGCTTAGCATTCAATGAAAATTATGCTCAGAAAAATACATTGCTATTACAGACGTGTGTTGCTATTTTGCCTATATTTTTATATTTACATGCAATCATATCAATTGATATGAATATCATTTTGCGATTTTTTGTGAATTTATGCAAAATTGATAACATTATTATTAAATCATGCTATTTTCATGGTAATATATGTAGTTATCGTTTAAATAAAAGCTACTACTACTATATGCTAATATTTCATATACAATATTATCGTAATATCCAAAAACATTATAAATTACAATAATAATATATGCACGTCACACCTCTTATCATTTAAAACTTTCATTCGAAAGCCTGGACCCCAGTTAGTGTGGAACTTTAATTCGAACTAAACCTCCTACCGTCCTGTACCGTTCCCCCCGGTACCACCCAAGTATTACGTCGGGAAGATGGTTGAGTGACACTCATGCGTACGTGATGGTTAAAATGCATTCAGTTACAAGTTGCATGAATTTGGCCCCACCTCTGTTGGCCTGATAACCCCCCTTGTACATTGTTCGTCGCCAACCCTTCCCGTCACGTCAATGTTAGTGTGTTTGGGTCGTGGTTGTTCGTTACATTTAACAGCTCTCTTCTCCGCCGCTGTTCGCTAGCACTTTGGGATTTCATAACCCTAGCTGCCACTTCGCAAGCAGCTTTCCATTTCTCTACTGATTCGACCATTTGGTTTACCAAATTATCAGGAGTTGGGTCTACACCGTACGCATTTTTTAAGTGTTGCCTCTCATGATTATATTTCGGGCAATAGAAGTATGTGTGTTCTACATTTTCGATGGTGTCGCCTCCGCTATAATCGCATGTGCCGTTATTTTCGTGTCCGAATCTTTTCAAATATGCTTTGAAGCAGCCATGTCCTGTGAGGATTTGAGTTAGGTGGAAATCTACCTCACCGTGCGGTCTGTTTATCCATGGTTCAACGTTGGGGATCAGTCGGAATGTCCACCGCCCGTTTTCGCTTTCCTCCCAGCGTTTTGCCAGTGATTCACTGTCTCTGCCCTTGCAATTTCTTTCTGTGTAGTATGCGGTAACCTGTCATTTGTAAGACATTGAATTTCTTTGGCCAAGAGATCTAAAGGGTATAGGCCCGAAATTATTAGGGCAGCATCCTCCGATACTGTGCAGACCGCAGAGCATACTCTCAGCGCGCAAGTGGCATATATAGAAAAAAGGCCACGGCGATAAGATTTTATTTCGAGGGCTTTTCCCCATATCTGGACGCCGTACAGCGCCACTGACTTTAATACATCAGCTAATAGTCGTCTTCTCTTTTGCTTTGGCCCGCGGGCATTTAGCATTAACTGGGTCAAGGCTCTGCACACTTTTGTAGCTTTGTCGCATGTGTCGCTAAGTGCTCCTTAAAGGACATCCTTGCATCAAGAATAATCCCCAAGTATTTAATTGCCGATTGTATAGTGATGCTTACACCCTTTGTGCTGAACGTGACAACTTCCCTAACTTTTCTGCCAGTAATGAGTACCGCCTCGGTCTTGCTCTCTGTTGGGTTCAGTCCGTTAGTTTCGAGCCAATCACTTATTAACGTTATTGTCCTGTTGGAAATCGTAACTATATCGTGTATGTGCTTCGCTATAATCACAACAGCGACATCGTCTGCGAACCCAATGATGTGTACATTTTTAGGTACCTTCAGTCGCAGCACTCCATCGTACATGACGTTCCAGAGTAGCGGCCCAAGAACAGATCCCTGGGGTACTCCACCGGTGACTTTATATTTTTTGGAGCCTTCGTTTGTATTGTAGCTCAAAGTTCTTTCCTCGAAATAGCTTACACTAATATTGTAGAGATATAGAGGCACGGAGAAGCTTTTTAGTGCATTCAATATACTATGCCAGGATGCCGAGTTAAAGGCATTCTTTACATCTAGCGTTACCACCATACAGTACTGTACTGTGCCTCCTTTCCTTCTTTTTCACTTATAGCCCGTTCAGCCAGGGTCTTTACTAGGGTTACTGCTGCAACTGTCGATCTTGCCTTCCTGAATCCGAATTGGTTTGGGGATAGTCCACCGGCATCTTCAATTGCCTTATTTAGCCGTTGGTATATGATCCGCTCCAGAACCTTTCCAGCGGAGTCTAACATGCAGAGGGACCGGAAGGGGGACGGCTCTGTCATTGGTTTATTAGGTTTCGGCAGTAATATCAGATATTGCCTTTTCCAAATGCCGTTTTTAGGTTTTTGGTCCCGGGGCTTTAGATGGGTTTAATCGTTTGCACGCTTCTCGGTCTTCTTCTTTCGAAACAGCGGGTATATCCTGTATTTGTGGAACTCTCACAGTCTCGTGATGGAGTGGGGGTCGGGTAAGGAAGAGTACCGAAACTATTCTCTCAATTATTGAGGGGGAGGTTGGCATTTGTCCACCAGTGCAGAGTTTTCCCATTACTGTTTTATAAGCAAGTCCCCAAGCGTTGTTTTCAACATCGTCGCACAGTTTAAGAAAACATTCCTGCTTACTTATTTTAATTGCCTGTTTTAGCAATTTTCTCTTGTCCATGAAGTTTTTTTGGTGGGTGGTGTATACAGATGACGTGACCTTTGATACGAGCGTCCTGCTTGTTGGCATTCCTTACGTAATCTTGCGATTGTCTCGCTCCACCAATATACTGGGAGGCGGTGTTTGCGTCGGGATAGCTTGGACATTGAAGCGTCGCATGCGTTCTTAATACAACTCATAATCGACCGAGCAGATTTGTTAGCCGACAACAGATTGTCCGGAAGGGTAGTTGGTCTGAAGGCTTCTTCAAAGAGGTCTGGGTCGAATGTTTTGAGTCGCCAGTTACTCTTTTTTTGGGTCGATAAACCCTGTCGTGCGTGTGTAGTATTTATCTCGAATATAATTGCGTAGTGATCGCTAAAAGTTTAATGGTCGCTGATTTTCCAGTGAGATCTGCGAACTAAACTTGAGTGAACAAATGTTAAATCAATCACCGATTGTCGGCTGCCTTTATTAAATGTGCATTGATTGCCTACAATTAAAACCTCCAGATCAAGAGAAGCAAAGGCTTCTAGTAAGATTTTCCCTCTGCTGTTGGTTCTTTTGCATAACCATTCGATAGCCCAGGCATTAAAATCACCAGCTATTATCACTTTGGTCTTGCATCTGGCATCGACCACTAGGTTGTCGATAATACGCCTGTATTCTTCGCCGCTAAGGCTAGGAGCTAAGTAGCAGCTGTATTAATATTATTGATAGTTGTACGAACAAAACCATCTGAAGAGAAAGGCGATTCCAGCTGCGCAAAGTTGGGATTACATTTCCATATAGCCGCTTTCTTTCGAGTGTCACTTATCCAGGTTACGCCTTCTCCGATTTTGTAAGGTTCGTTTAGTAGAACCACATTAATTTGCTTTTCGACTATTGACTGCTTTAATAAGTCGTGTGCCGCTTTGCAATGGTTTGGATTCAGTTGTAAGAACCTCATGTGACCTGCTGAGCTGCTTACTTGTATATCAGGCACCTGACGCTTCCTGTAAAGTGCTCAGTTTCTTTTGTACCGGCTTTCAAGCAGAGCAAACATTTTGGTTTGTTATTGCAGTCCTTTGCCTGGTGCTTCCCTTCGCCACACCTCCTGCAGAGTCTGGACCTGTCCCTGTTTGAGCATGTTTTTGCAGTGTGTCGGTAGTCGAGACATTTAAAGCATCGCATTGGTTGCCTATATTCTCGTATACAGCAGCTTACCCAACCAACTTTCAGCTTCCTAGTCACTAGAAGCTGTCTAGATGCTTCAACCGGGAGTTTAATAAGTGCTGTTTGGGTGTCTCCATAAGACTTTCTTAAGCTCTTGATTGACGAGATTGTCAGTTCAGAGTTTCCTAACTCTCTTTGCAGGGCATAAAGGACTTCTTCCTTGCTTGTGACTTCATCAAGGTCTTTGCACTCCAGTAGAATCTCCTGGGTCAGAAGTTTAATGTGGGCTTGATCCCGACCACATTTTTTCATTGACTTATTCCTTCCCATTTTTTGATATTAAAATCGCTTGGGGTTATGTTTTCGGCAATTTTGCTGTCTTCTGGCTGCCTTTCTTAGCTACTATATTCCACTGTTTTTCTATTGGCTTTGTTGTTGTTGCTTTGTTAATAGACCCTTTCGTTCGCTGCGTGCCTAATTGTTTTATTGCTGGCGACTTTGCAGTGGCTTCAAACATTTGCTGAGTAGAAATATCATTTGTTATTTCTGATCGTTTGAACTGACCAATTAGGCTTGTTCTTGCTCGGGTTTTTGGCGAATTGATACAAGATCGCTTGCTTTATTGTTGAGTCTGCTCCTCCGCCATTGGTTCTTCGCTGAGTGTAATGCGACCTCTTTTCGTCTGGGCGGTCAGGTGGATTGCCGAGTCTCTCACCTCTGCTACTGCTTGTTTTTGCAATTGCGAAATTTTGTCATATATGTTTCGCGTATGCTGATTTACATGCCTTTGTTTTTGGCCATGTGTGAGCGCAATTAGCTCTTCTATTAGTATGCCTAGACCAACAGGCGCGCTCTCTCCTTCGCTCACGCTTATTGCATCTTCGTTTCTGGTGGCAGGTCGGCTGCGCTGGCTTGATTAGTTGCCATTGTGATGTTATTTGATGAAGTCACATCGTGCGTGGCCGTATTTGGTGGGGTCACCTCTTGTAAAGTTAGTGTAGCAACTTTAAGTGTCTGGGCGATTTGTCGATCAGGCGATCGGGCGGTCTTGTTGCTCCTTGTAAACGGGCTACAATCCTCCTTGTTTAGTTTAGCTGACATTTCTCAGCTATTCTTATAGCAGTCCGCTAGTGTAGCTGTTGCTCGAAAATTCCTCATAGTGAAATGCCCAGGAATTTCTCTTTGCGTGGGTTGTGGATTATGGGATCTAAACAGGTATCAAAGGGAGAGCTAAGAAGATGCGCTTTTCTCGATTTCCCTTTTGTGCTAACCTTCTCCCAAATAAATAAATATTTATTAAGTGTTTTAACACTCATCGCTTTTGTAGCTTTATTATGCTCAGTTTTTGGCTAGCTTGAGCAAATGTGGACACTGCGTGTGTTTCTGCGCGCTTAGGAACTAATTTAGGATTATTTCCTATCGTACTTGATGCCATAAACGGAGCACCAAAAAAACACGCCTCGTCACTACCTCGCATTCACTTGATCCATGAATGATGAGTACACATGTAAATATGTACATGACATGCCCACACAAAAAATGCGTAGACAACAGAGAGCTGCAACGAGTATGATAAAATCAGAACAAACAGTCGTGCCAAAAACACAATCAAATCAATTCAGCATAGACAACATTGTTAGTCAATTCGTGTATCTGCCAGCGTCAACTGACCTAATGCAACACGAACAATCTGTTCTTCGGCAACCACGATCGTGTAAACGTATGAGGCTGGTTTCGGTTTCAATCGTATCATGTCAGTTCATAGCGTTGCGACGATTGTTTGAATTGATGTGAGACTTTGGGTAAACTATAAGTAAATCTACGAGTAAATCTTTGGGTAAATCTATAAGTATAGCAAACAACAACAATTTTCTGCTAGAATGATTTGAATCATGTGTGGCAAAAATTGTATCAGCTTTGAGTATGTGCGCATGTTACAAATTTTCGATGCGTAAACAATGGAAATTCCATCGAGTACGTACATACATACATATATACATACATTTCTTGTATGTATGTACTTGATGGAATTTCCAAAACCTCCTGAACTCGATCAACTGTCAAAGTTTAGGTGGTTTTGACGTTTAGCAATCGCTCCCTCACTGGAAGGAGTTAAACATCTCTTTATCTCTGATACAAACCGAACGCTGTCGATCATTTCAAGCCTTGAAACATAAGCATCACTTCGGGTATTTTCTGCTGAAACGAACATTCATAAACGAATCAGGTATAAGCCGATCGCTAGTGACACAAAGTTGTTCTCTATCGCTGATTTAAAGAAAACAGTTCGCTTCGTGCACATGAACTGAACTGGCAGAATCATGCAGAGTAAGGGATCAGTACTTAAGTATAAACAAAAATTTGTTACTCGTTGCAGTTCTCTGATACACAACATACATACTTATATGCGTTCACATGTAGATACATATGTCACCCGCGAAAATTACAAATATTGTTCTTCAAAAACAGACAGAAAAGCAGACGCCCTTACATCTCCCCGGGCATGCCTTACCTACAAGCGTCTTTTTGCGACGATTGCAAAAGCTAAAAATCATAAATTGAGTATATTGAGAAGGAAAAAGTGTCAACCCCGCAAAAATAAATATTAAAATATATTAGAATAAAATTGACAACATAGTTCATTTGTCGATTTTCAATTCAAGAAATGTTTCAAAGAAAATATTCAATATTCCTCTGATTTATGTGTACAGTCAATCCCGGTTAAGTAATCTTGCTGCATCTCACGATTTGTTTTTTGAAATACCTTGAAATTATTGTTTTAAGTACGACTCATTTAAGTATCCTGCAGTCACTTTTGTACCATATTATATTTTTATTTTTAACTAACTACAAATATCTGTATCTTTGATCGTGGCACATAACCAGGATTGACTGTATTTGTCAAGGAATGTAAAAAATATTTTGTAATTCTGAAATATTTTTACGCAGCTGCGTCGATATATATGCAAGCTCACACACAAACATACATATTAACATTGGTTTGTAGGCGAAACTGTTACAGTGGCAATGGAAGCGGTGACTTTTTGACAAAACGTGAAGTTCAGCCATTGGTTGTCCGTGACAACGAAGATTTTGTGTGAGACAATGGGTGTACATATTTACATACAAAGTTGTGTGCACACAAATTTACAAACATTAACGAATGATTCTTTCAAATTTGTTTACATGAACACAAAATTACATATATACATATGTGAACTTTATGCGCACGGTTTTTAAAATCTGTTTACATGTACACATAATTATATGCATATGGGAATATGTGCGTCGGCTTGGTCTTCAAAATGTTATCAAAACCTCTAATGCCCAATATATATGTATGTATATTTATTCAGGTAATAATGGAAATATGACTTTATTATAAATTCCAACAGATATAATGGAATTTATCACAAAATAGGTCAAATTGCACATACATACATATATTCTAATGAGCTTTGATATAAAAATTATGGTGAATACATATCTATAAATTATAAACATACATACATAGTCGGTTGCGCATTGTAAATATGTGAATCTGTAAGCGTACATTTCTAAACATTGAAATTAGCATCATTTTTCTCATTTATCACTGTTAAATATTGGTGAAATCCGCTAATAGAAAAGAATAACCCTGCTTTTGTGGTGAAATCCACTAACAGAAAAGAGTACCCCTCCAAAAAATGAAATGTCGTAAATTTGGCAACGCGGAGAACCTTCTCTATATTACACGTTCTCTGCTTGCAATTTGAAATGGATAATTATAGCATTTTGATTACAATATTTTTACTTTTATAACCAAACACTCTTGCAGGTTTGAGTTCGCGGAATCCAACTAATTTGCTACCTAACGCTTTTCCCACGTTAACCACTGCTCCTGCAGAGGATAATGAACGGCAGAGAAGGATGGAGTCTCGTTCTAAAAAAGAGATGTTAGCAACAATGTTGAAGGATACCGCCCCTGTTGAAGTAATTCAAGAAGATGAGGTTGAAGAAGCACCTCAAACTGTAGGAGAGGAGATCATCGATGAGAAAGACGAGAAAATACTGTATTTGGAAACAGAAATGTTAGTCCTAATTGATATTGATGAAGTATCTTTTTCTTACAAAAGTATGTGTATTTCTTATTAGAATCGTGGCCCGTGTTAGCTGATACGACCTATCTTATGGGCGCGCAATGTAAGTGAACAGTGAAAAACGCTACTCCGTTCTCTCTATAACGTAGGATGCCGTGAGAATTCACGGCATTTGGATTTTTGCCGCAGAAACGTGTCAGCTGATTGCTCTCTCACAACGCAGGGTTGCTAATATCTATATACTATAGTAATTATCAACTTTTATAATTCAATCTGTTCAATATGCTTGAAATTTTCTTAAAATAACTCAAAATCAGAGTCGAATGCTATTTTTTATAAATATATAAACTATTTTTAATAGTTTGTTTTCAGTTTTGATATTTTATATTGTAAAAAATTGTAATTCAAAATTGTTGTTCAAATGAAAACAAAGATGGCTGCTTTCTGCGTTTTTCCGACGTGCTCAACTGTTCACACATTTTGCTCGATAAGGAAGGAAAAGGAAGGAAGGGAGTAGCGTTTTTGACTGGTTCTGCTATAAGCCGATCACGCTATATTCAACGAGCCCGAAAGCGTACAGACTTTTAAAGAGAAACAACTTTCCTCTACCACGTGTGCGCACTCTGCAATGGTGGTCAAAGAAAATTGACGTAGCTCCAATTGTAGCTCGAAAGTAAAAGAATTGTTTTTCAGAGCTAGAATGTATTTTAGGATTCTTTCCTTAAATAAAAACTTTATTGAATATATGTATAGCAAAAAAAAAAGAAAATTTAATAAGACAATAAATTGATACTTGGTTAAAAAATATTCAACCTTTTTATTTACATAAATGTATATGGTTGAAACAAACACAGCAAAGAGAAAAAATAAAATAATACAATAAAAATTCAATTAAATGAATATGTAGATAAATGTTCACTATAAAATATTCACTTATATTGATGTTAACTTTTGATGATATTCGTGTTTTTGTATACCTTGCAATACAAAATTGCTTCTTATTGCATAGAAAAACAAACAACTGAAAATCAGCTGATTATACGTTGGTCAACCGTGACGTAGATGCGCAGAACGAACAAAATTTGAACTCGTTATTGCCCAATCTTTGTTTCCATCATTCTTGCGACCATCCTAGCGTACATGTTGCCTCTTAAATTTTTCTACAAAAATTAAAACAGAGCTGTGGAAGCACCAAAATAACAGTATGCAAAATATTATAAAAGATTTCTCGATAAATCGTCTACTTTGTAAATCATTCGAATTCGATAACTGTATTGTTAAATAAAAGTCCCGGTGTAATTACAGTACACGTATCTAAAGTTCTAATTCTAACAACTTAACGCTTTATAACCCTGACAGACGACAGCGCTAATATGCATTAGTGGGCTTAATTTATATTTACTTGCGCATTTGACCCATGTTAACGCAAGTTTGTAATGCAGAAGAATTTCCTGCTCAAAAATGGCAGATTTTTGCTATTTTTTTGACAGATGTCGCTTGAAATCTGCTGCTTCTTTTCCGTTTACAGCATCAGAGGTAAGCAGTTTTATATTGCTAATTAAATTATTTGCAAGTATATTAACAAAAACAAATTTTAATATTTTTAGATAGCAGAAAATAAACAACGCACAGTTTGCTATGCATTTTTCCCAATACTCTTAACTTTTTCGCACACTTTTTCCGCATTACAATCAATTATTGCTTTTAATTTCACTCTATTTCTTTTAACGTAGTTAATAATAAACGAATTTTTTCGTTAAATTTATATTGATTTTCAAAAAATACCAAAATTTCTACTGATAATTTATCTTATTAATTTTTATTTCACTTTTTTTAATAAATAAACAAATTTCAATATCAGCTGTCTGCCGTCTGTCACCAAAAAATTTCAATGCGCATTAACGTTGCTTAATGCGTATAAATTCTGCTCGTCTGATTATCGAATTAACAACTTTTTATTTATATCTTATTTGCTCTTATAGCAGCACTCTAACTTGAAGTATGACTGTTGCGCGGCTCTTAAATATATAATAGATTATTACCAAGTCACACCCATTCGAATATTCTGCCAACTACGAATTTCGCTGCAGAGATAATTTTAGCAATTTATCGTCGATTTCATTTTATGCTAGCATTCGCGTTCGCCACAATATATATGTACTTGTCAGTATTGGAAATCTATTACATTATGACAGCTGGTTTAGACACTACAAAGGGAAAAGAATGTAAACAATCAAAGTTTTTTTAAAGCAATGAATCTAATTTCACCCGAAAATCGACTTAAAAAATGAAAAAATGCGTCCATTATTTCCATTATATGGAAAATATTTAAAAGAAGACGTATTTTATTTCAAAATACTATATGTGACCTGGTCTACGAAAAGGGAGCTAACGTGCGAAAACTAGTTGTCTGGGAAACAGCTGTTAAAAATAAAAAAAATCTTCTTCCATCCGAATCAACTAAAAAGTGAAAATTGATTTTTTGACACCTAGGCCCCCTTTCCGTAGACCAGGTCACATATGACAATCTTTTCTTTTGATAAATATTAAGCGATGTGAATTCTTGAATGGCAAAAACATTTTTCCAACGGCAGTGAATGTAATCTAATCACTTCAAATTTTCGGTCTGAACATGGTATTACTGTCAAATCTATTGCCATTGGCAAATCTGTATGTGGGCATTTGTTATCATAACTTAATCATTTGCGAAAAGGCGTAGGGTAGGTGGGTTTGAACTGATGTAGAGCATATTTTGAGCTCCTGAACTGATTAAATTTGTATATGGATGAGAAAAATTTATATGGAAAATAAGAAAAGGAAAAGTATATGTTTTCTTCTACAAATGTGTATCTGGAAGAAATTATTTAATATTTTCGAACTATATGTTTTATAATATTGTAGCATAAATTTTACATACCAATTAAAATATTAAATTTAATATGGGTAATGGTATTTTATTTTATGCTTGTATAAGTTTATTAAATTTAAGACTGCGCTCCTTCGCCGATCTATTTTGTATAATTTTGCCGTAAATTAATAATATTAAACTAAATATTAATTTTTTTTTTTTAAATGTATTAATTTATTTATAATTTAACACAACCGTCTTAATACTCGCTCTACTAAATTTAATATTACCGAAATTAAACTGCCGGTGGTATATGTATAAATAGGATATGTTGCCTCTTCGAAATTTTCATAGAAATGACAACTGATCTGTCAAACTGCTGAAGTGACAGTTCAGTGCTTTCAATTATGGCATACTAATTAGTATTCCATATATTGTATTCCATAAGCAATATGGAGTCTCCACCTATGCACAGCAATACAGTTGCTATACAATAAAATTTTGCCTGTCGAGATGCCACGTTAATGAGAAACATAAGAGTCTAGTGTAAACACAGTTTTAAAAAACATATTGACGATAAACAATTTGCTTCCCAAATTTTGAGGGCAACTTAATTAATATCGTATTTCTAACATCGTCTTAAAAATATGTGCTTATTGTAAAGTTGCGTGAAATTAATTCTTATTAATTATATATTGTATTTGAGAATTTCTCCTTGCTGCCCGGTAAACGTCCAATTGAAATGATAAAGGCTATTTTAGTTTTTAACAACCACGGAAAGCCTAGGCTTTCGAAGTTCTATCAATATTTTGTAAGTTACGATAAATATTTATAAAAGTTTGTATTAATTATTGTGATTATAAATAGAATGAAGACATGCAGCAGCAAATAATAAAGGAGACTTTCCAGCTGGTTTCAAAACGAGAAGATAATGTTTGTAACTTTTTAGAAGGAGGGAGGTGAGTAAACCATATTTAAATTATGAAATATTGTTTTTAATATCTTTTTAAGCCTTATTGGTGGGTCAGACTACAAATTAATATATCGTCACTATGCAACGCTTTATTTTGTGTTTTGTGTGGATTCATCTGAAAGCGAATTGGGAATTTTAGACCTTATCCAAGTTTTTGTGGAAACTTTAGACAAATGTTTTGAAAATGTTTGTGAGTTAGATTTAATCTTTCATGCTGATGCTGTACATCACATTCTGGCTGAGTTGGTAATGGGAGGAATGGTTCTCCAGACAAATATGACCGATATATTAGCACGAATCGAAGAACAAAATAAACTAGTGAAGCAAGAAGTAAGCTGTTTATACATATTTTTGAGATCAATATTTACCAAAATATTTTTTTACTTGTAGGCAGGTATATCTGCTGCCCCCGCACGTGCTGTGAGTGCTGTTAAAAGCATGAACATTCCCCAACAAATAAAGGATATTAAGCTTCCCGATTTACCCCAAGCGATTAAAGATTTAAAATTCTGACCGGCTCAAACGTCCGCCACCCTAATCTTGGACTCATTTATTACCAGCAATATGCCGTCTTCTTCTATGAATTCAACAACATTCCCTACATTGTCAACTACAGATACCGATTATTATACATTTTTGCGTCAAAATGCATACGAACTAATTGATGATGAATATGATGTCAACTTATCCACTTCATACATTTTTTCATCAACTAGTTGCAATTCCGATTATTATCAAAGGGAAGCCGGAATAAGTTTTTTTTCGTTGGAAACGAAAAATAATCAAAATGACATTAAAATAAAACCTAAAAATGGAATGGAAAATAATATGAAAGATGATAAACGGTTAATCAATATATCTGACCAAGAAACCCCTAAACGAAAGAAAAAACAGAAGAAACAGGTATCGCTTATTTGCAATAACCGTTAAGTAATAATGTTATAATGAAAATATATATTTATGAATTTATAAAATATTAGTAAACCACACGTGATAACCGCTTGAAATATGTAATCATTTCATTCGTTCAATGCAGTACAATTTGCTACAACCTAATTTACTTGTGCTGAATATTGATTTGTAGAAACTTTTAAATTTGTGAATGATTAAAGAACCATTAAATATCTAGAGCAGTCTTTTACGCTTCATTATGCACTAAAAAAGAAAAACTAAGTTCCGTCACAATTTGTAAGAAGGAATGTCAAAATTGTATTTAAACAAGAAGAACTAACTCCGGGAGTAAACGAACATTTTATACTCGAAATTTTAAGGTTCCAATGAAGGGAGGATGGAGTCATGTATAGAAGTTCCCGCAAGTGAGGAAAGTTCTCTGATTGTTATTCACTTGGGAGTGGCCAGAAACGATTCTTACACATATGACTTAAACAGTTCATGACTTGTGGTCCTGGACTAATTAGCCTCTGGGTGGCCAAAGAACATCCGTTTGGAGGTGAGCTAAAGTGAGAAGGGGAAACACGACAGCCGGTTCTACGCGTCGGAATTGACTCGGATTTTATCCGACCAAGGGCTGTTTTTTCGGCGATCTAACAAAAAAAAAAAAAGAAGGGGAAACGTCCCCTACACAAGGTTGTAGTATTAAAGTTTCAACAGCCTCGGATGAGAGGTCCCACTTTTGATGACGAACATGCCAAACGAATTAAGGATTATGATTTAAGGGCATGCTCTTGGAGAAACCAAGAGTTGAAAAGGAAAAGAGTCACATTTGCAAACAAAAAAAGAAAGAGGCCGAAATGCGTGCGTACGAAGAGCTTGACAAGCTGGTCGACAGTGGTAATGCTCGAAAATTCTACGAAAAGATGCGGCGACTAACCGAAGACCGGATCATACTCTTGTATAACCCCCAAAGGTGATCTAGTGACTAATGCCCAGAGCATACAACTGCGATCACTTTTCTTAGAAAGCAGTTCACTTCTATGAATTGCGAAATCAGTTCACAAAAAACTTGTAAAAATGGTATTTTTAACAGTACTCTATAATAGGGTTACTTGTGGTCGTAAAAGAAGAATATCATAAGTAATTGCAGAAAAGTAGCATATGATTTTTAATAATGGCCGGAAATTTATCAAGGAAAATATGTGAAGTTCGGTAGATGTTTGAAGTGGTACTTGAAATATATGCACTTGAAATATTGCAAATCGAAATATTCTTATCAAACATTTAACCAATTAAAGAAATGGGCATCCTACAGCGGAATTACCGCCCAATATTTTCTTCGACCCCTTAGAACAGTGGTTCCGAAACTTATTTTGTCTACCGCCCACTTTGAGAATAAATATTTTTTTAGCGCCCTCATTTTTTCACCTATTTAAAAACCACTATAACTTCAAATTAATTATTGTGACCTATATACGTATATTAACGGAGAATTCTAAACGAAACTTTTACTATAACCAGCAACTTGAAACCTGAGCGAGGTAGGTAACACACAACGGCGCTTAGGTCTCAAGTTAACTCTTACGGGCTCCACCTGCCAATAAGAATGATTATTGAAACACAACTTTATAGTTTTAAAACAGAGAATCTTTTATTAAAAATAAAACTAAAATAATCGATTCATATATAAAAACTAATGAGAAGGATGAATCTGATGCTGTTTAATAAGTTTGTTAATATCAGGTTCCAATTTATTCAAGAACAGTCGCAAGTCGCCACGTTCGGTAACAAGCAAACGATTTCTATTTTTAGTAAGCAGTGTTGTCACAGCACTAAATCCACGTTCACACAAATATGACGATGGGAATGCTATCAAGAATCGTTGAACGATTGACCACAATCCAGGGTACAATTGCGAGATCGGTTTTTGTAGCAAAAATTCTTGGTAACCATTTTTTAACTTGATTTTTATTTCCTCGTGTGTTGTCAATTCTATAAGTTCTTCTTCCAGCTGAGGTGACATTGCTGTGTTGACATTTGAAAACGGATCCAACACCCAGTCTGGTATTTCCAAGTTCAAAATGTCCTGGTATCGTTCGGTGAAGTCAATGTGGAGGTTTTCCAAATGTTGGCAGTAGGCAAACAATTCGTCGTTACTGCATGATACTGATAAATTCGGAAAATTGTGAAACTTAAGTCTGCCCAAATTCTTTTTGTGTAGAAGCAGTTTGGCTGCGAAAGCAGCAACGACGTTTTTTGTTTTAATTAAATTTAGTTTATCGCCTTGCAGTTGGAGATTCATGTCGTTGAACAATTTATACTGGTCTGTCATGTAAGCTATATCATTCTTTGATGTTATAAGCTTGTCTTGAAATTCTGTATCTTTAGTTTCCAAGAACTCTATAACAGAGTCAAACAGGTTGTAGAATCGAGTCAGACAATTGCCTCTTGATAGCCAACGAACTTCAGTATGAAGCAACAAACGATTGAAATCCTCGTCATTAGTAACACAAAGCTGATGAAATAATCTATCAATCAAATAGCTGTTGCGGATTTTATTGACTGCTTTGACTACATATTGCAGTGATTGAAATAGTTTTGCACTTAAGTTTCTAGCAACTAAATGTTGTCCATGAATAACGCAATGTACACCAAGGACATCTGGAATTTTATTTTTTAAGTGCGCTATTAGGCCTTTGTGGCATTGCCGGAGCGCCATCCGTAGCAATTGAAATAATATTTTTCAAAGGAATCTCTTTCTCATCGCAAAACTTTTCCAATATATTGAATATGGTTTCGCCTTTTGTATCACGTAAGACAACAACAATGCTTCATTAGTTGGTAAAGTGGACTGATCGAGCTGAATTGAGAATTGGCTTGTCCTCAGGTGATCGCACAATGATTCTTCAATGTTTTCAGCCATTTCATCAATTCGTCTTTGCACAGAATTATTACTCAAAGGAATTTTTCGGATAATATCTGCGGCCGGTTTATGAAGCACGGTAGTTATTACTTCATTTATTGCTGGCAATATTAACTCTTCTCCGATGTTATGTGGTTTACCTTTTTGAGCAATTAACAAAGAGATATTGTACGAAGCTCGAAGTCCGTCGTCATCTTGCTTAGCAGCCGCCGAAAATAGTTTTGCTACACTTGGCTGAGTATTATGCTTCTTCTCTAGGTCTTGAAAATATGCTACATTCTTGTCTCTCTTATCTGGATGCATTTTATTCAAATGATCTTGCAGTCTTGAAGGCTTCATTCGAAAATGTTTTTAGACATAGTAGACACAAAGGCGAGGATGGGTTTGTGGGATTTTCAATGAATCCGAATTTAATGTATTCCGCATAGTATTGCCGTCTCTTCTTTTTTACTTCCGACGTTGTTTTGCTTTGAGAAATACGTTTAACTTCGCGAGTAGTGTAAAGGAGGCGTAAGTAATGCTCATCTATTGCACGCAAAACCACAAATGAATATAAAATAAATATTACATTGTTTATATAGGAATGCTTAAGCACAATTATTATATAGTAGTCCAAAAATATGAATTCTTATTTTTCCTAGAAATACTTTTGTAAAAAAGGATCTTTCTCCTTTTCGTATTATCTTATTTTCCCCAGAAATACATTTGTAAAAAAATGGATTTTTATCCTTTTTTTATTTTTTCCAGAAATACATTTGTAAAAAAAATGGATCTTTTTCCTTTTTTTATTTTTTCCAGGAATACATTTGTAAAAAAACCGAGTTTGAGCAATCTTTTAATTCATATTAGTTGATGTTCACAAGTTGTTGTTGAGAGTCGAGAGCTCAAGTAGTCGTTGTCTAAGAGGCCTCCTAGCTAAATAAAATTACAAATAACCTTTCAGGCCTCTACACAACGCCTCCATTTTCTTTCTGGGTCTCTTACCGCCCCCCTTGACAGCTGAAGCGCCCACAAGGGGGCGTTATCGCCCACTTTGGGAAACACTGCCTTAGAAGATGAAAAAGACAAATTGCTAATATGTTCAGATTCAAATGTTAAAAAATGTCTTAGTTATGTGTATTAATTCAGCTGTTTTAAGAAAAACACAGAATTTGCAACTGCTTACCGATTTTTTTAATTAAATTTAACTATATTTTTAATTTTATTTATTGCTAAAAGTAAATTTGTACAGTACAAAATTTCTCATATTAAAAAATCGAAATATCTCATCATTACAAGCAGTGATTGATGCCCTTTCTAAATTTCATACAAGTGAAAAGTTTTAGTACGACAACAAAGGAGTTGTGGATATCCGCCATTTGATATGTCGCTTACGTCTTCAAAATATTCAATAAGCTGGCTTCAAGAAACCATTTGCAGACAAGAAAATCTCTGTCGCTACGTCGTGTCCGGCTTTCGTCAATGTATTTAACCCTTAAATGCATGGTTTTTCCTTTTTAAATACCATAAATTGTAACAGATAGAAAATTAAACATAAATTAAGGGAAAAATAAAGAAAAAAATTTTATTTTCTCACCCCCCAGATTGGCTGTTGTACTGTGTAATTACATAATTCATATGAATAAATTATATATTTATATGAAATAAGTCAAATATAAAAAAGATATTATTGTACCCACAGTAAAACTATTATTTGCCGATTTTGCATGCTGTTGTATTTCTACATCACAATTATAACGCTCGTATATGCTATAACTGTTATAGAATTCTAAATAAAACCAATGTAATGTGTTTTTCTTACCTTTATCCTCTCATAAATCACTTATAGCACGTAAAAATACTATTTACTAACCACCAAAATGAAATTACAATTTTACCGCCAAAGTGTGTATTTGTAAGTGGCGCGCCAAGCTATCAAATTATTAAAATTAAAAAGTGAAATGTCATATGAAAGTTTGCGTTCAAAAACCAACACAGATATTTTTAGCACCTAATAAAAGTAAAAAGAACTGTGTTTGAGTTACCGTTTAGAAATTATGTAAGGAAGAAAACACTAATGTATATATACATCATCATGCATTTAAGGGTTAAAGCTTAATGTTTATACACCTTTTACATACATATGCGTGTTTAAATTAGTTAAGCATCCGCCCACTCTACCCGGAAAAACTGGCGCACTCTAATAAAACTGCTTAATTCACTAAAACTGATAGCACTACAACACAACACCAATGCAACACACCACACTCGTACGAAACCCAACTCACCACACCTGTACAACAACCCAATCGACAAAAGGAATGGGCAACGGGAAAACTTACACAATTCGTTTACGCATTTACGCAAGGATCCGTACGTATTTTTATTTAACAATAGTGAAAGTGATTAGTACTTTTGTTTGCAAAATTTGGCAGCAAATTGTTCATGGTCCTTCGAGCCTAAACGACAGGCACTATAAATTAACAGGCACAAGACGAACCACAAAAGAAAAATAAAACAAAATCCAGTGCAGTGCTCACACCGCATATTTCTCGAGATATTCAGCTTTTTGAGTAAGGCTGTATGCAATTTTCATAGATTTTTTAATACCTACCATCTATAAAAATTCTATAAAGCCTTACTTAAAAAGCCGAATATCTCGAGAAGTATTAATGATAACCTCGAACCTTTTTTATAGTAAATAAAATTTCCTACAAACTTGTCATGTACATTTTTTCTATAGGTCCTGTCATTTACAAGATATATAAAAAAAATGTGGATTTCTTGGAAAATTCTGGCTTAGAGCCCCTTACTACCTCGCTGGTGTGAGTTACGACTTTGTTGCACTGGGCACTTTTGTAGAGGGAACAATTCTGAGAAATTTGTGTCGTAAAGTCAAAGCGATGCCATAAAATACCTCTGATCTATAGGAATTTAAAGATAAAAACTCATGATTGTAGTGTATTTTCTATGGAAAATTTTTACAGGCCTTGGTCCAGTTCCTAATGTTAATATTAAGGACTAAAATTTTCAGGGAATTTTTTTAGGGTATTTCCAAGGAAATTTCGTGACGAGACTGAAAAAAAGCGAATTGATCTCTCTAACGAGCTCTCAATTGCTTAAGAACATAAGAATTAGAGATAAAGAGATAAAGAGATCCCCAACTCTCTTGTCACTGGAAATGTGAGACCGCTCACTTACCGAACTTTGACAGTTGACTGGATTGGGTAGGTTTTGACGTTTTACAATTGGAATGACTGGAACGGCCAGATGGAAATTATACCAAAAATATATGTATGTGAACGGAGGAATTTGTTGCCGCCGTTCAAGATCGCTAATAAAAATTTAAAACAATGAAAATCAAAGAAAATGCGAAATTTAAATATATTTCATGAAACGTTTTTTATTTTGATGCATAGTAGAATTAATTTTCAATTACAAATGATTAAAAACATTTATTAATTGAGAACTAACAGGCCTAATTCACCTTATTAAGTATTGAAGGATCGAAAGTCAGTTGGTTTAATATACCTTCTTCTTCTTAATTGGCGTTGACACCGCTTACGCGATTATAGCCGAGTCAACACACTCGCACTTGGTCCCTCCAACGGAGTGGAGGTCTTCCTCTTCCTCTGCTTCCCCCGGCGGGTACTGCGCCGAATACTTTCAGAGCTGGAGTGTTTTGGTCCATCCGGGCAACATAACCTAGCCAGCGTAGCCGCTGTCTTTTAATTCGCTGAACTATGTCAATGTCGTCGTATATCTCGTACAGCTCATCGTTCCATCGAATGCGATATTCGCCGTGGCCAATGCGCAAAGGACCGTAAATCTTTCGCAGAACCTTTCTCTCGAAAACTCTTAAAGTCAACTCATCGGTTGTTGTCATCGTTCAAGCCTCTGCACCATGTAGCAGGACGGGAATTGTGAGTGACTTATAGAGTTTTGTTTTTGTTCGTCGAGAGAGGACTTTACTTTTCAATTGCCTACTCAGTCCGACGTAGACCCTGTTGGCAAGAGTAATCCTGCGTTGGATTTCCAGGCTGACAACTTTTGGTGGTGTTAATACTGGTTAATAAATAGACGAAATTATCTACAACTTCAAAGTTATGACTGTCAACAGTGACGTGAGTGAGAAGTCGCGAGTACGATGACTGTTTGTTTGATGACAGGATATATTTCCTCTTGCCCTCGTTCACTGCCAGACCCATTCATTTTGTTTCCTTTTCCAGTCTGGAGAAAGCAGAACTAATGGCGCGGGTTTTGAGGCCGATGATATCATATCATCGGCATACGCCAGCAGTTGTACATTCTTATAGAAGATGGTACCTTCTCTATTTAGTTTTGCAGCTCGAACTATTTTCTCCAGAAGCAGGTTGAAAAAGTCGCACGATAGGGAATCGCCTTGTCTGAAACCTCGTTTGGTATCGATCGGCTCGGAGAGGTCCTTCCCGATCCTGACGGAGTTTTGGGTGTTGCTCAACGTCAGTTTACACAGCCGTATTAGTTTTGCGGGGGTATCAAATTCAAACATCGCGGCATAAAGGCAGCTCCTTTTCGTGCTGTCGAAAGCAGCTTTGAAATCGACGAAGAGGTGGTGTGTGTCGATTCTCCTTTCACGGGTCTTTTCCAAGATTTGGCGCATGGTGAATATCTGGTCGGTTGTTGATTTGCCAGGTCTAAAGCCACACTGATAAGGTCCAATCAGTTTGTTGACGGTAGGCTTTAATCTTTCACACAATACGCTCGACAGAACCTTATATGCGATGTTGAGGAGGCTAATCCCACGGTAGTTGGCGCAGATTGTGAGGTCTCCTTTTTTATGGATTGGGCATAGCACACTTAAATTCCAATCGTTGGGCATACTTTCGTCCGACCATATTTTACAAAGAAGCTGATGCATGCTCCTTACCAGTTCTTCGCCGCCGTGTTTGAATAGCTCGGCCGGCATTCCGTCGGCCCCTGCCGCTTTGTTGTTCTTCAGGCGGGCAATTGCTATTCGAACCTCTTCATGGTCGGGCAATGGAACGTCTGCTCCATCGTCTTCGATTGGGGAATCGGGTTCGCCTTGTACGTTCACTGCCATTCAGAAGGAGAAGTGTGGAGAAGTGTTCCCTCCATAATTTAAGTATACTGTGATAATCGGTGACTAGATCACGTTTGGGGGTTCTACAAGAGTATGCTCCGAGTATGCTTTTGAAACCTTCTGTAAGCCGCCGCATTTTTTCGTAGAATTTTCGAGCATTACCCCTGTCGGCCAGCTTATCAAGCTCTTCATACTCACGCATTTTCGGCCTCTTTCCTTTTCTTTCTGCAAATGCGTCTCGCTTCCCTCTTCAACTCTCGGTATCTATTCCATCCCGCACGTGTTGTGGTCGATCGTAAAGTTGCGAGGTAGTAAGCTTGTTTTCTCTCCGTTGCGACACGGCAATCCTCGTCGTACCAGCTGTTCTTTGGAACTTTCCGAAAACCAATGGTTTCGGTTGCAGTTGTACGTAAGGAGTTTGAAATGCCGACCCACAGTTCCCTTATACTGAGTTGTTGACGAGTGCTCTCAGAGAGCAGGAGTGCAAGCCGAGTAGAAAATCGTTCGGCTGTCTGTTGCGATTGCAGCTTATTGACGTCGAACCTTCCTTGTGTTTGTTGACGTGCGTTTTTTGTTGCACAGAGGCGGGTGCGAATCTTGGCTGCAACAAGATAGTGGTCCGAGTCGATGTTAGGACCTCAGAGCGTACGCACATCTAGAATACTGGAGACGTGTCTTCCATCTATCACAACATTATTGATCTGGTTGGTAGCTTTTCGATCCAGGGACAGCCAGGTAGCTTGATGTATTTTCTTGTACTGGAATATAGTACCACAGATAACCATATTTCGGGCCCCGGCGAAGTCGATCAGCCTCAACCCATTTGGGGATGTTTCGTCGTGGAAGCTGAATTTACCGACTGTAGTGCCAAAGATACTTTATTTGCCCACCCTGGCGTTAAAGTCACCAAGCACGATTTTGACATCGTGGCGGGGGCAGCGCTCATAGGTGTGCTCCAAGCGCTCATAGAAGGCATCTTTGGTCACATCGTCTTTCTCTTCCGTCGGGGCGTGGGCGCAAATCAGCGATATGTAGAAGAACCTCGCTTTGATGCGGATTGTGGCTAGACGTGCATTCACCGGAGTGAATGATAGCACTCGGCGACGGAGTCTCTCTCCCACCACGAATGCCACACCAAACTTGCGCTCCTTTATATGGCCACTGTAGTAAATGCCACAAGGACCTACTTGTTTCTGTCCTTGTCCCGTCCATCGCATTTCTTGGACGGCGGTAATGTCAGCCTTTACTCGTAACGAGAGCATCAACTAGCTGGGCAGCGACACCTTCCCAATTAAGGGACCGGACATTCCAGGTGCATGCCCTCGAATCGTTTTCCTTAAATCGTTTTCATTTGTCCGTTTTCATTGGGTGCGTGTTTTTACGTGGCGGATCCCAAACCCAGCGCACAACCCTGCGGTGGGTATGGATGTTCCTAGGCTACGCAGAGGATACTTGTAATCACATGTAAAATAATCGTTTCTGGCCACTCCCAAGTGAATGGCGATCAGAGAACTTTCCTACTTGCGTGAACTTCTACACATGACTCCATCCTACATACACATGACTCCATTCTCCATATACCATAAAATCATAATTTGAATAGTTTCGCCATATATTAAAAGTGCAATATATAATAATTTACAATCATAATAAATGTTGGGGGTTTTAATTTAAAATGCCCGAAAATTCTTGTTTTGTTCGATCTGGCCATAATGGAAAATGTTATAAAAAACGATTATTTTGAGGCGCCCTCACACTGGAATAAGTTGGGCATCCCATTATCCCTGATTTTTGCGTCGAATATGATGCCTGGTGATACTGCCGCAGTGATTGAAACTCGAACATCTCCATATCTATACTCAAAATAAAATAAAAATAATATCGTTGCATACAGATTCTATAAATCAGTTTACAGTGATAAAATTTTATTTCGTTTGACAAATATTTTAATACATAATAACCGTGCTTTATTTGACCATCACAAGCTAATAGCTAAATCATGGACAAATAAAACGCACTTAGCTTAGTACATATATTCGCTTAAAACTGAATTGTGTTGGCAATGCAGACAAGAACAATCAACTGGTATGCAATTTAGTTTTAAATTTCAAATTTCTAAACGGAATAATAATATACTATTCAAATTTATTTATTTGAGATCTAGAATGCAAAAAAACTGAAAACAAGTGTTCATTCGTGTCTTAATTTTAACTCAATATTCATCCAAAAAATCTGTAATTTTAGTTTGTTTACATTTTCATCTGTCAAACTGAGATTTCTCACTATTGTCAACTACGTTTTTTTTTCGAAAAAATCTAGCTACTGTGAATGAAAAAAGCGATGAACTGGCAATGCCTTTAGTTCAATATACAAGCACGATAGCTTATGTTGGCTAAGTCTTCCATACAAAATAAGCTAATAGCTTAATTTGTTGTTTACGTTGTTAGTAGCAGCGGACGCAGAGGCGTTCGACAACACAACTTGGCTTCTGGACAGCGGAGCGACATCGCATGTGTGTAATAATAGAAATTTGTTCATTTCATTAGAACAGCATAAAGAGATGTGCGAATAAGTTCACAAAAGAGTGACATTATTCTTCGAAATGTTCTATTTGTGCCAAATATGTGCAGTCATTTCATGTCAGTTGCGAGAGCCGTAGAAAATGGACTTAAAGTATTTTTTGATAAAAAAAACTGTGCAAAGGTAATGAAGGACAGCGAAATAATATTAAGAGCAAAGAAAGTGAACAAACTTTTCGTATTTCAATGCTAAAATAACAAGTGTAAAAACAGATCTTCGAATGATAAGGCGGTATCATGACATGAACGATACGGACATTTAAATTATGGTAGTTTGCAGGAATTAGTGAATAAAGACATAGTTCGAGGTATGAAAAAAGTGACATTTTGTAAAGACATTGTATGTGAAGTGTGTGCGAGATGCAAAATAAAAGTAAAGTCATTTCCGAAAAATACAGAAAATCGTGCTAAAGACATTTTAGGGCTAGTGCATACAGATGTGTGTGGTCCTTTTCGAACAAAGTCTCTCGGAGGCGTTCGTTATTTCTTAAATTTTATAGACGATAAAACAAGGAGAATGTTTGTGTATTTTTTAAAATCTAAAGAAAAAATTTTGGAAAAATTTAAAATATTTAAAAACTTCGAAGAAGGGCAAACTGAGAAACGGATCAAAATGATTCGTAGTGACAATGGACGTGAATTTATAAACAAAGACTTTGATAATTTTTTGAGTAAGTGTGGTGTAAAAGGCAGTTGACGGTGCCATACACTGTATACTGCAAAATGGAGTTGCTGAAAGAGCAAATCGAACAATAGTGGAAATGGCAAGAAGCATGTTATTGCAAAGTGAAGCTAATGAATTTTTATGGGCAGAGGAAGTTGCTACTGCAGTGTTCTTACGTAATAGGTCACCCACAAAAGCATTAAATGGTGTGACGCCTTACGAGGCATGGTCAGGACGAAAACCAATTGTTAGTTTTTTGAAAACATTTGGCTCAGAAGCCATCGCATTAAACAAAATAAATAATACAAAGTTTAAACCAAAGGGTAAAAAATATATCATGGTAGGGTATTCGTTTATATCGAAAGTGTATCGCCTATACGACCCTGATCAGCACATGGTCGTAGAGAAACGAAACGTGACATTTTTACCAGTTAAAAGAAATGAGGCGGTAGAGTTTTCCGATACGTTTGAGGATGTGTAGGCTATCATCGAAGAAGATACATCTGGTGACTTGAGAGTAGATGAAGCAGACGACGGTGATGACAAGTTTGAAGAAGCGAAAGCATCTAGTGAATCCGGCAGCGATTATCAAGAAAGTTTATGCGAATCTCCAATTCAGGAAGAGTGTCCTGTGCAAATAGAACGAGGCTAGTGCGTAGTGGAAGACCAGGACGTCCACGAAAAGTGTATAACACAGTAAACATGATGCGAAATGTATGTGAAATCGAAATCCCTCAAAGTGTTGCCTTAGCTAAAGATAGTAAATATTCGAGCGAGTTGTCAACAGCGATGAAACTTGAATATGAAGCTTTAGTGAAAAATAAAACATGGAATTTGGTTGGTTTACCAAGCAAAGAGAAAGCAGTTGGTTCCAAGTGGGTGTTTACCACAAAACATGACAAGAATGGTGAAATAAATCGTTTTAAGGCACGTTTAGTTGCAAAAGGATACAGTCAAAAATTTGGGGTGAATTATACTGACACATTTTCTCCAGTGGTGCGTTACGCTACGATTCGTATGGTATTGGCTTTAGCGGCAGAACTAAAAATGTTCACACATCAGATGGATGTATGTAGCGCGTACCTTAACAGTGAGCTAAGCGATGTAGTATATATGCAGCAACCTGAAAATTTCGTCGACAAAAAATTTCCAAAACGTGTTCTGAAGCTCAATAAAGCTATATATGGGTTGAAACAATCTAGAAAAGAGTGGAATCATAAGTTGGACGAAGTCTTGAAGCGAACCGGTTTCGTGGCGTGCTGTAATGAACATTGTTTGTACAGAATGGGCAGTCGAGGTAATTTATGTCTCATTGCTGTATATGTTGACGATTTGATCGTAAGTTGCAAAGCAAAGAAAGATCTTCAAAGCAGAGATCGCAAATAGCTTCGAGTGTGTCGACAAAGGTCCAATCTCATATTTTTTGGGGATGGAAATCAGTAGAGACGGCGAAACAGGCAGCATAGAAGTTGGTCAATCATTGTATGTTAAAGAGATTTTAGAAAAATATAATATGACCAGCTGTCGACCAGCGAAAACGCCATTAGACATAGGTTTTCAAATTGGGTGCACCAGCGAATCATGTAGTAAAGCTGACGTTAAACAGTACCAGTCAGAAATCGGTGCATTAATGTATTTAGCCATTTGTACGAGACCGGATATTTTACATTTAGTCGCTAAATTGGCTCAAAGAAATCACAATCCTCACAAAGAGTATGAATCAGGTATTAAGCATATTTTACGATACCTATCATTGACTGAAGATTATAAGTTGGTATATCATCGTACGGGCAAACAAATAGAAGAGTTTGCGGATGCCGATTGGGGCAGCAACAGTCTCGACCGCAAATCATACACTGGGTATGTATTTTTCATGGGCGGTAGCGCAATTTCGTGGGAAAGTAAGCGACAAAGCAGCGTAGCCCTTAGCAGTACAGAGGGTGAATATATAGATAAAGAGATGTTTAACTCCTCTCTCACTGGAAGTGAGAGAGCAATTGCTAAACGTCAAAACCTACCGAACTTTGACAGCTAATCGAGTTCAGTAGGTTTTGACGTTTATCAATTGGAAACGGGCGATGGCCAGATTGAAATCTTACCAAAAAAATATGTAAACTTAGGGATTTGTTGCATCGTTCAAGACCACTTATAAAAAATGTAAAACAATGAAAATTAAATAAATTTGTAAAATTTAAAGGTTTGGGTATTCAAAAAGTAAGTTGTTCTAATATACTTTAAAAAGATTTAAATAGTTTGTCCATGTAATAAATAACCTCTATTTAGTAATAATTATTCGTACTAAATGTTGGGTTGATAAATGCCCAAAAATTATTATTTTGTTCAATCTGGCCATAATGGAAAATTTTATAAAAAAACGCTTATTTTGAGGCGCTCTCACACTAGAATAAGTTAAACATCCCTTTATTCCTGTATAGCACTATCATCAGCTGCGAAGGAAGCGGTATATCTACGACGCCTAATAGCAGAGATTGGAATAAGTGATTCAGATGACCCGATCAGAGTTTACGATGACAACTTAAGCGCATAGCAGTTGGCGAAGAATCCAGTTTATCATTCAAGAAGCAAGCACATAGACATTAAATATCATTTTGTAAGAGATGCAATAAATAAGAAACAAATTGAAGTTAAATACATTTGTACCAATGGTATGATAGCTGATGTACTCACAAAGATTCTATGTAAAATTAAACATGAAAAATTTGTAAAACTTTTAGGTTTTGAACAACAATAATGTAAGCGATCTACTCGTGTTGAGGAAGGGTGATGAAAAAGTAATCGGATACTATCTATTACAACTCGAATAGATCGTAGTACCAAATAATACAACTCTGTATAAGTTTTATCCTTCCATTTTGTATTCTGTATAAGCATAAGTTATTCGTGAAATAAAACATTGTAGAAACATACAAGTAACAAAAGAATCATATGGTCGTCAACAGCTGAGATCACCTGATCGAAATAGTTGATTTTTCGGCACAGAGATTTAAATAAAAGGACTTAAAAATAGTAAAGAGGTTGAAGTATAGGTGTGTAAGAAATATTTCTTGGGTGTTAGGTTCCCCAACAGGCCTGTTTTCACACATATAAAATATACAATGCTAAACAAAAATATTTGTAATAACTTAAACAAACGTAGATAGATTCTTCAAATATTTTTAATAAAATAAGATTTCAATCAAAACTAGGTAAATTTAATCTTTATGAATTTTAATAATCGAAATTAAATTGGATAGCATAACACGGCAGCACACTCGTGCCTTTTCGGCACGGCATTTGTCCGTTTTAGTAGTAGAATATTTAGGAAACCCTAACGAACTGCCCGGGCTTTTGCCCTGAGTCTTCCCACATTCTATTGCATTCTTAAAGTAATTTCTGTCATTCTACAAGCTTTCGCCTGTGTATGTATGGGTGATAGGATTTGTCACTTGTAGGTTTATACAATGAAATAAAAGCCCAAGTGTAAAGACGTGATCTAAATATTCCTTCATTGTGTTCTATTTTGATGATCTTCGGTTCAAACCTCCAACAGTTACATTTAATATTTTTGAAAGTTATTAAATATTTTATTATGCTATGCATATTACATACAAAAAGTAGATATAAAATTAAAATTTCCGAACATATCAGGGGTATTCTTTTGCTCTTGCAAGATTGCAGATTGCAAAAATATTATACCGAAATATACAAGGGCACGAGAGCACTCATTGCAGAATCTAGTGATGTATGAACGGCTGATTCGGTCAATTTATTGTGAATGACTATTATGAATGGCTATTTTGAATTGGCGCAGCTTCTGCATACATTTTTAACAACAAAACTGTAACAAATCTTTATAATTTAAATATCTATCTATCTTTCTATCTATTTAAAACTTACCTTCCTCAACAATTTAACGACGTAATATGTCTTTATGTAAAATGACAGCTAAAACAGGGTTGCAATTATATTTTTGCGTGACATTGCACGCAAATATACATGGATTTTGGTCTAACATATTTTACTGCCATTGTAAATAATTTTTGGCGTGTGTTTGTTGTTGTTCCGGTGCACCAAGAGGAAATATATGCAATTCCTCTGCAAGAGTTTTGCAAGAGCAAGAGAATACCCCTTTCGTATATATTCATTTGAAAAATGATCCGGCCAGAAAGAAATACTTTGCGAAAAGCCAATAATGAGTCATTTATTTTCTGTAATTGGGATATTACTTGTTCTCAATTTTTTTGGTGTTGGTAAGTTAGCACTGGTTATTTTATTTTAATTTTCTTTTGTTATTGTGTGAACAAAAAGAATTGAGCAAAAGTTAAATATAAATAAAAGTTATTTTTGCACTATTTATCATAAAATAAATGGGTAAAAACAAATAAGTGAAGTGTTAGTGGATATAAAAGTTAAAAATTCTAGTGTAAAATACATTATAAATAGGAGAAACACGCATTTTAAATAGTTGAATTTGTGAATTTTAAATGCAAATATCTCAAAATCTATTAGTCAGCATACATACATTTAGATCTGCAGAACCTGCTCTATCCGTACGTACCCATTTAAACCCCGAAAGTGGGGTGTGCACCAGTGATCTGCAGTGAATACTTGGCTTATGATTATACTCTCAAATTCATGAATCACCCCCATTGTTCACTCATACTTGCTCTCACTAATAATATTATCTTCTCACAATCACATAGCTTGCTTGTGTAATAATGAGTGTGAATATGTTTCACAATCACTTATCGCTCACACTTGGCTTGGCTTGCTTCTCTGTATACAATTGTTTGATCTATTCGTTGCATACCATTAGATGAGTTGAAAGGCTCATAGTTTGTTCATGAATATATTCACTAATAAGTGAATGAATCCATTCACAAATTCCGTGCCTATTCAAAATATATTTTGTACCTACGCGGAGGGGATTTAAAAAGAACGAAAAGCGTGATTGTAGTGACTACAAAACTGAAACTTCTTTATTTCTTATCCTTTTATTAAATTATTTTCTTAAGCTTACAGAAAAGCTTCATCTTACATTCTAGGAAGTGCAGAGCTTAGGTAGGTGATTCCCTGAAGTTTATACCTACGCTGACGGGTTTTAAAACGAATGAAACGCGTGATTCTAGTGACTTCGTAAAAACTACAAAACTGGAACTTCTTTATTTCTTATCCTTTTATTCAATTATTTTCTTAAGCTTAGATGCAAGGCTTTATCTTACTTTCTAGAAAGTGGAGAGCTTTGGTAGATAACATAAAACTAACTTTCCACGCATATCAAAACTTATATGCTGAATACAATGCTTGCGACACAACATGGCATCACGACAGTGAACTGAAAACGGCGTTGTGCATCCTACTACATGAACGCATGTTCACAAGACAACACAGCTCTCCATTTTGCATGTACACAATTTCGTTGCGGCCATACTAATACCTTGCACTTCAATGAAATATTAATATTTTGTTCAAAGTGAAATTTTTTATGCAAAAAATAAGTAATTAGGTATATATTTTTGTTTTAAATTATCAATTGTTATTACTAATGATATAAAAGAGCTATAATAGAGCTATTTTATGCTTTTATTTGTAAAATAACGTTAAGTTTGTAAGATCTGTGAATAATTTTACATTTTACATATTAGTGGCACCACCACTCTTCCTCATCTCTCTATCTTCCATTCTACTGTCAACTCTACTGTCGTCCTACTGTCGTTGGCAAATATAGGAGAATATTGAAGTTAGCGAGAACGACAACTGTCGGCCTACCGTCGTGTAGTCGTGCAGCTGTCAAAAAAACAGTGTCCATAAGAACGTGTGTATTCTAATATTTGACAGATGTCGTTTGTCGTCTGTCGCAACCATTGTGTTCAGCGTATTAATCATAACTATACCTGCAAGTAGTGTGGCGTCTGAACGTGTATTTTCCTTGGCACGCCATTTCATATGTATGTTATTACACACGGCAACTTTTGTTGCTGATTCTCGGGCGATTCTCTTTTGTTGTCGCCCATTACATTTACACGAGCAACTTTTGTTGCGCAACTCTGTGCGAGCTTTTTTCTCATTCTCTTTCACTTTACTTTAACCCATTGTCTACTCTTTACTTTAACCCACTGTCGTTTCTTTTTCCTTATAGGTAGTTGGTCCACACTATCACATATATTAATCAGTTCTGTCAATTAAGAAATACATTTTATTTATAATTCAAAATTAAAACAAAGATTATATTACAGACCTTCACATATGTATATCACCCTTTTCACTATCGTCTGAATCAATTTATATGGCTTCCTCCATACATTTCACAATATCTTTAATTAATTCGATTTTTTCGTCATACTCCATTTTCTAAAATATTTATATTATATTATGTACATATATCTGTGGATGGAGTCATATGTAGAAGTTCACGCAAGTGAGGAAAGTTCTCTGATCGCCATTCACTTGGGAGTGGCCAGAAACGATTCTTTTACATATGACTCAAGCAGCTCACGACTTCCGGTCTTTGACCAAGTATCCTCTGGGTAGCCTAAGAACATCCGTTTGAAGGCGAGCTAAAGTGAGAAGGCGAAATATTCCCCTACTTAGGGTTGTGCGCTGGGTTTGGGACCCGCCACGTAAAAAAAACCATCCCCAATGAAAAATCGCAAACAGCCTCGGATGAGAGACCCCCCTTTTGATGACGACCACGGCAAACGAAATAAGGACTATGATTTGAGGGCATGCACCTGGAATGTCCGGTCCCTTAATTGGGAAGGTGCCGCTGCCCAGCTGGTAGATGTCTTCGTAAAGATAAAGGCTGACATCACCGCCGTCCAAGAAATGCGATGGACGGGACAAGGACAGAGACGAGTAGGTCCTTGTGACATTTACTACAGTGGCCATATAAAGGAGCGCAAGTTTGGTGTTGGATTCGTGGTGGGAGAGAGACTCCGTCGCCGAGTACTATCATTCACTCCTATGAATGAACGTCTAGCCACAATCCGCATCAAAGCGAGGTTCTTCAACATATCGCTGATTTGCGCCCACGCCCCGACGGAAGAGAAGGACGATGTGACCAAAGATGCCTTTTATGAGTGCTTGGAGCGCACTTATGAGAGATGCCCCCGCCACGACGTCAAAATCGTGCTTGGCGACTTCAACGCCAGGGTGGGCAAAGAAGGTATCTTTGGCACTACGGTCGGTAAATTCAGCCTCCACGAGGAAACATCCCCAAATGGGTTGAGGCTGATCGACTTCGCCGGGGCCCGAAATATGGTTATCTGTAGTACTAGATTCCAGCATAAGAAGATACATCAAGCTACCTGGCAGTCTCCGGATCGAAAAACCACCAACCAGATCGATCATGTTGTGATAGACGGAAGACACGTCTCCAGTGTTTTAGATGTGCGTGCGCTCCGAGGTCCTAACATCGACTCGGATCACTATATTGTTGCAGCCAAAATTCGCACCCGCCTCTGTGCAGCAAAAAACGCACGCCAACAAACACAAGGAAGGTTCGACGTCGAGAAGCTGCAATCACAACGGACAGCCGAACGGTTTTCTACTCGGCTTGCACTCCTGCTCTCTGAGAGCACTCGTCAACAACTCGGTATAAGGGAACTGTGGGACGGCATTTCAAACTCCTTACGTACAGCTGCAACCGAAACCATTGGTTTTCGGAAAGTGCAAAGGAACAGCTGGTACGACGAGGAGTGCCGTGTCGCAGCGGAGAGAAAACAGGCTGCCTACCTCGCAACGTTACGATCGACCACAACACGTGCGGGATGGGATAGATACCGAGAGTTGAAGAGGGAAGCGAGACGCATTTGTAGACAGAAAAAGAAAGAGGCCGAAATGCGTGAGTACGAAGAGCTTGATAAGCTGGCCGACAGGAGTAATGCTCGAAAATTCTACGAAAAGATGCGGCGGCTTACAGAAGGTTTCAAGACCGGAGCATACTCTTGTAGAACCCCCCAAGGTGATCTAGCCACCGATGCCCAGAGCATACTTAAATTATGGAAGGAACACTTCTCCAGCCTGCTGAATGGCAGTGAACACACAACACCAGGAGAAAACGAACCCGATACCCCAATCGATGACGATGGAGCAGATGTTCCATTGCCCGACCATGACGAAGTTCGAATAGCGATTGCCCGTCTGAAAAACAACAAAGCGGCAGGGGCCGACGGATTGCCGGCCGAGCTATTCAAACACGGCGGCGAAGAGCTGATAAGGTGCAGGCATCAGCTTCTTTGTAAAATATGGTCGGACGAAAGTATGCCCAACGATTGGAATTTAAGTGTGCTATGCCCAATCCATAAAAAAGGAGACCCCACAATCTGCGCCAACTACCGTGGGATTAGCCTCCTCAACATCGCATATAAGGTTCTGTCGAGCGTATTCCGCTGTCGAAGATTAAAGCCCACCGTCAACAAACTGATTGGACCTTATCAGTGTGGCTTCAGACCTGGTAAATCAACAACCGACCAGATATTCACCATGCGCCAAATCTTGGAAAAGACCCGTGAAAGGAGAATCGACACTCACCACCTATTCGTCGATTTCAAAGCTGCTTTCGACAGCACGAAAAGGAGCTGTCTCTATGCCGCGATGTCTGAATTTGGTATCCCCGCAAAACTAATACGGCTGTGTAAACTGACGCTGAGCAACACTCAAAAGCTCCGTCAGGATCGGGAAGGACCTCTCCGAGCCGTTCGATACCAAACGAGGTTTCAGACAAGGCGACTCCCTATCGTGTGACTTTTTCAATCTGCTGCTGGAGAAAATTATCCGAGCTGCAGAACTTAATCGAGCATATACAATCTTTAATAAGAGTGTACAGCTGCTGGCGTATGCCGATGATATTGATATCATCGGCCTCAACACCCGCGCCGTTAGTTCTGCTTTCTCCAGACTGAACAAGGAAGCAACTCAAATGGGTCTGGCAGTGAACGAGGGCAAGACGAAATATCTCCTGTCATCAAACAAACAGTCATCGCACTCGCGACTTGGCTCCCACGTCACTGTTGACAGTCATAACTTTGAAGTTGTAGATAATTTCGTCTATCTTGGAACCAGCGTTAACACCACCAACAATGTCAGCCTGGAAATCCAACGCAGGATTACTCTTGCCAACAGGTGCTACTTCGGACTGAGTAGGCAATTGAAAAGTAAAGTCCTCTCTCGACGAACAAAAACCAAACTCTATAAGTCGCTCATTATACCCGTCCTGCTATATGGTGCAGAGGCATGGACGATGACAACAACCGATGAGTCGACCTTAAGAGTTTTCGAGAGAAAAGTTCTGCGAAAGATTTATGGTCCTTTGCGCGTTGGCCACGGCGAATATCGCATTCGATGGAACGATGAGCTGTACGAGATATACGACGACATTGACATAGTTCAGCGAATTAAAAGACAGCGGCTACGCTGGCTAGGTCATGTTGTCCGGATGGATGAAAACGCTCCAGCTCTGAAAGTATTCGACGCAGTACCCGCCGCGGGAAGCAGAGGAAGAGGAAGACCTCCACTCCGTTGGAAGGACCAAGTAGAGAGAGACCTGGCTTCGCTTGGAATATCCAATTGGCGCCACGTAGCGAAGAGAAGAAACGACTGGCGCGCTGTTGTTGACTCGGCTATAATCGCATAAGCGGTGTCTACGCCAGTAAAGAAGAAGAAGACATATATCTGTATACATATTTGCAAATTACTTACCAAAAGATGAAATTAAATTTTTAAATATATTCAAAATATTAATTTCAAAAAAATATACGCAAATGCAACTATGTACTACGAAAGGAAGAACACGAATGCCAAAAAACGTCGCAGCGAACTGTTACGAATAAGAACACAAAGCGTGTTGTTGAAGACTGGAAACTCGGCGCGATTCTCTTCTCCTCGTCGCCCCTCGCCAATAAACCAAGAATTGCCGCAACAAAAGTTGCCGTGTGTAATAACAAACTAACTGATAAAAGAAATCGACTTGCACCCAAAACGGTAGATAATATAATATTCCTGAATTATATATTGAAGACTAATTAATGTGGCTATAAGAACTTCGAAACGTTAACAACAAAAATATGCAATGATATTGAAAAGTAATTTTGTGCTATACCTCAATCTAAGGATATATTTCGGAGTTATGTATGTACATAAATCTTAAAGTAAATTTTATGTCTAGTATTTTTATTTTTTACCGAAATGAACTGAAGTGTGTTATTTTTTTTTTTTTTTGTTAATAATTCATGTATTTTTATACCATTGGGCACAATTCCGATTTCTTTGGCGCCGCGATTTGAAGGTACCGTTGGAAAGAGGAAGTCCTCCTGATTAAAAAACATATAGGGTTATAGGGTTCGCAAACGCTTAGTTTAGGAGATATTCGGCCTTAAAGTTCAAAAATTCGCAAAATTGGACCATTTCAAGGAGCTATTTCACCACATTAAACACACTTTTTTCACATTTTTCACTTCAAATTAATTAAATTGCACTATAATCTTTTAAATAAATCAACATTTTACTCTTTTAGCAGGTTTTTTACCTAAAAAATCTTTATTTTAAAAATTACATTTTACACTTGTTTCAACCTCATTTGTTTACTAAAAATTACGACGAAATGGAGCGCTGCCATGTGTTGATAAGGCAATTCGCTGAAATTCCTCTTTTTCGCAAAAATTCCTCTATTCATGCATATGGATATTTTCCTTTTTAAATTTATTAAGCAAATAAGTAATATTATATACATGTATTAGTAATATTATATAATAATATTATATATACATATGTATAAGTAATATATAATAATATTACGTAATAAACTGTACAGTACGTGAGTACAGTACGAAAACTCAAATTTTGTTTCAATATGAGTGCATGATAACCGAAAAATATAACCACTTCATACCCAAAACTCATATTTTAAATATAATAATATATATATTGTCGCCTAAAATACAAACCAATGTATCATCAAAAATAAATGGAAATCGCTGACAGATATAATAACCAAAATTTATCCATTTTATAACGAAAACTTAAATTTTATTTCAATATTGGTTATAAAGTGGTTATATTTTTTGGTTATTATGCAGTCATATTGAAACAAAATTTGAGTTTTGGATATAAAGTTGTTATATTTTTTGGTTATTATGCACTCAAACTCATATTTTAAATATAATAACATATATATTGTCACCTAAAATACAAACCAATGTATCATCAAAAATAAATGGAAATCGCTGACAGATATAATAACCAAAATTTACTATTTTATAACGAAAACTTAAATTTTGAGTGCATGATAACCATAAATTATAACCACTTTATACCAAAAAGTCAATATATTTTTTTTATTTTCAACGCAGAAAGGGGTAATACGCGAAAGTACTTCAGTCACCCCGGGTATTCGCTCGGCCAGGGTTATTTTTTTAAAGCGCGGCCGAAGGCCGCCAACGCAGAAAGGAGTACTATGCGAAAGTACTTCAGTCACCCCGGGTATTCGCTCGGCCAGGGTTATTTTTTTAAAGCGCGGCCGAAGGCCGCCAACGCAGAAAGGAGTACTATGCGAAAGTACTTCAGTCACCCCGGGTATTCGCTCGGCCAGAGTTATTTTTTAAAGCGCGGCCGAAGGCCGCCAACGCAGAAAGGAGTACTATGCGAAAGTACTTCAGTCACCCCGGGTATTCGCTCGGCCAGAGTTATTTTTTTAAAGCGCGGCCGAAGGCCGCCAATGCAGAAAGGAGTACTATGCGAAAGTACTTCAGTCATCCCGGGTATTATGTATATAAAAATGTTATATTACAATCATAAACATATATGTATATTATAATGTTATCACACGATTTTACTTATCTATGTTTATTAAATATAAATCACATATTCATATATGCATGTATATGGAAAAGTGTTCACATATTCAATTTTAGCTTGAAAAATCTTCTTTATAGTTTTTTTATAGTTAATAAAGAAAAAAGAATCACTCGAAAGTAGAAACAAAGAAAACGCTGTGAAACGCTGAAAAATCCTTCACTTTTGGTTTTTAAGGTGTGGCAATGCTGATTTTCCTTGTAAATATAAGCGCACTAAACTTTTCAGCCATAAATTTGACAAGTGATTTTTAAAATACTAAATTTAGTTGAAAAATTGCAAAATAATTGTGAAATGTAAGCTTATTTCAAAGCTTAGAGTGTATATTTAAATATACAGTGTAAAGAACGTGAAAAAATTTAGTGAAACATAGAGAAATAACATGTTTGCTTAGTGCAAATTTTTGAATTTTTAAACGTGAATATTTCAAAAAATATTAGTTATTTCTATGTTATTTTTGGATATTCCTCCTCTGGAGAAGCTCCCCTATCCGTACATACCCCATTTATACGGAAATTCGGTTTTTTTACCCCTCCGCCAAAGTAATCGGAATCGTGCCTACCATTGAATTGACGTGATTTTTATTTTTAATTTCAATGCTATTGAAAAGAACTGAATTATCATTTTATAATATAAAATGTAATATTATACGTGATAACATGAATGTAAGTATGTATATATGTGATTTTTTTTAATAATTGAGAAAATTAATACAAATTATAAACATCCCGTTTTTTATTTCATTATATGTAGTCAATATTGGAACCAGTTACAAAATCATTGTTGTTATACAATAATATAATACTAACTCTTAGTATTTTCGTAATGGATTTTCTATCCTTTGGTTCATAGCGTTACGGCTCAAAAGGCTCAAGTGGCTTGTTATGTGCTTCTTCGTATAATCACAAGTGTTTTGTATTCAGAGAATCCTAAGCAAAAATTCATAAGTATTGTAAGCTCATAACCAAACACTTGTGAATATATGCTTCATACAAGCTAAGCAGCTCACAAACCAAAACTATATCTCTCATAATTGTAAGTGAGCAGTAATCACACTTGTACTCATTCTGTGAATAATTTGCTTGCTTTATACTCAATTTTCCGCAAGTGACTCAAAGTTGTGTTTAACTCGTTCACTGCAAATCACTGGTGTGCACGAGGTATGGTCCATTCGTCTTTTCTCGCCGTCCCCTATCCAACAAAACCAATTTGGACGACAAAAAAGTCTGTGTGTGAACTGGCAAATAGTATTTATGATCTGTTAATGGGTAGTACTTTCAAATGTCATCATGACGTCCGGAAGTTGTGTTCGACTCCATTTTGAAAATGGCCGTCCCTTTCTTTCTTTCGAAACGTGGGAAACGTCAACATTGGTTGGATTTCTCCTGTTGCAAAATTTATTCTTTTTAATTTTGCGATAATAGTGCAAAGTAAGTGTAGTAAAATAGCTTATTTACAAGAAATTATCTTTGTAATATGGAATTTTTTCTATATTTGTAACAGATGCCACGTGAAATAAAAGAGGTGAAAGATTTTTTAAACAAGGCACGTCGTGCTGACGCCCGTGCTGTGAAAATCAAGAAGAATCCCTCCAACACCAAATTTAAGATTCGTTGCTCGCGGTTCTTATACACATTGGTAGTTCAGGACAAAGAGAAAGCCGAAAAAATCAAGCAGTCCTTGCCGCCAGGCTTACAAGTAAAGGAAGTCAAGTGATTGTGTTACATTTGAAAGCGTGTGATAACTAGATTATGGAAAAAATGTCCATGTGTTCTGTGAGCACTTGTGCAGAAATCATATTTGTTTTCAAGTACTGAAATACAAATTATCAACATGTTTAAAAAAATAACTATTTTTTCTTATTTATTTGGAATAAGTTCTACTGGGATAACAAAAAATTATATGGTAAATGTTTAGACTGCTTTGAATATGATCTTATTTTTTAGATTGTAGACTGACCGAATTAAAAAAAAAACGAAGAAACCAAGACACCCTACAAATTTAAAAACTCGAGAACACATGATAGTTGCTAATCCTACAAATTTAAAGAAGTATGTATGTACGAACATATTTAACAAAAAATATAAGATTTGATTACCAATAACAAAATTATTGAAACATTGAAAATCGTACATGAATAATATATTTGATGGATAAGTATGTGCATGCAATGGGAAAATACTATTTCACAAGATTTCTTCATTAAATCCTTTCGATTGAATTTATCTTATGAGAAAACGTTGCCATGAAACGATATTTCTTCGACTTCGGAAGATAGTGGTTTTCCTTACACATATGTATATTTATGTGCATATCTACTATATTTCACTGCAAAACTAATGTTTTCGTGTATTTTGTGAAACTAACGCTGTTTACAGATCTACATACAATTATGTCCATAGTCTGATGTACAATGCATCCTAAAATAAGTATGTATGCAGTTCATCTGTTTTGCAATGAAAAAAAAATAAACATTAAATCTAATAAATAACTTTTTTAATATGTTTCATTTTAATTAAAGGCGGTAACAAAAAAAAAAACAGGAACTTAAATTAACAATTTTCCTAATTAGTGAAAGAGTTTTAATTGTTGGAAATTACGTGACCAAACTAATAAGCACTACGAATAGATTGCAAATATTCAATAGATTAAAACGGGTTTACTTTGAGCTTTGGTAATATCTTGTTGTATCGCCTTTGGATTTCTGGATGACACGGCCTGAAAGACCGAATTGTCATTTCGTTTGAAGTTGCAATCCACACCGCTGCACGATATGTAAGTATGGGGTGGATGAGCCAATAGACCATGTTGAGTCGTAAACCCCACTTTGGGGCTATTGGGCCGAGATATGCGATTAAAATCCAAACCTGAACAGAAGACATCAATATCGTCCGCGTAGCAGACAACCTTGAAGTTCTCCCTGTCAAGGAGAAATAATAACTCGTTGATCAAGGTGACAAACAGCAAGGTGACAATAATTAGTTTAATTACAATGCTCCCTTTTGCGCGGCGCCATGTTTAAAATTTAAATTAAATTACGGAAGAAATTTGATAAAACTTAAAAATATTTATTAAAAAACAAAATTATTATTTATTGCTTTTAAAGTGGATAAATACCGTGAGTTAGTCGAAAATATAATAAAATATATACATACGTAAGTGTAAATTGCATCAATTAAGGTTATGTGAATGGTATCGGTCTGTAATATTCGTGGCGGCGATAATACGAGTGATTGTTATTTTAAGAAACTCCAAATATTTTCCTTTTATTTTGCAAATAATGTAACTTTTTGCACCCACAAAAATTTCAATTGGTATTTTGCTCCTGACGCAGTAAGCTATTTTGGAGCTAAAGGCATGTACACCTACAAGTATTTGTGTAAATGTTAATTCTTTGAAATTCTGGAGTGTAAATCTCTTGTAAAAAGAATAATCTTTTTTCAAAACTAACGACATCGAATAGGTTGAAAGAGTATAGGACTTTCGAGGAGTTCAATGCCAAAAATAATCAGTTCTCGACTCATTTTCTAGCAACCGGACAAATATCCAATGGCGGACATCTATTTTTTGTAATAAAACTAAAAAGTATTTAATAAAAACGTAGATTTTCGTTAAGAATTATAATAAAAATTCATTAAAAAAAAAAAAATTCCATAAAATATACAGCCCTTTACAATGGTAAAGTAAAAAATGTTGTACTTTTAAATATTTTTAAGTAACTAAAGTATTTTTAAATTAAATATAATATTATTCAAAGACAATATTTCATACAAATTAATAGCGACAATTCACTTAAAAAACTAGACAAATTACAATAAAACACCTTACAATAATAAATGTAAATTTAAAGCTTACTATTTATATTTGTTATAATATGTTCTAGTAAATAATATTATTCAAGAAAAAACACAATCGGGAGCAATAATTGCATAGAACGTTTCACTTTTCATCCACCCAATTTTAGTACGAGAAACCAGCTATTTGGCATGCTGAGAAAATTATCGGGGAAAATTTAACAATGATGTCTTCTTCCTCCATTGTCAAATATGATAGGTAACCCATTTTAAAGGACAACTCAGGCACTTTTGTGTTGAGGCAATATTGAATGGTGGACTAAGGAATTCCATAAGTATTGTATAGTTTTTGGAGACGTAGCGACTTATAATGCTTACCTGCAAAAATTTCAATGTCACTGGAAAAAAAATAACTTTTTCACATTTCGCAATGAGCGCACCAGATAAAAGTTCTTTGATAAAGTCGAAGACGCAATTATCAGATAGTCGATGGCTGCTCCGATTAAGGCTTTTCTAGGCATATTAATTTAAACGTTTTTCTTAGTTTAAATACAAAACGTTAAAAATGTCCAATCACTGGCGCAATTACCCCCATCCTTGATGTAAAAAATACAATAAAACAAATTATTTAGAAGTACTTCACAATATATAGTAAAACAGTTATATTTACAACATTGAAAAATTTTATAATTTCACCCTAAAGTAGAATCGTCTTCTTCTCCTATTTCCAGCATAGCTTGCATAATTTTTCGTTTCAGTTTTTTTTTTGAACTGACTGAATTAAGATGACGAAATTCTGTTGCAATCAATTCACCAAAAGCATCCCACTCATCTCTTGACCTGATGAACATACATTTATCTTTGCTTTGTTTAGATCCCATACCTAACATATTTTTGTTATACTGCATTCCAGAATTGGAATTGTGGCAGCAAAAATTTGTTTGACCAGTCTGTGGTTCTTCTGAAGGTTCCCCTCGACTTTGTGGTTTCAATTGCAAAACAGATTTTTGGTCCGAAATTTTAGAAGCTTTATTCATGTCTGCTTGATTTACATTTTGCAGATGTTGATTTAATGGTGGAGAATTTAAAATATTGTTTGATTCGTTTTCAGCAACCAAAGTTGAAATTATGTTTTCACTACCTTGTTCATTAAAATTCATTGATCGATCTACGGATGAATGGTCAGAAATTACCGCAGAATTGTCAACAATGGTCGCATCATCAAATTGATATTCTGTGATTTGCTCAATTACTACATCCTTTTTACGTACTTTTGAATCTTTGTTATTAGGTTTCTTTGTCTCTTCTTCACTGCTGTTATCATATTTAGTATGAGAGCTTATTTTTCTTTTTTTAGCAAGATAACCGCCTGGACGTGGTTCTATTACATCGTGAAGAAATCTAAGTGATTGGAAATGTTTCCACCGACATCCTTCTGCTGTTGACTCCGTGTCGTACCCAGTTTCCTCAACTCTCCTTTCAAGTTTTTTCATCTCAGAATTAAACTGATTTCGCAAGTTGTGAATTTTTTTTCCAAATTCTAATCTGGTTATATGTAAGCTGTTACAAATATCATCGATGGCTTTTGTTCGTTTTTCCTTATTTTTATATGCCTCAATATAGTGGTTCCATAAACAGTCATGCTGACGGTAAAGTTCAATCAATTGTGTAATTTTTTCACGGGTCCATACTGTACTTTTCCGACGGGAGGTCAAAACTATAGAATCATCAGAATTTTCCATGCTTTTTTGAAAAACCTTATTTTTTTAGTATAATGAAATGTTTGTTTACATTTTTTTAGAGCTTGGTGAAGAGAGCTATCGATATAAATTTTTACCATATATTATTCACGGTCTTTCCTATCGATTATAGTTAAGTCATTATTACCGATTCACAATTATCGTTTCATTCCATTAGGATTTCACAATATTTATTTATTTATTTAAATATACATACGCCAAACGGCATTATACAACTATATTGATTAAAATTATATAATATTGTTATGTAATTAAGAAGGAGGGATCAATAGTATTTAATACTAGTATAAATAAAACTATAAATTGAACAAAAATTGTAAGGATAGCAAATTAGGAAGGAGAAAGAGGAAAAGGTGAGACTAGGCATCAGAGATAAAGAGATCCCCAACTCTCCTGTCACTGGAAATGTGAGAGCCGTTCACCTACCGAACTTTGACAGTTGACTGGATTGGGTAGGTCTTGACGTTTTGCAATTGGAATGACTGGAACGGCCAGATTGAAATTATACCTAATACTATGTTCAGACCGAAAATTTAAAAGATTAGATTACATTTAGGCATTTCATAATCCAAAAGTGTTCTCACTGCCGTTAGAAAGATCAAAGAACAGCTGTTCTTGTCATTCATGAAGTCACATCGCTTAATATTTATCAAAAGAAAAGATTGTCACATAGTATTTTGAAATAAAAGCCGTCTTCTTTTTATATTTTCCATATAATAGAAATAATGGACGCATTTTTTCGTTTGTTAAGTCGATTTTCAGGTAAAATTAGATTCATTGCTTAAAAAAAAAATTGGTTTGTTTACATTTTTTTCCCTTTGTTGTGTCAACATCAGCTGTGATAATGTAACAGATTTCCAGTGCTGCCAAGTAGATTGCGCAAAATCAGAGTCGCACGGAGAGATTTAGCGTGGATCAATTTCAGATCATTTCAATGAAATGATTTGGAACTGTCATTTTTGTATGGCGAAATCTTGATAAGTTTTTAAGATTAGTGGGCTAATCCATTCAACAGCCGAAATCGTGTGATTAAGTGTCGGTCTGAACATAGTATAAATATATGTGAACGGAGGAATTTGTTGCCGCCGTTGAAGATCACTAATAAAAATGTAAAACAATGAAAATCAAAGAAAATGCGAAACTTAAATATATTTCATTAAACGTTTTTCAATTTCATGCATAGTAGTATTAATTTTCAGTTATCAATGATTAAAAACATTTAATAATTGAGAACTAATAGGCTTCATTCACCTTATTAAGTATTGAAACATTAAAAGTCAGTTGTTCTAATATACTTTAAAAAGATGTAAATAGTTTCTCCATATAATAAATAACCACTATATAGTAATAATTATTCGTACTAAATGTTGGGTGTTGGATTGATAAATGCCCAAAAATTATTATTTTGTTCAATCTGGCCATAATGGAAAATGTTATAAAAAACGCTTATTTTGAGGCGCTCTCACACTGAAATAAGTTAAACATCCCTTTATTCTTGACGTAGCTCTTAGTAGTTTTCATAGACTTCAGGAGACGGTTACGCCTCAGGTGAGAGACCCACTGATGCGAATTCGAAACTGCTGATGACGTCTGGCGCATCGATAAGGCTTTGAAGAAAAATATCATTTCAGCTACTTGACGTTCTTGCAAGCTGTTGATGTTATAGTGTCTATAGACATCAGACACTGTGTTGTAACCCCCAGGAATACCATATCGATAGCCAAGACATTTACATAGCTTTGATTGTATTTTTTCAATACGACTAGAGGCTGCATCGGTGTAAGGCGTCCAAATTACAATGCCATATTCTAAAATTGGCAAAACCATTGATGAATAAAGGCGTAACAGTGATGGGATTCATGAAATCCTTACTAAATCTAGTAATGAATCCCAGAACTTTAAAAGCCTGGAGAGTGATCTTCTCAATATCCTTGTTAAACGTCAGTTTATTGTCTATGATGATACCAAGGTCCTTTACATGATCCACTTCATTTAACAACTCATCATTTAGATAATTAGCTGGTATTCTGATATGTGACCGTGAGTAGGATACTGTTACACATTTTCTGACATTCAAGTCCAACTTTTTTAATCGGCACCACAACGAAAGCTTGCCTATGTCATTCTGAATAACTCGAAGGTCTTGCTCACTGGTTATCATTCCGAAGATCTTCAAATCGTCTGCATAAAGCAAAAATTCTGATTGAACGTTATCCCCAATATCGTTTATGAAGATAGTAAAGAGAATAGGCCCCAGATGTGACCCCTGAGGTACTCTTGAGGTTACATTATGCTTAGCAGACAGGTATCCATCTACTTTGACTTGGAAATGCCTATCTTATATTGTACAATACAAGAAACAACAGCTGGATACAATAATAATTCTTTTCAAAACATTGGCGACCAAACGGTTTTGATGAAATCCTTCATTGACTGCCAAGAATGTTTTTTGCTAAATTCATTTACTAGAAATAAATCGAGTTTTTGAAAGACCTAGTCAACCTAAATTAGTTAAAATCATTATTATGAAGTATATTTCATTTTGAAATGTTGTATAAAACTTACTAATCATCAACAACATCCCTTATACTATGTTCAGACCGAAAATTTAAAAGATTAGATTACATTTAATCATTTCATAACCCAAAAGTGTTCCCACTGCCGTTAAGCTTAGTATCCAGCTCTCAAGAAATGTAAAAATCTCATATAAAAAACGCTTAAGAAACGGTCAAGTAACTTTCCTGCGATAAATTTACTTGTGCTAGTATGCAGCTCTAAAGAAATCTAGTACTAATTTTTAATACATTTTTTCAATAAAATGCGAATGTGGCAAACCACTAAGAGTATCATTTTAGAATTGAATGGAACAAATAAGAGATAAAGAAAAATATAAATAATTGAGGAATGCACTGCGACCTTAGGTCTATTGTGCCCTCTCCTAACTCACAGGGACTCGCTTAGCCCCAGCATATTGATGAAGTCCAATATCCCGCTGGGTGCTAGCGAGGCGATGTGATTCCTATCCGGAAACATGGATCCAAGGGCCTTCGACCTGCGCCTACAGACTGCGATGCAGTCGATTAGCAGGTGCTCCGGAGTTTCAGGCTCCCTGTCGCAAAACCGACAGTTAGCGCAAGATTATAGGCCCATGTTAGCTAAATGCCTTTTCAACTTGCAGTGGCCGGTGTAAAATGCGACCAGGAGCCTGAGTTTGTTTCTTGGGAGGTTTATTAACGATTTGAACCTCTTCTGATTATACCCCCCAACTAGCAGCTTGGCATGACGCATACCGTGCGCTCGCTGCCAATGCCTTTCCCAGCACACTCTTTCTTCCTTGCGGAGCAGCTCCTTTACAGTATGGGGACCCACCCCAGTGAACGGTTCGGGCCCAACCATATTGGTGGAGGCTGGGGAGCGGGAAAGCTCGTCAGCCAGTTCGTTGCCGGCTATACCCCTGTGACCAGGCACCCAGATCAGGTGCACCTGGTTTTTTTCATCTAGGTTGTTCAGCCGTTCTCTACACTCCTGCACTAGTAGCGATTTGATGTCGTAGGAGGAGATCGCTTTTAGTGCCGCTTGACTATCGCTATTCGCTCGTTGCGGTAGTTGCGGTGGAGGTTTATCTCTATATACCGACTTCGGCCTGAAAAATGCTCGGAAAGCTTCCCATCGGTATGGAGAGCTATGTACACGGACCTGCAATACCCGCACCTATTCCTTCCGACGTTTTCGAGCCGTCGGTGTACCACCTCAATGGGCTCTCCCTTAGCATTTGCTCAAGAGTGGGGTCGTTCCACTCACTCTTGCTACCGAAGGTAATCTTAAACCTCTTCGTGAAGTGAATTGTTCGGGAGGAGGGCAATAGGAATGTCGCCACTTATCCTCTCCATCCTATGGGACGAGATTATCTTGCCTTTGCCACATCCTCTGCTGTTATCTGCCGTAGGGCAGGTCCGCATAGCGCCCGTCATGCAAACACACGCTAGCCGGTGAAGCTTCGATAGTTGGGTTACCACCGAAGCCTGCGACGCTACTCCCCATACGACCGCGATTATCGCCAAGGTACAGAGCCGCAACAAAATCCTCAAGTCGCTAGCCGGCAGCACATGGGGAAAAGACAAAGAAACGTTGCTGGCAACTTACAAGGCAATCGGCCGGCCGGTCCTCAACTACGCAGCACCAATATGGTCGCCTGGATGCATTGGTACGCAGATGAGGAAACTTCAGACCTGTCAGAATACAGCACTCCGGACCACGACGGGATGCCTCCTGATGTCTCCCATTGAACATCTCCACAGTGAGACGCGCATGCTACCTGTGAAGGAGCATAATCAACCTTGCAGCCACTTGCATGGAGCGGAACCGCCTCCCAGGAGCATCAAGAGGTCATTCCTCGACTATGTCGACGACATCGAACAGTACGCTGACCAGACTTCGGACGCAACTAACTATCGACAGGCACTGACCGCCATTCACAGTGGAGCCATCAACACCTTCACCGACTCCCTTCCCGTGAATGGCGTTCTTGGAGTCAAACCACCACCTATTGCAGACGAGGAGCTCCAGTTGCCGCGAGAAACGCGAGTGACCCTAGCGCAACTTCGTTCTGGATACTGTAGCAGGTTAAACTCCTACTTATCCAGAATCGACCCCGACATACCTAATGTATGTCCTGCATGCAACGAGTCTCCGCATGACACTGGCCACCTCTTTGCATGCCCTACAAACCCGACCCATCAAACACCCCCCTCCCTTTGGTTCAACCCCGTCGAACCAGCACGCTTCCTGGGCCTAGCGTTAGATGACCTCGACGACAACACAAACAACCCTTACCATCTTAAAGGGGATTAGCTAACCGTTAACAACAACAACAACAACGCTACGGAGGCCCAGGACACCGCCCCATGTGTGATTATCGGTCGCACAATCATGGTGAACAACCACCTAACGATCATTGGCTTACAGCCCCTGGATTTACCCGCCAGCCGTTTGCACACCATTAATGCTTTTGTTGCCTTGACTAACGTTTGGGTTACATGCTGCTTCCACCGCAGGGTAGAATCCAGCGTAACACCCAGGTATTTAACCTTGCTAGTCATTTCGATGGATGGATGGAGTCATGTGTAGAAGTTCACGCAAGTGAGGAAAGTTCTCTGATCGCCATTCACTTGGGAGTGGCCAGAAACGATTCTTTTACATATGACTCAAGCAGCTTACGACTTCCGGTCTTTGACCAAGTATCCTCTGGGTAGCCTAAGAACATCCGTTTGAAGGCGAGCTAAAGTGAGAAGGCGAAACATCCCCCTGCATAGGGTTGTGCGCTGGGTTTGCCACGTAAAAAAACACCCCCAATGAAAAGGAAAAAACAGCCTCGGATGAGAGACTCCCTTTTGATGACGACCACGGCAAACGAAATAAGGACTACGAATTGAGGGCATGCACCTGGAATGTCCGGTCCCTTAATTGGGAAGGTGCCGCTGCCCAGCTGGTTGATGTCCTCGTGAAAATAAAGGCTGACATCACCGTCGTCCAAGAAATGCGATGGACGGGACAAGGACAGAGACGAGTAGGTCCTTGTGACATTTATTACAGTGGCCATATAAAGGAGCGCAAGTTTGGTGTGGAATTCGTGGTGGGAGAGAGACTCCGTCACCGAATACTATCATTCACTCCGGAGAATGAACGTCTAGCCACAATCCGCATCAAAGCGAGGTTCTTCAACATATCGCTGATTTGCGCCCACGCCCCGACGGAAGAGAAGGACGATGTGACCAAAGATGCCTTTTATGAGTGCTTAGAGTGCACTTATGAGAGATGCCCCCGCCACGATGTCAAAATCGTGCTTGGCGACTTCAACGCCAGGGTGGGCAAAGAAGGTATCTTTGGCACTACGGTCGGTAAATTCAGCCTCCACGAGGAAACATCCCCAAATGGGTTGAGGCTGATCGACTTCGCCGGGGCCCGAAATATGGTTATCTGTAGTACTAGATTCCAGCATAAGAAGATACATCAAGTTACCTGGCTGTCTCCGGATCGAAAAACCACCAACCAGATCGATCATGTTGTGATAGACGGAAGACACGTCTCCAGTGTTTTAGATGAGCGTGCGCTCCGAGGTCCTAAATCGTCTCGGACCACTATATTGTTGCAGCCAAAATTCGCACCCGCCTCTGTGCAGCAAAAAACGTACGCCAACAAACACAAGATAGGTTCGACGTCGAGAAGCTGCAATCACAACTGACAGCCGAACGATTTTCTACTCGGCTTGCACTCCTGCTCTCTGAGAGCACTCGACAACAACTCGGTATAAGGGAACTGTGGGACGGCATTTCAAACTCCTTACGTACAGCTGCAACTGAAACCATTGGCTTTCGGAAAGTGCAAAAGAACAGCTGATACGACGAGGAGTGCCGTGTCGCAGCGGAGAGAAAACAGGCTGCCTACCTCGCAACGTTACGATCGACCACAACACGTGCGGGATGGGATAGATACCGAGAGTTGAAGAGGGAAGCGAGACGCATTTGTAGACAGAAAAAGAAAGAGGCCGAAATGCGTGAGTACGAAGAGCTTGATAAGCTGGCCGACAGGGGTAATGCTCGAAAATTCTACGAAAAGATGCGGCGGCTTACAGAAGGTTTCAATACCGGAGCATACTCTTGTAGAACCCCTCAAGGTGATCTAGCCACCGATGCCCAGATCATACTTAAATTATGGAGGGAACACTTCTCCAGCCTGCTGAATGGCAGTAAACGCACAACACCAGGAGAAAATGAACCCGATATCCCAATCGATGACGATGGAGCAGACGTTCCATTGCCCGACCATGAAGAAGTTCGAATAGCAATTGCCCGCCTGAAAAACAGCAAAGCGGCAGGGGCCGATGGATTGCCGGCCGAGCTATTCAAACACGGCGGCGAAGAACTGATAAGGAGCATGCATCAGCTTCTTTGCAAAATATGGTCGGACGAAAGCATGCCCAACGATTGGAATTTAAGTGTGCTATGCCCAATCCATAAAAAAGGAGACCTCACAATCTGCGCCAACTACCGTGGGATTAGCGTCCTCAACATCGCATATAAGGTTCTGTCGAGCGTTTTGTATGAAAGATTAAAGCCCACCGTCAACAAACTGATTGGACCTTATCAGTGTGGCTTTAGACCTGGTAAATCAACAACCGACCAGATATTCACCATGCGCCAAATCTTGGAAAAGACCCTTGAAAGAAGAATAGACACACACCACCTCTTCGTCAGCGTCAAAGCTGCTTTCGACAGCACGAAAAGGAGCTGCCTTTATGCCGCGATGTCTGAATTTGATATCCCCTCAAAACTAATACGGCTGTGTAAACTGAAGTTGAGCAGCATTAAAAGCTCCGTAAGAATCGACAAGGACCTCTCCGAGCTGTTCGATACCAAATATTGATATCATCGGCCTCAACACCCGCGCCGTTAGTTCTGCTTTCTCCAGACTGAACAAGGAAGCAACGCAAATGGGTCTGGCAGTGAACGAGGGCAAGACGAAATATCTCCTGTCATCAAACAAACAGTCGTCGCACTCGCGACTTGGCTCCCACGTCACTGTTGACAGTCATAACTTTGAAGTTGTAGATAATTTTGTCTATTTAGGAACCAGCATTAGCACCACTAACAATGTCAGCCTGGAAATCCAACGCAGGATTACTTTTGTCAACAGGTGCCACTTCGGACTGAGTAGGCAATCGAAAAGTAAAGTCCTCTCTCGACGAACAAAAGCCAAACTCTATAAGTCGCTCATAATTCCTGTCCTGCTATATGATGCAGAGGCTTGGACGATGACATCAACCGATGAGTCGACGTTGCGAGTTTTCGAGAGAAAAGTTCTGCGAAAGATTTATGGTCCTTTGCGCGTTGGCCACGGCGAATATCCCCTGCACCACCCCTTTGCCACATTTAGACCTCGTTGCACTAGCTCACAGAGAGTATATTCAAATTTGCCTCTTGCTATTATCACAATGTCATCCGCATACCATTGCCAGTTAGCAGTGCTAACAATTCGTACACGACAAGGCTCCATAGTAGTGGTGACAGCACACCTCCCTGTGGGCAGCCTCTTGTCGCACCCAGACGAATCTTTGTTTCATCTACTGTGGTCTCGGCGGTTCTGGTGCGCAGCACGGCCTCTATCCATCTACGCACCGGTGCTGCCACATTCCTTCTCTCCAGCGCCCTGGCTACACTCTTGTGAGATGTGTTGTCGAAGGCACCTTCGATGTCTAAGAAGGCACATATCATCACCTCCCCTTTCTCCAGTGAGCTCTCTATCTCCGAGGTCAACTGGTACAAAGCCGTACTGGTGGATCTTCCCGCTCTGTATGCATGCTGAGCAGCATGCAGGGGTGGAGTCTTCAGCGCCGTCGACCTTATATTGTGGTCTATGATCTTTTCCATAGTCTTCAGTAGGAAGGAGGTTAGACTAATCGGCCTGTAGGATTTGGCCAAGGAATAGTCCTTCCTTCCTACATTGGGTATGAAGATCACCTCAGCCGTCCTCCATGGGTCAGGGATGTACGCCATTGCGAGGCCCTCCCTCAGCAGCCGAAGAAGGTGAGGTAGCAGAAGCTGTTCACCCTGTTGCAAAAGCGCTAGGAAGATGCCGTCCACCCCTGGAGACTTGAATTTTTCGAACGAGGCCATTGCTCACTTGATCGAGTCCGCAGTGACTAATTGCCTAGCGGTTACCCAATCCGAGCGGGATGGCCTATGTTCGCTCACAGGTAGACATTGGTCTACCGGGATGGTCTCCGGGAAGTGAGCACGCAGAAGCTCTGTCGCTCTGTCCTCCGCGCTGGTCGTAAAAGTCCCGTCACTTCTTTTGATAGCTAGCTCCGTGTTAGTCTTCCCACTAGCCAGAGCCTTGTGCAGCCGCGCCGCTTCTGGTGTGGAGGAGACCTTTTCACAGAAACTGCTGAAGCTAGCTTGTTTTGCTGACCTAATCTCCTTATTGTAGAGGGTTAGGTAGCTCCTATACTCTTCCCAGACCCCTGTACGTTTTGCCTTGTTGAATAGGCTACGTACCTTCTTCCTAAGGTCTGCAAACGTCCTTGTCTACCAGGGACAGTTGCACCTATCTGTGGGCACTATTAGGGGGCAGCTACCGTTGTAAGCTTTAGTGATAGACCCGTTCAGTGCCAACACTCTGCTCTCTATTCCCGGGCCCGTAACGCTATCGGCGGTCTGCCTCTCCCTATTCAATTAATCCTGTAGCTTTTCCCTGAAGGCACTCCAGTTACTCCTCCGAGGGTTGCGTCTTGGGGAAGTTGCCTGACCTCCACCTTCAGTGCCAACCTTACAATTCTGTGGTCTGACAGGGAGGGCTCCGTTGAAACCCTCCACCTTGAGACCCATCCATTTGCATGCTCGTTGCTGAAGGTGATGTCCAGCACCTCCCTCCTGCTTATAGTTATAAAGGTGGGTTCGCAACCCACATTTTCAATCGCTAAGTTACTACCTAATACATATTCTAATAGACACTCACCCCTTGTGTTGCAGTCCGTGCTTCCCCATTCCACATGGTGAGCGTTCGCGTCGCATCCGATAATGAGGGGCAGCCTGTACCTTTTGCAGTACTCCACTAGCCTTACCACCACTTCAGGTGCTGCTGCTGCCTCCCCTGGGAAGTAGGCTGATGCCAGGACGAAGTCTCTGCCTTCCCAGAGTCTGGCCTATACCGCCACCAGATCCTGACCACTATGCACGTTCTAGGTCGCTCACTAGAGAGGTCCCAGATTACCTTGTTGTGTTCCGTCTTAAGGTCTTTGACCTCTCCTTTGTAGACCCAAGGTTCTTGGATCAGCAAAATGCCCAACTTATCCATTGTGAACCTGCTCGTTATGACTGTCGGGGCTCCCGCCGCGTGATGCAGGTTCACTTTGGCAATTTCCACGTCGACGACCATTAAAATAGTGGCTCGAGGGGGGACGTGTCCACATCCCCTCCGTCGTTCGCGCTGCTGTCCACATGGTCGCCTAGTCCCTCGAGGAGTTCCTGCGTGGACGATAGCCCGGCTTCCTGGGCATCCGGGACGTCAGCGGTTGCGACTAGCGTAGTCTGCTCAGCCCTGCTCACGCTCGGTTGTTTTGCAACCTCGTCCACCTGCATCCTCTCCACCACCTTGTTTGCCACCGTTGTGTCCTGTTTGGACCCGCTACCGCTCGGCTGAGTGGCAGCCTTCCCAGCTTCCTTGCTCCCTGTGGTCACGGGTTTGTGCGGCCTCATGACCACCTTGCTGAACCTGAAAAACCGGCGGAAGCTCGCTGCACGGACGTACCTGTAGGATTCGTCATCAATGTACAGGTACCATCTTCATCCTCGTAGGTCACCTTTTTCTTCTAACTGGCTGCTGACGACGCGCCAGGCCGCGTTGCCAAGGCCCCGGTTCTGGATCTTAATCAGACCCAGAGCAAACTCGTACGGCTTATCATCGCTGCGGGGGAGGAACATTGTCATCCTGTGCATGATCGGCAGGTCCTCCGCCCTGTTTGCACAGAGGACGGGACCGGTCCAGCCTCCTAGCTTTGGGTCAAATTCCCGCACCCAGTTGGCGGACAACTCGTCCATACAGTCCACCTGTAGCATGCCATCTTTGAATTCCACCCCAAGGAAGGACGCCGCGTATTCATCGCCTCTGAATACTTCTTCCAAGAGGAGGTTTTGGAGCACCGTGAGCTGCCCCGACTCCAACAACTCCGCCGGGTAGTTTTGAGGCAGTACAGCCATGCGGATGCCTTCGACAGCATCCGCATTCCTGCACCGCCCCTCCTCCACCCGGGGGGAGCCGGTGCATTTCTGTCAGTGATGCACTAACTTGGCCACGGTCTATAGACCGGCTGCCTTGCGCACACACAGACGCGGTCTTGCCACGCTCCTTTGTGGAGGATGTCCCAGTATCTGCGTATCTTCTCTTGGCCAGGGAATCCGCCGCTTCGGGGTCATCCCGTCCCGGAGATACCGCAGATACCACTTGAGGAAGGCACCGCTCATGGCCTTCCTTCGAGGGTCATCGCACCCGCCGGGTTTGTCCGCTGTTGGGAGAGATCTCTGCCCTCCCCTCCTCCGCCTCCTTCTCCTCCTGCGTGCACCACCGGCCTCGGCCCGATGAGACTCAACTCACAAATAATAACATAAACAAATTAATACCTACGAATTTATAACATTATTCTTTTACAATCGCTAATTCCTAAATGGATATTTATATTAAAATGTATAAGTTGTCAAAAATTTATACAGCTACCGATTCACCTTACAGAACAGAAAAATCCTCTCAAGTCACAAAAATTGTCTCAAACTAAAAATCTCAAATTTAGAGACTTGCGACTGTATCACAGTACAGAAGCGCTCGATAATTGGTAAAACCAGGATTGCCAAATACACATTTTATTTAGGGGTTTCACATAGTCTCATAAACAAATCCAAACCGAAAACATAGCGTTGTATTTGCATAAAATTATTTTAGTATGCAATCAAACCAGTACTAGATTTCTTTTGAGTTGCATACTTGACCATTTCTTAAGCGTTTTTTTATATACAATTTTTTCATTTCTTGAGAGCTGGATCCTAAGCTTATTAGTGGTGCCCTACCATAACGCAATGGATATAACCATACCTATGAATTAAATTTTGGTTATGAGTATAGCGTTATGGTACGGCAATTCTAATTGAACCTTGACAATTCAAACCGTAAATCATATGTACGTGAATTGTTTGTTTCTAACGCAAAGGGCATACACGGTTTGTATGTTATACCATGTTTAGACCGATACTTAATCACAAGAATTCGGCTGTTGAGTAGTTTATCCCACTAATCTTATAAATTTAATAAGATTTCGTCATACAAAAATGGTAGTTGTCAATCTCGTCTCCGACATTATCACAGCTGATTTAGACTTTGTAGTGAGAAAAAATGTAAACAAATAAATGAATTAAACGCACTGAATCTGAATTGGCTTGAAATCGACTTCCCAAATAAGAAAAATGCGTCCATTATTTATTGTTTCCATTATATGGAAAACATTTAAACGAAGACGGCTTTTATAACAAAATACTATATAATAATGTTTTCTTTTTATAAATATTAAGCGATGTGAATTCTTGAATGGCAAAAACATCTGTTTTATCATCTGCCCAACGGCAGTGATAACAGGCTTGATTAGTGAAGAGATTAAATGAAATCCAATCACTTAAAATGTTTGATGGGAACATAGCATTAATTTCCAGGCCAGAAAGGAGTACTATGCGAAAGTACTTCAGTCACCCTGGGTATTCGCTCGGCCAGAGTTATTTTTTAAAGCGCGGCCGAAGGCCGCCAACGCAGAAAGGAGTACTATGCGAAAGTACTTCAGTCACCCCGGGTATTCGCTCGGCCAGGGTTATTTTTTTAAAGCGCGGCCGAAGGCCGCCAACGCAGAAAGGAGTACTATGCGAAAGTACTTCAGTCACCCCGGGTATTCGCTCGGCCAGAGTTATTTTTTTAAAGCGCGGCCGAAGGTCGCCAACGCAGAAAGGAGTACTATGCGAAAATACTTCAGTCACCCCGGGTATTATGTATATAACAATGTTATATTACAATCATAAACATATATGTATATTATAATGTTATCACACGATTTTACTTATCTATGTTTATTAAATATAAATCACATATTCATATATTCATATATGCATGTATGTATATGGAAAAGTGTTCACATATTCAATTTTAGCTTGAAAAATCTTCTTTATAGTTTTTAATAATTTCAATCTATCGAATTGGCGGTCGGGTAAAAAAAAACAAATTTCGGTAAGAGGAATATGCACTTATACTTTTTAAAATATTCCTGGTTAAGCATTCAACAATTTTTATTAATAATCCATAGAAAATCTCAATGTTTCACTAAACTTTTTCACATTTTCCACTTTGTATAATAAATAAAATATGTATACACCCAAAAAAATTAAAATAACTTCACATTTCACTTTTATTTTTTTTTTTTGCTAAATTTATTAATAAAAAATCACTTAGCGCACTCATCGTTTAAAAGGTTAGATTGTTATAAGGAAAATGAGCATTGTCACATCGTAAACACCAAATATGAAGGATTTTCAATGACATACTTTTTTCTGTATTAACTATGATAACAAAATTCCTTCCAATATTTTTCAAACTATAATTGAGTTGTGAACACTTTTTCCATATATGGATACGTATAATGTGTGATTTGTATTTAATAAACACAAATAAGTAAAACTTTATGATAATATTTGGGGTACTCACAACGTGTCATAAAGTTATAAGTCATAAACAAAAATTAAGACAAAATACAATAGTTGTGAACACGTCGTTATAAATTTGTTGTCGTAAATCACTTATCAATCAGCTGATTGAAAAAACATAAATTACAATATTTGCAAAAATAAGTATTTCGCAGTCAAAATGCCAAGGAGAAGTGAAAAAAAAACTCCCTGCACCCGTCAAGCCTTCCCATGCTTTTGCTTTGTTATATGTTGTACGCGTATAACGAACCTTCCAGCGTGTCAGCTTCCAGTCCACCGCAATGTTGCTCTCCTTTGAAAATCGTCTATAATACATTTGAGACGTTGACTTCTATAGTTAAAATTATAATAGATTACTTCTAAGTTGTATTTTAATTAATAGATTTACCTCAAAATTCCTGTTTGTGATCAGCTGATCAGTTATGACGAACCGAATACATAGCGTTCAGAGTCGTATTTGCGCAAACTTAATTTATACCATGTTCAGACCGAAAATTTAAAAGATTAGATTACATTTAAGCATTTCATAACCCAACAGTGTTCTCAGCTACGTTAGAAAGATTAAAAAACAGCTGTTATTGTTATTCAAGAATTCACATCGCTTAATATTTTTTCAAAAGAAAAGATTGTTATATAGTATTTTGAAATAAAATCCGTCTTTTTTAATATTTTCCATATAATGGAAATAATGGATGCATTTTTCCATTTGTTAAGTCGATTTTCAGGTGAAATTAGATTCATTGCTCTAAAAAATTTGTTTGTTTACATTTTTTTCCCTTTGTAGTGTCTAAATCAGCTGTGATAATGTAACAGATTTCCAGTGCTGACAAGTAGATTGCGCATAATCAGAGTCGCACAGAGAGATTTAGCGTGGATCAGTTTCAAATCATTTCAATGAAGTGATTTGGAACTGTCATTTTTGTATGGCGAAATCATGATAAATTTTTAACATTAGTGGAATAATCCATTCAACAGCCGAAATCGTGTGATTAAGTGTCGGTCTGAACATGGTATTAGTATGCAATTCAACAACAAATTTTTTACACTAGCCTACAAACTAACGATTTTATGATTTTACGATGCTTTAAGACACACTGTGAGTACCCCAATTATAAAAATTATATCATTGGAATATAACATATTTATATATTAGAATTTCATATTATACTAAGATCATGTCCTTCTAAAAAAATAAATTTTCTCGAGCCAATACCCTGGGTAACCTAAGCATTTTATTATTTTATTAGGAAATAATATTATTATTATACAATACTACTTAGTTGTTTATAAAATTTAAAAAAGAAAAAATTCATATGTATGAAAAAAAAATTTATACTCATTTTAATTTTAAATATAATTTGTGGACATATTTTTTTATTAGAATAAAGAAAGAGGAATTATAGCGAAAAAGAAAAAAATTAAGCGAACGCCTCATATTTGCTTATTATCGTATGGCAGCGCTCCATTTCCTCATAATTGTTGAGCACCAGGAATAAAGGGATTTTTAACTTATTCCAGTGTGAGAGCGCTTCAAAATTTGCGTTTTTTATAATATTTTCCATTATGGCCAGATTGAACAAAATAATAATTTTTGGGCATTTATCAACCCAATACCCAACAATTAGTACGAATAAAAATTACTATATAGTGGTTATTTCTTATATGGAGAAAATATTTAAATACTTTTAAACTATATTAGAACAACTGACTTTTGACCTTTTAATACCCAATAAAAGAATTTAAGCTTGTCAGCTCTCAATCATTAAATGTTTTTAATAATTTTCCATTAAAAATAATACTATCATGCTTCAAATTACAAAACGTTTCATCAAATAGCTTTAAGTTTCACAAATTTATTTAATTTTCATTGTTTAACATTTTTCATAAGTGGTCTTGAACGATGTAACAAATACCTCCGTTTACATATTTTTTGGTAAGATTTCAATCTGGCCATCGCTCGTTTCCAATTGCTAAACGTCAAAACCTCCTGAACTGAACTGTCAAAGTTTAGGTGGTTTTGATGTTTAGCAATTGCTCTCTCACTTCCAGTGAGAGAGGAGTTAAACATCTCTTTATCTCTGGTTAGCACACAAGAATGATAGAAACAAGATTGCGCAATGACGAGCTCAAATTTTGAAAATCAGCTGATTTTCAGTTGCTTGTTTTTCTTTGCAATAAGAATCAATTTTGTATTGCAGGCATACAAAAACATGAATATCATCAAAAGTTAACATCAATATAAGTGAATATTTTATAATGAACATTTACCTACATATTCATTTAATTGAATTTTCATTGTATTATTTAATTTTGTCTCTTTGCTGTGTTTGTTTCAACCATATATGTATAATACATTTATGTAAATAAAAAGATTGAATATTTTGTAACCAAGTATCAATTTATTGTCTTATTTAATTTTCTTTTTTTACTATAAATATGTTCAATTAAGTTTTTATTTAAGGAACGAATCCTAAAATACATTCTAGCTCTGAAAAATAATTCTTTTATTTTCGAGCTACAATTTACAAAATTACTTAATTCTATGTGCTTCTGGACGTAATTTGTACATATATGCAAATCAGTACCATTGACGTCGTCAAATACTGCTTGCAAAGCAGTCATATGCTCCATCAACATATCTGTTGGTTTTGAGAGTCCTCCTTCAGAAAGGTGATCCACCCAAATATAAGACGAACAATTTTCGGAATTGGCACAAATTTGGGGGTTGTCTTTACCGAGTTTGTGGCAGATGTACCCTGCCAAATTCTCAAGTCCGTCGTTGTTGAGAATCTCTAACTCATAATTTTTTCAATTGGGTCAGTGGAATTTAGATCACGTTGAAAAATATTACCTGCAAAAATATAATAAACATACATACATGCGTATAAAAGTAAGTATAGTGTAAGAAAAAGATACTTCATCAATATCAATTAGAACTAACATTTCTGTTTCCAAATGCAGTATTTTCTCGTCTTTCTCATCGATGATCTCCTCTCTTGCAGTTTGAGGTGCGTTTCCAACTTCGTCTTCTTGAATTACTTCAACAGGGGCGGTATTCTCTAAAATTGTTGTTAACATCTCTTTTTTGGAACGGGACTCCATCCTTTTCTGCCGTTCATTAGCCCCTGCAGGAGCAGTGGTTAACGTGGGAAAGCGCTAGGTAGCAACTTAGTTGGATTCCGCGAACTTAAACCTGCAAGAGTCTTTGGTTATAAAAGTAAAATTATTGTAATCAAAATGCTATAATTACCCATTTCAAACTGCAAGTTTTTTTCGAAGGCTTCTGGCGCGAAGTACACTTCACAAATGCATGCATTTTTAACCTTAATTTTATCTGTCCGACGACAAAAATGAATCCATTGTTTTACTTCGGCTTTATCCTTAGGAAAATGAAAAAATCTCCACTTCGTAGCACTATTTTTACCATTGTTATTATTACAACCGAACACTGCACAACGCATTTTAAAAATATAGAATTTAACAATTAATACAACACTTGAAAACACAATTCGAATTCACTTTCAATTGAGCGGGCGAATAATAAGTCAACCGTGACGTCAGCGAGAACAACTGACTGAAAGCAAACATGCGCATTGCGCAATCTTGTTTCTATCATTTCTGGTTAGCACATAAATGATGTCTACTACGTGTGTAAAAAATAATTTTCAAAGTATAGATTTCTTACTTATAAGACCCTCGAAAAGTGTAAATTGTGAATATCTTTAAATGTTTACAGTTTAATTAAATGAATTTAAAGTGACAAATGTGCGTAAAGTGTGTTAAATGAAGTGAAATAATTTGTTGAAATTTTCAAATTTTTGAACTTTAAAGTCGAGTTTTTTAATCAGGAGTACTTCCTCTTTCCAACGGTACTTTCAGATCGGACCGCTAAGGAAATCGAATTGTTGAATTCTTTATATGAATAAGAAACTGTGCCATTTGGAAAATAAAATGTGACGAAAAAAAGACAAATTAAAAAGAAACTAGTAAGGTATTCGAAAAATACCTAATATATAAACTTAATAATCACAGTAATGCTCCTGCAGTACCCGGATACGTTCACTTCGGTTAACAAAAATTTCAAGTTGTTGCTCTAAAGTTTCATATCTGAACAGAGCCTAAGTGTAAACAACATTTTCAAGTGGGAACGTGCAAAAAGTTGGCGGTTTTGTATTAAAAGAATTAAGATCTTAAATATAATATCATCTAATTTGAAGGTATAAATATGCCGGAAGAAACTGAGCAAACTTGTGAAAGTTTAAAACGCCGAAATTTACCTTGGATAGAGAAATACCGGCCAATGACATTCGAAGAGATTGTGGGAAATGAAGACACAATTGCACGCCTTTCTGTGTTTGCTACTCAAGGAAACGCTCCAAATATAATTATAGCGGTATGTTTTTTAATATTAATTAAAGACTATGTACTTATAATTATTTTAAAGGGTCCACCTGGTGTAGGAAAAACGACCACCATTCAATGTCTAGCTCGTATATTGCTAGGTGACAGTTACAAAGAAGCTGTCCTTGAATTAAATGCGTCAAACGAACGTGGTATAGATGTAGTCCGTAACAAAATAAAAATGTTCGCACAAAAAAAAGTTACTTTGCCAAAAGGCAGGCATAAAATAGTTATATTGGACGAAGCGGACAGTATGACTGAAGGAGCCCAGCAAGCCCTCCGCCGTACCATGGAGATTTATAGTAATACAACAAGATTTGCGCTAGCATGTAACACAAGTGAGAAAATAATTGAACCAATTCAATCCCGTTGTGCGATGCTTCGTTTCACTAAGCTTTCAGATGGTCAAGTACTTGCCAAGTTAATTGAATTGTGCCAACGTGAACAGTTGTCATATGAGGAAGACGGATTAGAAGCAATCGTTTTTACTGCCCAAGGAGATATGAGACAAGCGTTAAATAATTTGCAATCGACTGCTCAAGGTTTCGGTACAATTACTGGTGCTAATGTATTTAAGGTTTGTGACGAACCTCACCCTATGCTTATACAAGATATGCTGCAGCATTGTACTCAAAATGATATACATAAAGCCTATAAAATTCTAACCAAATTGTGGCGGCTTGGCTATGCCTCAGAAGATATAATAGGAAATATATTTAGGGTATGCAAACGTCTTAACGTGGATGAAAATATAAAGCTAAATTTTATAAAAGAAATTGGCGTGACTCATATGAAAGTTGTTGACGGATTAAACTCTTTCCTCCAGCTCACAAGCCTTTTGGCTAAATTGTGTGACATTGCTGAAAAGTAATAAACTGGCATAAACAAAACATAACCTGGTTGTAATTACATTAATATAATATTACGTGTTAAAATATAACATTTGATTCGTCAACATATTCAATTTCCGAATTTCAATAATAGGAAAAGAATTGAAAGGTAAAAAATTCGATTATTTTAATATAGGGCGTTCTTCGTAAAAACAAATTTGGGATCTTTGGCAAAAAATTGCAACTTCGAAAAAGCATCACTGTCGTAGCAGATGAGGAAAGTGCGCGAAACTCCCAACATTTGAAAATTAGTTGCACAAAAATGTACACCAAAACCATCTGTGCTAGCCAAAATGTGATTTATGTTAAATATAATTGTATAGCGTTGTTTCGATTTTAAATAAGCTTTTTTTAGGGGTTAAAAAATTATTGGTTAGTTTTTGAGATATCCAAATGAAATTTAAGATGTAGGTGCATTTCTATTCTATTGATCATTTGTCGGAATTGACCAGGTCGAACAACTATGTATATCACACATATCCCATACAACCAATTATTCAGATCATTTAAACTTCACTTTAAAACTAGCTGTCTAAAAACCGGTTTTACACCCTTAGTGTTTTAGGCGAAGTTGTTGAGAATGGCCCGCATACGCGATTTTATAATAAAATCGACCCGCTCTAGTAGAATTGAAATTAAATTAGCCGTGCGATTCTTTACTGTGATACAGTCTCAAAACTATTAAAACACGGCGGCGTCAACAACCGTGGGACAAGCCTCCTCAACATCGCATATAAGGTTCTATCGAGCGTATTGTGTGAAAGATTAAAAAAGCCCACCGTCAACAAACTGATAGGACCTCATCAGTGAACTTAATCGAGCAGGTACTATCTTTTATAAGTGCGTACGGCTGCTGGCGTATTTTGATGATATTAATACCATTGGCCTCACCGCTCCACAAAACTAAAAAGAACTCTTGTTTGCCATTTTGAATATACTGAATAGAAATCTTCTTCATGTTCTTTACTGGCGTAGACACCGCTTATGCGATTATAGCCGAGTCAACAACAGCGCGCCAGTCGTTTCTTCTCTTCGTTACATGGCGCCAATTGGATATTCCAAGCGAAGCCAGGTCCTTCACCTGATCCTTCCAACGGAGTGGAGGTCTTCCTCTTACTCTGCTTCCCGTGGCGGGTACTGCGTCGAATACTTTCAGAGCTGGAGCGTTTTCATCCATCCGGACAACATGACCTAGCCAGCGTAGCCGCTGTCTTTTAATTCCCTGAACTATGTCAATGTCGTCGTATATCTCGTACAGCTCATCGTTCCATCGAATGCGATATTCGCCGTGGCCAACGCGCAGAGGACCATAAATCTTTCGCAGAACTTTTCTCTCGAAAACTCGCAACGTCGACTCATCGGTTGTTGTCATCGTCCAAGCCTCTGCACCATATAGCAGGACGGGAATAATGAGCGACTTATAGAGTTTGGTTTTTGTTCGTCGAGAGAGGACTTTACTTTTCAATTGCCTACTCAGTCCGAAGTAGCACCTGTTGGCAAGAGTAATCCTGCGTTGGATTTCCAGGCTGACATTGTTGGTGGTGTTAATGCTGGTTCCTAAATAGACGAAATTATCTACAACTTCAAAGTTATGACTGTCAACAGTGACGTGGGAGCCAAGTCGTGCGACGACTGTTTGTTTGATGACAGGAGATATTTCGTCTTGCCCTCGTTCACTGCCAGACCCATTTGAGTTGCTTTCTTGTTCAGTCTGGAGAAAGCAGAACTAACGGCGCGGGTGTTGAGGCCGATGATATCAATATCATCGGCATACGCCAGCAGCTGTACACTCTTGTAAAAGATTGTACCTGCTCGATTAAGTTCTGCAGCTCGAATAATTTTCTCCAGCAGCAGATTGAAAAAGTCACACGATAGGGAGTCGCCTTGTCTGAAACCTCGTTTGGTATCGAACGGCTCGGAGAGGTCCTTCCCAATTCTGACGGAGCTTTTGGTGCTGCTCAACGTCAGTTTACACAGCCGTATTAGTTTTGAAGGGATACCAAATTCAGACATCGCGGCATAAAGGCAGCTCCTTTTCGTGCTGTCGAAAGCAGCTTTGAAATCGACGAAGAGGTGGTGTGTGTCGGGTCTTTTCCAAGATTTGGCGCATGGTGAATATCTGATCGGTTGTTGATTTACCAGGTCTAAAGCCACACTGATAAGGTCCAATCAGTTTGTTGACGGTGGGCTTTAATCTCGACAGTGGGAACGCTCGACAGAACTTTATATGCGATGTTGAGGAGGCTAATCCCACAGTTGGCGCAGATTGTGGGGTATCCTTTTTTATGGATTGGGCATAGCACACATAAATTCCAATCGTTGGGCATACTTTCTTCCGACCATATTTTACAAAGAAGCTGATGCCTGCACCTTATCAGCTCTTCGCCGCCGTGTTTGAATAGCTCGGCCGGCAATCGTCGGCCCCTGCCGCTTTGTTGTTTTTTAGGCGGGCAATTGCTATTCGAACTTCTTCATGGTCGGGCAATGGAAAATCTGCTCCATCGTCATCGATTGGGGTATCGGGTTCGTTTTCTCCTGGTGTTGTGTGTTCACTGCCATTCAGCAGGCTGGAGAAGTGTTCCCTCCATAATTTAAGTATGCTCTGGGCATCGGTGGCTAGATCACCTTGGGCGGTTCTACAAGAGTATGCTCCGGTCTTGAAACCTTCTGTAAGCCGCCGCATCTTTTCGTAGAATTTTCGAGCATTACCCCTGTCGGCCAGCTTATCAAGCTCTTTGTACTCACGCTCGGCCTCTTTCTTTTTCTGTCTACAAATGCGTCTCGCTTCCCTTTTCAACTCTCGGTATCTATCCCATCCCGCACGTATTGTGGTCGATCGTAACGTTGCGAGGTAGGCAGCCGGTTTTCTCTCCGCTACGACACGGCACTCCTCGTCGTACCAGCTGTTCCTTTGCACTTTCCGAAAACCAATGGTTTCGGTTGCAGCTGTACGTGAGGAGTTTGAAATGCCGTCCCACAGTTCCCTTATACCGAGTTGTTGACGAGTGCTCTCAGAGAGCAGGAGTGCAAGACGAGTAGAAAATCGTTCGGCTGTCTGTTGTGATTGCAGCTTCTCGACGTCGAACCTTCCTTGTGTTTGTTGGCGTGCGTTTTTTGCTGCACAGAGGCGGGTGCGAATTTTGGCTGCAACAATATAGTGGTCCGAGTCGATGTTAGGACCTCGGAGCGCACGCACATGTAAAACACTGGAGACGTGTCTTCCGTCTATCACAACATGATCGATCTGGTTGGTGGTTTTTCGATCCGGAGACAGCCTGGTAGCTTGATGTATCTTCTTATGCTGGAATCTAGTACTACAGATAACCATATTTCGGGCCCCGGCGAAGTCGATCAGCCTCAACCCATGGGCGCAAATCAGCGATATGTTGAAGAACCTCGCTTTGATGCGGATTGTGGCTAGACGTTCATTCTCCGGAGTGAATGATAGTACTCGGTGACGGAGTCTCTCTCCCACCACGAATCCAACACCAAACTTGCGCTCCTTTATATGGCCACTGTAGTAAATGTCACAAGGACCTACTCGTCTCTGTCCTTGTCCCGTCCATCGCATTTCTTGGACGGCGGTGATGTCAGCCTTTATCTTTACGAGGACATCTACCAGCTGGGCAGCGGCACCTTCCCAATTAAGGGACCGGACATTCCAGGTGCATGCCCTCAAATCATAGTCCTTATTTCGTTTGCCGTGGTCGTCATCAAAAGGGAGTCTCTCATCCGAGGCTGTTTTTTCCTTTTCTTTGGGGGTGTTTTTTTACGTGGCAAACCCAGCGCACAACCCTATGCAGGGGGATGTTTCGCCTTCTCACTTTAGCTCGCCTTCAAACGGATGTTCTTAGGCTACCCAGAGGATACTTGGTCAAAGACCGGAAGTCGTGAGCTGCTTGAGTCATATGTAAAAGAATCGTTTCTGGTCACTCCCAAGTGAATGGCGATCAGAGAACTTTCCTCACTTGCGTGAGCTTCTACGCATGACTCCATCCTCCGATCAGTTTTATGTTGCTAATTAAATTATGTGTAAGTATATTAACAAAAACATCTATATCTATACTTATATATAAAATTAAGTGGCAAAACTTCCTGTTCGCATACTCCTCCTAGACGGCTTGCCCGATTTCAATGAAATTTTCAGGGGTGATTGGGGTCTGTTTGGAGGGTGCACATAAGAAATTTAATGTGTGTATCATTGCACGTTTTGCAAAAAAAAAAAAAAAAAAAAAAATGATACATCCCGCCTATACAAATTCTCATGAAATAATGTTTTACCGCAAGATTGGCAGTCCTGTCAAATGCCTTTTACTAATAAACAGAAACAACTGGCGGATGTTTACAATTAATAAAAGAACATTGACATCGCATGTTGATCGTTTTTGCCTGTCATTCGTTCTTTCTATGGATATGCGTGTGTGAGTAAAATACATAGTTTAAGATGTAGTTTTAGGTTAATTTTTCCATTTTTATTTATGTACTTCAAATATGCAGATTCTAGAAAATGCCTCGACTACGCCAACGTAAAACGGTTGGCAAGCATACGAGTGATTCACGTCGAATGTCAATATCAAGAAGAAATCAAAGCGAAGAGCAACGCGCTCAAGTGAATGCCCGAGGTAGAGCGGTGCACAGAGAGCGGCGTGCACAGATTAGAGCTGAATTCGCCGACAATCCACGGCCAAATTACCGTCAAGGCCGAGTTCCGCTCCGCCTTCGCGATCAAATGCAACATGTTTGCTTTCACTACGATCCTGACTGCGACTACGACCTGCATGGCGCCATTGGAGCAATGGATATTATTTGTACGCATTGCAATGCAGCGAAGTTTCGAGGAGAAACAGCTGGCATGTGCTGCTCCAGTGGCAAAGTGAAACTGCCTGCATTGGAACCGCCACCAGAACCATTACATTCCTTGCTCACTGGAGATTTCTTGCAGAATATACAAGCATAAAATTCATGCTTTCAAATGACTTCTTTTGGTGCCACAAAGACCATTAGAGGTCCATTTATGCCGACGTTCAAGGTGATTACTTTGCATGGAATTTCCAGTGAAACATTTGACATTTTTATTCTACAGATTCAGGGACAAATATACCATCGAGCAGGCTCGCTCATACCATTTGTCGATGCCGACTATCAATTTTTGCAAATATATTTCATCGGTAATGAAACTGACCAACTAAATCAACGATGTAAAATTGCGACCGGCACAAGGCGAGTAATCGTACTAAATTTGCAAAGATTTCTCCATGAACACAATGAATTGATTCGATTGTTCAAAATCGCATTGGACCGCATCCGCATGCGCATGTTCATTTATAAGCCAAGAAACACCGAAAAAACTCAGTGCGATGAACTTCTATTCGTGCAGAATAATGAATCGTCCGCAAGAAGACAACTACATCCTGAAATGTCGCAAGCTTTTCCATCAGTATTTGATTGACATGTATGCGATTGAGACCGAACGTGTCAACTTTATTCGATTCAACCAAGCGAAATTGCGTTCTGAAGAGTACATCCATTTGAGAGATGCCGTAATGAATGATGCAAATGTGAATAGCATTGGACGTCTGACAATATTGCCAGGCACATACATCGGCAGTCCGCGCCATATGCACGAGTATGCGCAAGATGCGATGTCGTATGTGCCCCATTACGGCAGACCGGATCTGTTCATAACGTTCACGTGCAATCCCAAGTGGAATGACATCAAATGCCATTTGTTCCCCGGTCAATCAACAACTGATCGTCACGACTTAACAGCACGTGTATTCAGGGAAAAACAAAAAGAAATGATGGATTCAATTGTGAAAGTTCGTGTTTTTGGAGAAGTTCGATGCTGGATGTACTCGATCGAATGGCAGAAAAGAGGATTACCGCATGCAAACATCTTGATTTGGTTAGTTCGCAAAATACGACCAGATCAGATTGATAAAGTCATCTCAGCGGAAATTCCAGATGAAGCAATCGACCCACAATTGTTCGACGTTGTAACAAAAAACCTGATCCACGGCCTTTGCGGCGCTATTAATCCAACGTCACCATGCATGATTGACAATCAGTGTTCAAAGCGCTATCCTAGAGCTTTAGTTGATGATACAATCACTGGAAATGACGGATATCCATTATATCGGCGTCGATCCGCTGAAGATGGCGGTAATTCAACGGTCATAAAAGCTCGGAATCACCATTGTTGTCAAAAATTTTCGAAGCGCACATCAATGTAGAATATTGCAACTCTGTCAAATCGATCAAATACATCTGCAAATACGTAAATAAGGGCAGTGATATGGCAGTTTTCGGAGTGGCTGATTATCAGAGAATCGATGAAATTCAGCAATACCAAATGGGCCGTTATATAAGCAGCAACGAAGCGGTATGGCGCATTTTATCGTTCCCAATACACGACCGGCAATCCCGTTGTTCTTCATTTGGCAGTTCATCTCGAAAATGATCAACGCGTTTATTTCACTGCAGACAATGCACAACAGAGCGCAGCACGACCACCGGAGACAACACTAACTACCTTTTTCGAGTTGTGTGAAAACGATGAATTTGCAAGAACATTGCTATATTCCGAAATACCACAATATTTCACTTGGAATGTCCGTAAAACCGATGCCATAGGACGCATTTGCACCATCCATCCGAACAGAGCCGAATGTTTCTATTTGCGTCTGCTATTAAACAACGTGGGCGGACCAAGATCATTTGATGATTTTAAAACTGTTGACGGTCAGTTGTGTGCGACGTATTGTGAAGCATGTCAGCGATTGCATTTGTTAGAAGATGATATGCATTGGGACACCGCACTTCATGACGCATCACTCACATCTCATCCAAAACAAAAACGCGTACTATTCGCCATAATAATATCTACATGCCTTCCGTCAAATCCGCAAGAACTGTGGAATGAGTACAAAGACTGCATGACCGAGGACTTATTAATTTTGGCGCGTAATCGAGCATCGGACGCAGACTTGCTATATACATTACAAATGTATAATGATGCTTTGATATTGGTTGAAGATCTGTGCCTTACAATTGCGAATAAGGCATTAGCGCAACTTGGCATAACTGCGCCCAATCGTTCAGCGATTGATATGCTTGACCATGAGCTTCAACATGAACAACAATACGATTGCAATGAATTGCGTGCTTTCATGCAAGCTAACATTAGCAAATTGAATATTCAGCAGAAAAATGCTTATGATAAGATTATACGAGCGGTTGACAATAACGCCGGTGGATTTACTTTCTGAAACAGGAAAAACGTTTCTGATCTCTTTGATTCTTGCTACTATACGGTCACAGCAGAAAATTGCGCAGGCAATTGCTTCGTCAGGCATCGCTGCTACTCTACTTGATGGCGGCCGAACAGCACATTCTGCGTTGAAATTACCGTTGAACATCCAAGTCGTTGAAACACCAACGTGCAACATATCGAGAAATTCAGCAATGGCAAAAGTTTTGCGAGGAGCTGGAATAGATCTATGGGATGAGTGCCCAATGGCTAACAAAAAGTCATTAGAAGCATTCAATAGAACAATGAAAAATTTACGCCAAAAGCAACAACTTTTTGGCGGAGCATTAGTCTTATTATCCGGCGATTTTCGGCAAACTTTGCCAGTCATTCCTCGATCAAATCCTGCCGTCGAAATAAACGCATGTTTAAAATCGTCAGTGTTGTGGAGACATGTTCAAAGGCTGACTCTTACCATCAACATGCGAGTCCAATTGCAAAATGATCGATCCGCAGCGGCGTTTTCGAAACAGTTGTTGGACATTGGCGAAGGCAAATGCCAATCGATGATACCGGTTTGATTGATTGAAAGTGTATTTCCGAATATTGTTCAACACTATCAACGCAACGATTATTTAAGTGAACGCGCAATATTGGCACCGAAAAATGTACACGTCAACGAAATCAATTTTGCTATTCAAGAAAAACTGTCAGGAGAAGCTACAACATATACATCGATTGATAGCGTTTTGAATCAAGATGAAGTAGTCAATTATCCAACTGAATTCTTGAATTCTTTGGATCCCCCCGGTCTGTCACCGCATCGTTTGGTCCTGAAAGTCGGTTCACCCATTATACTTCTACGAAATCTGAAGCCACCGACTTTGTGTAATGGCACAAGACTTTCAGTCAAAAAATTGTGGCCTAATTTGATTGAAGCAACAATACTAAATGGCAAGGCAGCAGGTGAAGTTGTACTCTTACCACGCATTCCCATGATTCCAACGGACATGCCGTTTGAATTTAAGCGCTTGCAGTTCCCAGTAAGTCTTGCCTTTGCGACGACCATCAACAAATCGCAAGGGCAAACGTTTCAAGTGTGCGGCGTCAATTTGGAAGAACCGTGCTTCTCCCAAGGACAATTGTTCGTCGCATGCTCGAGAGTGGGAACACCAAGGTGCTTATTCATTTACGCGCCAGGTGAAAAAACCAAAAATGTTGTGTACCAATATGTTTTATAAATCTATATAAATAAAAATGAATCGCCAAAATGTATGTATGCTCATAACTTTCATACGACTGAAGCAAATTTGATAATTGTTTTTTAATGTGTTCGTTGCGGATCGGGGAAGGTTTAGAAATAAAAATACCTTATACTTTTAATTAGAAAAGGTCGGAAAATTGGACAATTCCAAAAAATAATTTCTTTTCATATAATTTTGTTTCAATTTTTGTTTGTTTTGTTTTTCAATATTTTCATTTGTAAATTATTTGAATCGTTCAATTTCGGTCGCTTGCTTTTTTAATCCAGCTATTCAAAAGAAAAATTTTTGAAAATTATTCAGTGAACACTTTATGCGTGTTTCACGTAAAAAGATCAATTAAAGATTGAAATTTGTTACGAAGCCACGAAGAGGTCGCGCTAATATCAGTCGGCGTTCTGTTTGGCATCAATTTATGGCAGCCTTAGGCAAGGCAATGCAGGAAGTACTCCCAGGATGCGATGACATATAGTACGTGCTGAATTATGGAACGCGCTGTTAGATGCTGGATGTACTCTGTTGAGGGGCAAAGAAGAGGTTTGCCGCTTCTTCTTTTTTGGATGGTGGATGGTGGTTACTTTAGATTAAATTGATGCAATCATTTTTGCGGAAATTCCTGATCCAGAGATAGATCCAGAATTAAATGAAGTGGTAAAAACCAATATTGTTCATGAACATTGCGAACACCACAATCCTTCTTCGGTTTGTATGTCTGACAATAAATGCACGAAACACTATCCACGTGCATTTCTTTAGGAAACGCAAACTGGAAATGATGGATATCCACTGTATCGGCGTCGCTCACCAGACGACAATGGCAGAACATTTAGCATTCAATTTAGATAATATCGAAGTTGACAACACATGGATCGTACTATATTCATCACTATTGTCTAATTTACATTCAAACCTTGAGTATTACAGTTTGGTAAAATTACTGAAATACGTTTGCAAATACATCACCAAAGAAAGCAACATTGCGATTATTGGCCTTGAATGAGATGAGATCAGTAAGTATCAAATGGGTCGATACGTGAACTGCAATAAAGCGCTTTGTAGGATATTTACTTTTGCATTTCATGAAAGTTTTCCGACTATGGTGCGCCTCGCGGTTCAACTTCATTTAAGTCATTGCGTACTGTGAATGGTAGAGTGTTTGCAAGCCAGCAAGTACATACAATTACTGGAACATGATAATAACTGGAATCAAATGATGGACGATGCGATAGCTACTCCGCATGCCACTGAAGTTCGCATACTTTTCGCGAAAATCATTTCGACATATCATCCTTCAAATTCGCGTCAATTAAGGGAAACGAAACAAATGATATTGTAGATGACATTTTACATTGTATTCGCTAATGATTGGAAATGGGCAAATTTCGATTGATACTTCCATTGGTTTGATATGAATTTTTCCTGCCTATTGTCAATTCACTTCAACGAAAGAAGAACTTATCACGTTTATCCCAACAATAGCAAATTGTCATAACTGCGATTGCTTGAGAGCCCGCGCAGTTTTAGTTACCAAAAATACAGATGTTAATGACTTAAACTGGAAGATTCAAAGTCAAATTCAGAAGGGTTTGCGCTCATACAAATCGATCGATCGTCTTGACAATGAAGACAAAGCGTCCAGTGGAATTTCTAAATTCTTTGGATAGGCTTGGTATGCCGCAGCATAATTTGCATCTCGAAGTTAGATCTGTCATTAGTATGTTTCACAATCTTCATTTATTCACCGAAACTGTGTAAAGAACCCCAATAATTGTGACGCAGTTACCGAATATAAGGGGACAGTAATTTCATTTCAAACATATTCCGTTTCCAGAGAAAATTCCAGAAATTCAAATTTCTTTTCATTTCAAAATACATAAATTCACGCAGGGCAACGGCTGCGGGGTCAGCTAGTGTTTTATAAATAAGTAACAGTTTTACAACAATAAATAAAACACAAAGTAAAAACCCTTAAGAGTTTTAATCGATTTAGGTGTAGCGAAGCGCATAGGGTAACAGCTAGTGTTTTAATATTTTTAGATGGCAGAAAATCCATTTTCTATCCATTTTTCCAATATTAACTTTTCCGCATTACAATCAATTATTGCTTTTAATTTTACTCTATTAACTTTGAACGTTGTTAATAATAAACGAATTATTTCGTTAAATTTATATTGATTTTCCAAAAATACCAAAATTTCTATTAATAATTGTTCTTATTAATTTTTGTTACACGTTTTTTTAAGTAAATAAACAAATTTCACAATCAGCTGTCTAAATGCACGAACCTGCCGTCTGGCACCATAAAATTTCAACGCGCATTAACGTTGCTTAATGCGTATTAATTTTGCTCGTCTGTCAAGGCTATTATTTTGAAATTTCAAATTTGTAAACGAAATAGTATTATACTATACAAATATATTTATTTTAGTTATTTGAGGTATAGAATACAAAAAACTGAAAACAAGTGAACATATGTATCTGTCTTAACTTTAACTCAATACTCATTAAAGAAGCAATGTAATTTTGGTTTGTTTACCTTTTCATTTGTCAAAATGAGGTTTCTCGCTTTTCCAACTACTTTTTTTTTTGGGGAAAAAGCTTGCTATTGTGAATGAAAAAAAGCGATGAACTGGCAATGCTTCTAGTTCAATATACAAGCTATGATAGCTTATGACAAGCCAACATAATTATGTTGACTAATAATGTAATTTTGTAACCAGTCTCTAGTCTCGATTTGAGACATTTTGAGGTAAAGTCTCAATTTGTGGCTAGTTACTATTCACTAACCAGTCTCTAGCGTTAGTCTCAAAACATTGCCTCAAATTTGAGACCTGATAGTTAGCAGGTCACAAAACTGAAAAGAGCTCTTGTCTGCCATTTTGAATATACTGAGTCGAGATCATTATAGATATTAATCGATTGTCGTTTTATATATTTTGTAAGCAACTCAAACACGAAAAGGTTAAAAATAAATTAATTTTACATACGTTTCTTAAATATTATGAAACAAAGTCTAAGTATGTTTTTTTTGACTATTTTATAGAAAATTTAACATTTGTTATCGACATATTTATTTTCATTCAAGTGTAAAAACATCTCTGAATAATGAAATGTAATAGATTTTGTGACTGTCACTTACAGAATGGCAAAATCGTCTCAAGTCTCAAAAATTGTCTCTAACTTAAAATCTCAAATTTAGAGACTTGAGACTGTATCACAGTACAGAATCGCACGGTAAGTCTTCCATGCAAAATAAGCTATTAGCTTAATTTGCTGGTCAAATAAAACATGCATAATGTTGTTGATGGAGTTATTGACCGTCATTATTTGCTAGCAAAAATTTATTTGAATATTCCTCAGCGTTGCCTCATATCTATTTACCAATTTTACTGTAAAAATGAGAAAACTAAATTTGCAGATTATGGTCCTCTCAAGCGTGCCGTGCGTGTGCTTACCTCGATTTCTGAGAAAGTTCTAATTGCAAATGAGGAAAGTTCACTGATTGCCATTCACTTGGGAGTGGACAAGTAGCTCACGACTTCGGGTCTTAGACCAAGTTTCATCTGGGTAACCAAAGAATATCGGTTTGAAGGCGAGCTAAAGTGAGAAGGCGAAGCATCCCTCCTAAGGGTTGTGTGCTGGGTTTGGGACCCGCCACTTAAAAAATGCATCAAGGAAAATTTACCAACAGCCTCAGAAGAGAAATCCCTCGACGACCATGGCAAACGCATAAAAGGTAAACAATTTAAGGACATGCACCTGGAATATTCCGTCCCTTAATGGGAAGGTGCCGCTGCCCAGCTGGTTGATGTCCTCGTTAGAGTAAAGGCTGACAAAAAATGCGATGGACGGGAGAAGGACTGAGGCGATTAGATCCTTGTGGCACTTACAACAGTGGCCATATAAAGGCTAATTTGCTGTGGGATTCCTGGTGGGAGAGAGACTTCGTCGCCGAGGACTACCACTCACCCCAGTGGATGAACGTCTAGCCATAATCCGCATCAAAACGAAGTTCTTCAACATATCGCTGTTTTGCGCCCATACTCTTCTATGAGCGCTTGAGGCGCACTTTTGCCAACAACTCAATTTCCATTGCCGTTCCATTGCCCGACCATGAAGAAGTTCGAAGGAGCTCTTCCGGCCAGGACCAAGCTAAAGCTGTAAGACTGGAACCTCGATGACAAAGTACAAATAATGTGCTGTGACTCAACTGCGTCTAATATAGTGCGATTGAAAAGAGCCTGTGTACTTTTGAGCAAAAACTAAACAGGGAATTGCTACTCTTTGCTTGCCGCCATCACATTTGAGAACTTGTTTTAAAATGTGTCTTTGAAACAAGAATCCACCAAGTATATCCCACTGTTAAAAATGTTTTGAGACAACTGGAAAATTATTAATCCTGCTGTCATTGAAACAAATACAGATATCGTCACACGACACTTTTGTAATAAATGGTAGAAGATTTGTTGAAATTCAATTAATCAAGAACTGCAAAAAGTCTTTAGACGTGATGATTATAGGGAACTGATTGAACTATCTATTATTTTCTTAGGAGGAGACAGTGAAAAAAATTAAAATTAGACCTCCTGGAGCGCTCCATCAAGCAAGGTAGATGGCTAGACAAAATCAAGATTTGTGCTGTTTAAAGAGGCTTAAGGAATATGAAATGTTGACAAATTGATCTCCAAAGGAGCCTTGAGCAAGTTTAAGCAACATCCTTGGTACTTGTCAGAAGAAATTGTCGCATTGTTACTCTTTGATGATTAATCTAGAGTGAACAAACGAAAACGAGCACTCACTACAATGCATTTTTAAAGAACGAGTTTGTATGATTCTGGGAAGAGATATATTCCGTCTAAAGAAGATAAGTCTGTTTATTTACATGGTAAGTAGGAATACAATAAATACTACTTATAAATACTATTTATTGTATATTTATTAAATAGTACTATTTTTTATACTGTTTTAAATAAATTGTTAATAATACTGCCTTATTTATTGTTGCAGAAAAATCATTAGGGGTATTCAGACCGAAGCCTGTTAATTTGGCAATTCGTTAGTTGATACTTCGTTAAAAGGCTTAACTGTGAACATACTTTCAGTTCTACCTCTGTAGTATGGTAAATTTTATTCTGAAACAGCTGATTTAATTTTATTAAAGAGTAAAAATGCCTCAACAAAGTGCAAAATCAAAAATTGTCAGTCATTTGATTGAAAATTATGTGGAGCAGATCAAATTTATTACTCCCAAGTACTTTAAATTGATGTACAGAGGAGCATGGAACTAACTTTCAAATTATTTCAAGACATATTCAGTGAAGATGAAGATTTGGTAGAGGATACCATTGACGAGGTGTATGATGATTTGCTCATTAAACTAAACTGTCGTAGAGGTGTAGAAAATATTGTTCCAAAGTCAATTCACTGGTGCGATGATATTTTAACCACAATGGATGAAAATCGGTTCCGTCAAATGCTGCGTGTAGACCGAACTCAATTTACTCACTTATTGACCCTCATATCAAGTGACGAAGTTTTTAAAAAATGTAGTGGCAAGGAATTCCCGATTGATATACAGCCAGCTGTCGTTCTATATAGATTGGGCTCTTCTGGAGAAAGTGCATCGATACGAAAAATTGCGTCAACTTTTGGGATTGGTGACGGAGGAACGTTAACAAATATTACTCGTAGAGTATTCAAGGCATTTTTAAAATAACTCCATCTATATATGTATTGGCCAGATAATACTGAGCGCTCTTTAATAGTGCGAGAAACGTTCAACGAACTACCATTTTGTATAAGTTACGTGGATGGCACTGAAATAAAACTCGCCGAAACCCCAATAAAAAAATTATGAAGCGTTTTTTTCCAGAAATCATATATAAGCAATTAAAGCTCAAATGGTTTGCGACTACAAGCTCAAGATTCGCGATGTTGTCGTTGGCTACAGTGGCTCTACTCACGATGCAAAAATATTTAAAAACTGTTCACTAAACAAATATCAGCCAAGATTTTTTTCAGGACAGGAGTGGATTGCTGTAGACTCTGCTTACCCCCGCAGTATCATTATTATAATGCCTTACAGAAGCAACTCTTAACAATTTGAACTACCTAAAAGAAAAAAATTCAACAAACAGCATAGCAAATACCGTGTAAGAATTGAACACTGTTTCGGCTTATTAAAAGAGCGATTTTGCAGTTTAAAAGAGCTCAGAATTCAAATTCGAAATAAAAGTAGTCAAAAATACTGTAACGAATGGATACTAGTATGCTGCATTCTTCACAATGTAATACTTGATAACAGTGAAAATAAGAATTTCAACGAGAGTACAAATGAAGACATTTATGAAGAAGAAGTGGAAGAAACGATCTCAAATAGCTTTGAATTAAAAAGACAATCTTTATATCATCTTATGTTTCCAAACACAGTTTATTTAAATTAAAAATTCATTTTTCATTTTTATATACATACATAAGTACATATAAAAAATTTTATCACTTCAAGATATCACATTTAGATACATTTGTACATTCTTAAAAATTATTAAACATAACAATAGCATATAAAATTAATTCTTATTACATAAACATTTTTAAAAATTGTTATACAAAACATATAAATTTGTTATATATTATATTTGTGCTTTAGTTCAATCATTGCAGGTCTTTCTTTTTGCTCTAACTCCAATTTTTTTATTTCAAAATCTTTATTTAACTTTTCTCTGTCCAATTTTAGCTTTAACTTTTCCAAATTTAACTTTTCTTTTTCAATTTCTATTCGTTGATCAAAAAACTGTTCTCGTTTCTTTTGTATATCTTTAAGTTCACTAAGAATATTCTTTGGATCACGTTTTTCACTTTTTCGAGAAACGACGGAGTGGTAGAAGGAACTGTTGCTACCTCTGCTCCTACTGTTGTCTGTTCTGCTTTTTCGTTTAGTGAACCCGATGGTTCCGCAGATGATTGTGATGATTCGGCTGGAATTTCCACTACCTCTACAAGGTCTGCAAAATCGCTGCAGTATTCTGACACTTCAGGGTTGTACGTCTCTACAACACAATTGGCTTCGGATTTACTCCCAAATAGAAACAAAAACCGTTCATAATTCGGACATATTTGTGAAAGCTTTGCTGAAAGAACGGAGAATTATTAAAAAACCAAGAAAGTTTCACTTAACATTAAAGCCGCATTTACCTTTTATTGAGGAAACATCATCGCCAACGTCTATTCCAGCACCTGTCGATTTGCGCCACTCTTCAGCTTTATTATACATCTGCTTCCAGTACCGGACCTTACAGCGCAACATGTCCGTAGTCGCATCGATATTTGGTAGTACAATTGGGCGTTGGTTTCTATAAAAAAACGTATTAAAGTGTTTAGTTAAAGCTAATTGTATAAAGAACTACCTCAATTTCCACATTTTCTAGTAAATATTCTAGAACCAAATGGTTTTCCTACTCACTCCATTTTTTTGAGGCTTTGCCCTCTTGCGTATTTTCTTTTGAGGTTCCACTGAAAATAAGTCTTTAATGAAATAAAAAGCAACTATTTGTTAAAGATATACTTACTTTTGCAAAATTTTTCCAAATTCACGAAGTGAGCACCAAACTTATTTTTCCTTTTTAAATTTTTCCTTGTATATAAAGCAACGAACATCAGACTTATTTTTCCGTTAAAAATGAATAAAGCAACGAACAACAAACGAACAGCTGATGTGATATAACCGAGTAATGAATCAATTATCAAGCTTGCAGATGGATAGTTCGCTACTCGGTAGAACGATAGTCTGTTAATTTTACAAAAACAAAATACATGTAAAAAACTACCGAATAACGACTAACGAATTAGCAAGGCTGGTCTGAATACCCCTATTAAGTGATTTTGTGTCTGTCAAGTGCACAAATTTATTTTCTCGATTAAAAATTGATAAAAAATTCCTCCCTATACCCGTTATTACATGGGATGAAGATATTGCCTGTTCAGAGGCGAAGAAGAAAGTGCTTTCTTTAATGGCAGTTAAGGATACGTCAACCCACATACGTACTATTCAAAATTGAACATATTCGTTGCTACCAAAGGACGGACAACAACATTATATGTATTTAAAACTTTTATATATTTCAAAAATATTAAATAAGATAAGAAAAATCTTACTATTTATACAGTCCACATATATTAGATAAGGCAGGGGCAATACAAACATACATAAATAAACACATAAAAATATATGAATTTATATGCAACATACATGCATATATTATATGAGGCACGTATGTATTAATATGTAATACGCATGCACTCAAGAAATATAATAAAAATATTTACTTAGGTTTGGGCAATTGATTACAAATGCTACTGTGCACTTGAAAACAACCTAAACCATGCAACATAAATTATATAACACAAACACACATGTATTACATTGTATAGTTGAAAACAACCCCATGTGGCGTGCCCTACATACGCATATATTTAATTAGATAACTAAGAACTCAAAAATAGTATAAAAGGTTTACAAATTTAAAAATAAAATTAGAATCAGTGGTAAGGATCTAAAGAATCTTATTTGAGTTTTAAATATTTGGTCCTTCGAGCCGGATTTGTAGCTCAAGCCAAAATTGTAAGACCTATATGAATAAAATACAGGCAATATATGTAAAAGTCCTATTACAATGAAACTTCGATAACTCGTATTTGCAAGGGACGACAATTTAAATACGAGTTATGGAGTTTTTCAAGTTATACAACTTATAGAGGCAACATACAGAATATACTAATTATAGAGTTTTTTTTATTTATTTTTTCAGTTTTACATAAAAAACAAGAAATGATTGTACATATTTAAATTTTAAAATATAAAGTACATATGTTATTCAATCAATATATGTATGTATGTATGTATTTTGAAAAATTGTACAAAAAAATTAAGAAAAGTGTTCATTTTAAAAAAAATCCGTAATATGTTTTTGACGGACATTATTTTGGCGTATTTTATCTATGGCACTATCAATGTTTACAATGTCATTAAAAATAGTGTCTTCAACATTTGATGCCATGAAAAAAGACGCAAATTTTCAATTGAAGCTTTCGCAACCTTTGTGGGAACTGAGGGAATTTCAAATGTTTCATCGTTTTCATCGTCGATGTTTTCGAAACCCAGAATTTCATCATCATTGAGGCTTCCAGTAATCACCAACTCATCATCAACATGAATGTAGCCATCAAAGTTTACACGTGTTTCTGCATTTTGTGGAACAGGAGCCCACTCTGCTATGTGAAGTACATCTTCGCTGATTACGACTACATTTTGATCTTTAACAAAACCGCAAGCTCGAAAACAGTTTTTAATAGTCGATTTACTGATATTTGTCCAGGCTTTATGAGCAATATTCATTGCATCATAAATCGAAATGGAATAATCCTTTTTTCCTCGATGCTTTCAAGCAGTTTAACAACTTCTTTACGGTACAATCTTTTGAAACTTTTGATTATGCCTTTGTCGAGTGGTTGCAAAACTGAAGAGGTGTTAGGTGGGAGAAATTCAGTCTGCACATTGCTCAAAGGTTCCATTGCAGTGTGGGCGGTGCAATTATCAATAAATAATAAAATCTTTCTATTTTGTATTATCATTTGTTGGTTCACCAATTGTAGCCATTCAAGGAATAAATTACGTGTCATCCATGACTTTGAATTTGCACGATAAAGCATAGGGAACGTCTTGATGTTTTTAAAGCATCTGGGTTTCATGGATTTACCAATCATTAATGATTTAAATTTTTCTGACCCATCCATATTTGCAGCAAGCAACAGAGAAGACGATCCTTGCTCAATTTGCCACCATGACAACTTTGGCCTTTTAAAGACAAAGTGCGATCAGGAAGACACTTGTAAAAAAACCCGTTTCATCCGCGTTGAAAATATTCTTGGGCTCATAATTCTCTATTAACTTTTGAATGTTTTCTCTCCATTGAACGCACACTTCATCATCAACGGCCGCGCTTTCACCGCAAACTTTTTTGAAACTTACATTATTTCTCTTCTTGAAATTGTCCAACCAGCCATTACTTGCGTTGAATTGTGTTAAGCCCAATTTTGCGGCATACACCTTTGCTTTTTCTTTTAGTAAATGTCCTCCAACTGGAATAGTATTAGATTCTCGGCATTGCAAAAACCAAGTGAGTACTCTCTTTTCTAATTCCGGGTATTCTGGTAATTTTTGGCGCTTACGTTTGGTGTTTGAGGGCAAACCCAAATACAGATCACTTTTTTTCAAAATTGATGTGATAGTAGATGGCGCAATACCGAACCTTTTCGCAATTTCTACTTGTTTTTCACCATTTTTTACGGCAAGAATAATTTCCTTTTTTTTTAATTGGCAATATTTTGCACTTACGAGAACTTGACATCTTGCGTCCTAATTGATACTAATCTACGCTAGTTGTAGAAAACAAAGCAAAACGTATGAATAAGCGTAATTGTAAAATAATAACGGTTAAAATACGTATTATGTTTTCGTCACGTACGATTTTTTGTGAAAAAAAATACGAGTTGTAGAGGCTTTTGATACACATTTTCCAATTTTTGTCTCAAGAAAAATACGAGTTATCAAAGAGACCGAAATACATGCATTTTTCGCGAATTTTTCTAGGGGTCGAACAAATACTATGAAATATCAAGGTTTTTCGCTTATCGAGGTTACGACTTATCGAAGTTTCACTGTATATACTTATAGGCAATATAAAAGCCCTGTTACTTACACAGGCAAATGAATAAGGAAATTGTAAGACGGGTCCATATTCCCGCATATTTATATGATCACATAAGTCGTTGTAGTACGAAACCAAACACTGTGTAAATACTGTTTTTTAAAAAAATATTCAGCGGCTGTGAATCGACCAAACCAGGCGACCAAAACAATTACCTCCAACTATTTTTTTAAAGAATAAAAACAGTCTTTTGAAAAAAATAGTTGAAATGTCGAACACTGCGGACATGTTACAAAGGAAAGGCGATCTACGCGAAGAAGATATAACATTTGAAAAGAAACTACGCGTAGAAGATAAATCTAGACTATATAGGAAGGAGAGCTGAAGATAATAGAAAGCGAGTCCGGGAGTTCAAAAAGGAACTAGCAACTGATAAAATGATAGCCCTCTTAAAGCAGGCCATTGAAAAAAGATCGGAAAGAATTCGATCTACAATTAATTTTAATTAATAAAATAAATATAAATACTAGAGAAGAAACTGACATCGAATTTTACGAAGACCGTCTCAAGAACTTATGGAGCAACAACAAATATCCACAAATTGACAATCTATTACAACAATTCATATGACACGACCCAATAGTAGCTGACAACTAAATGCAATCAAAAACCATGCATCCTGGCAGAAACGAAGAAGACAGAAGAGCAAAAGGAATCTTGGAGAGCTAAAATTTTGGATAATGATTTTAAACAAGCGATTATAACAACCACGGGAAGAGAAGACATTAAGAGAGTTGACTTTAATATCGGTATTCTGCTTGAGACGATTATCTCATGTCTCTAATTGTCACAATAGTAATTTAGTGACTCTGTTAGTCAGGAGTCTCATTTTGATATTCTGGCAGATACAGTATAGTAATATACTAGTATTAGTAGTAGAATACCGATATAAAGGTTCGTATCCAGATCTCAAGTAATTGCTCAAGAAAAAAACATTATTTCTTCAAGTAGTTTTGACAGCTGGTTACGCATTGTGAATGATCCACATAAGAAGAGCAAGAGAGAATAAAAAAAGAAAATAAACTTTGTGCGTAATATGTATGTGTGTAGTAACATAAATATTTTCCTTGCGATTTAAGGAATGTTGTTGATAATTGATAAGTTTTATACAACATTTCAAAATGAAATATACTTCATAATAATGCCTTTAACTAATTTAGGACGAATTTAACGATCGCTTTGCATTTCCTCCAAGAAACAATTGTTGATTTGATGTTTCTTCGCAAAACCAGGTTTGCCATATTCGCATTTTATTGAAAAAAAGTATTAAAACTTAGTACTAGATTACTTTAGAGCTGCATACTAGCACAAGTAAATTTATCGCAGGAAAGTTTCTAGTACGTTTCTTAAGCGTTTTTTTATATGAAGTTTTTACATTTCTTGAGAGCTGGATACTAAGCTTAAGACTTTAAGACCTCACTTCGGACGAAGTAGGAAGTCCGGTTATTGTTACAGATGCAACAATGGATCTTGACCCGCCTGATGAAGAACCAAATGAAGACATGACAATTGAAGTCGTTGAAGATGGAGGCATGAGAGCGGAAGAGGCAGTAGTGTATCCAAAAGCCAAAAAGAAGAAACGGATGGGATATCTACCAACCAAACACATACAATAATTACCGAAAGACGAAAGCGTTGAAGTGGATAATACTAAATTGGAAAAAAAAAGAAGTCACATCAAATGTACACCGACGTCCGATGTGAAAGAAGAAAAGTCGGCAGGATACCTTTATAGAGAATTTGCAGAAATAGTTATGAGGAAACTATCATTAATTCAACATAGAAAGGCGCATAGTCATCGTGAACGTTACTTAGTTGACGAACATGACACGATCACACTTTTGTCTCCCGGGAGAATGTTCAAAATTGAACATGTTCGTTGCTACCAAAGGACGGACAACAACATTATATTTAAAACTTTTATATATTCCACAAATTTTTGGGCAATTGATTACGAATGCACTTGTGCACTTGAAAACAACCCAAACCATGCAACATAAATTATATGACAACACACACACACACATGTATTACATTGTATAGTTGAAAACAACCCCATTCGGCGTGCCGTACATACGCATATATCAGGTTGTCAAAAAAGTCTTGCGGTATTTTTATTGAATGATTTATTGAAATGGTTTATAACGGTTTGATGACTCATGCCCTCTGACCACCTCTACACCTGAACGAAAACGTTGAAACCATCGTTGTGCGGTGGAAATGGAAACTGTATCAGGTCCATAAACTGCACAAATTTTATTGGCGGCTTGAGTTGCATTTTTGCCTTTATCGTAGTGGTACTGTAAAATATGCCGTATTTTCTCTTTATTTTGCTCCATGTTTGCGACTTAAAAGAAACGACAATCAATCAAACACGTGTTAGCGCGTGAAATGAGCTTTCCAAAAAGGTATAGCATGACCCGATGCGACGAATAAAACTGGAACTACGCGCTTTCAGCGCCAACTAGCGCCATGCTCAATAGCAATACTGGCATAATATTTGAAAATATGCAAACGGACGGACGGTGTATTTTAAAACTAAGTTATTTAAGTTTTCAATATAATCATTACTTTATTATTATTTTCACAGATCAATTTCTTTCCCATTCCCGTTCAGATCGATCAACAGGTTAGTATTGTATAAGTTAAATTATAGCCAAATACTAATTGAAACTTTTTTACAGAAGGAAAATGCCTCGTAAGTGTGTGTTGGAGTGTAAAGGCTCGTTACGCCTGCATAAATTTCCTGGGGAGCGAGAAATGCCCAGGTAAGTAGAATATTTAATTTTATTTTCTTATTTATATACGAGTATGTAATCATCAAAGGGTATTACGCAATCGACGGAATTAAACAAATAATTGTGCAAATTTTTACATAATTTCGTGCTGCCTTTTGAACGTTGCCATACATACGTTAGACATACCAAAACAACTTGTTATTTTTATATATAAGACTAGTGAAATTAAATTTAAATATTGGCTATAAGTGGATTATATCAGATAGCAGAACCTTAAAATGTTGGATATATGTATGTACTCATATGTATGCAACTTGAAGTGGTGGATCGAATTCAATGAAACACTCAATTTCAAATTTTTTGATCATACGTTATTTTGCATAGGTGCGTATATAATAAACAATTCAATACAGTGAAAAATTCATTAACATATAAAGGTGAACACGTTTTTGTTGGTATAAGAATCAAGGAGATTGTACTTGTTATTGCTTATTTCGCAGAGTTTAAGATAATTTATTAATTATGTATTGTGCATATGAAACTTCCTTTGCTAATTTTAATGAAATCTTATTTTGCGATTTCATAATTAATTTTTGAATCTATTTTTTATTTAACCATATTATATGAAAATTAAAAAAAAAAAAATATTTTAACTTCAAAAGTACAAGTAATCAAAATATGAGAGAATAAAAAATTAATTTATTCAAAATTTATCGGTAATACATTTGCGATCGATATGTTTCATATGTTGCTCACCAATAGGTTGTCCATTACAGATAAGCTCAGTGAACTTAGTTTTCAATAGGAAGGTAGGATCGCAACGCATGTCTTAACGAGGGTATCCCTACTATTTTTCATCTTTGCGCATAACAAGATGAAACCAATTAATTCGCTCATCTCGTAACGCTTTGGTCTGCAAGGTGGGTGTTGAGTGTTTAGCATTATGTAAATTCAATTTTGTTCAAAACCTACCCAAAATCTTGATAAACCTGACCAGCAGTATCGGGATCCTTAGCGCAAATGACAATAGCTTGTGTAACATCCGAATGTGCTCACCGTAGTATTTGCTCTTCAAAAAGTTGCTTACACCCTCAAGCACAAAGCTCATTGGTTTGGGACTACCGTATAAAGCAGACAAATAATCGAATGTTCTACACCAGCTTCTCTGCTGATTATATAAAAAAAGAATTAAAAAATACATGGTAAATCTTTTGAAATAAAGGTTAATTTTAGCTTACCTAGCAATGCGACGGCAAAAATATAAATATGGCTATGAATGAGCATAATCTGGACCCCCCTATTTGGTATGGTTGTCAGTGATGGATTACCGCCTAGGCCCGCGAGGCTCGGGCCTAGGGCGGCACAATTTGGAGGGCGGCAAATTTTTCAGAATGACAAAATTTCAAATCTGATATAATGTAACGACAATACATTTTAAGGATTTATTCTGATTTTTTTTATATAAATTTACAAATAAATTTTTTGTGAAATAGAATGTAATTCATTTTTTGATTAACTTTTTTATTCGTGAGTGCAATACTGATAAAAAATGTTTTATAAGAGAAATAATTGAATATTGATAAGCTTTTTCTGACGAATTTTCAAAGCTCTGTTGACTTGTTGTATCTTTAGTAAAGTTAATCTTACAAGTGAGCCGCTTCTAAAACTGCACAATGTTTTCTTACTTTATTTTCAATGATTCCGGTGTTTCATATATGAATTGAGATAAGTATTCATTTAAAGTTCATCTTTTTGTTTGTATATAAAAATATTTTCATTCTTAAAAATTATTTCTATAAAATCAAATAAATTAATATATTTATTTTATAGCCAATTTTTGAAAAATAGAAACAATTTGAAGAAAATAAAAATTTAATAACATTGATGTTTCATTTTCGCAATATTGTGAATTATATTGACGAATATTAACGAACTTTTATAGCTTAAAGCAATAATTCGTAATTACTGTAAAATGTTATTAAAATTCAAGTATATATTTATGTCGATATGTATATACAGCCGTGGTCACGCAAATAGCACACATAGTCATATAGAAGCAATAAGAGCTTATATAATTGACAAAGTTATTTAAAAGGCTAAAAAGGGCTAAAAATATCATTATTTGTTTATTAATTTATCCATTTAAGTAAAAAATAACAATTAGCAATTCACGAATAATTAATATTAACTGAAAAACTTGAGCTCCCTCTAAAATGCCTTGGACATTTAAATAGCACAATTTACCAAACCTGCAAAAATTATATGAAATTAATGAAATTTAATCAACGATTTGATTCCATAATATATTTACGTTTCTAATACTTGGTACTATATACGATTTTTTATTACGGTATTACATCTGCGTATCATACTTTCTGCGTACCGCTATCTGGAGTTCAAAATTATTACCACTATGACACCCATCGTAAAAAAATCCGAAAACTTCAGGCTGACGAGTCACGGGAAAATGAAAGAACAGCTTTATCTGGAGAAGAAAATTTTCCAACCAACGTTTACTATCTAATTTTAGATACTTTAAGTGTACAATTGACGGGACGTAAAAGTGCTTATCATAATCTTTACGAAAAATTTAATTTTTTTGACAATTTATAGGAAATAGATACCAATGAATTAAAAATTCGCGAAGATGAATTAGTTACTAAGTATTCTGACGATTTGGAAGGTACTTTCGCGAATGAATGTATTCATTTGCACTGTCAACTCAAAGATTCTCTAATGAACACAAAAGATATTCGTTCCGCGGAAGGAATATACAATTTTTTGCATTCTCAAAATCTTCAAGATGTTTATCCAAATGTAGACATTGCTCTACCTATTTTTTTGAGTATTCCGGCTACGAACTGTTCAGGAGAAAGATCTTTTTCCACCTTGAAAAGAGTCAAAACGTATTTAGGCGCAAGTATGGACCAAGAGAGATTCAATGCTTTAGCACTACTGTCAATTGAAGCCCAACTAGTTCAAGAAATTGATTACAACGACATAATTGACGATTTTGCTCAGACGAAAGCCAGAAAGAAGATATTTAAAAATTAAGTTATACATTATAATTTAAGAAAACTGACTGTTGTTTGTGTTGTTAATATTTATTTGTATTGTTTAACAATTATACTTTTATGAAATAAATATTATATCTTAATAATTTGCACGGACACAAAGAAATAAAATTTCATCCTTTAAAAGGGGCGGCTAATCAGACAGGGCCTAGGGCGGCAAAATACTTAATTCGCCACTGATGGTTGCTTATTTGTTCGTAACATTTTTCTGTGGTGAACGTTTATTACCTTACTTAATTTTTCATGTATTTGCTTATATTGCTCTCATCTTTAAGAATATATGTTAAAATAAAACGATTTTCTTTTGAAAATATATTAAAGCTTTATATATAACCAATATTTTTGGGACAACTTTTCCATAAATTTTAAGAAAATAACACAATGCAACCATTTTCCAGTTAAAAACGGGCATTCTTGGATTCCAATAGAAACTCAACCCCGGACTGCACTTGACGTTTCTACAGTGGCACCTTACAGCTGTGCCGTTGTTTACATAACAGCAGCTGATAGTTACTGTACTCCTCCTCTACCGTGTTATGAACATTACAACTCTCAATACATTCAGAAATCGATTTATTTTTGAAATCTATCAATTTTCCTTTTAGCTTTTGAGTGGCTTTATTTATATTTAAATTGTTTAGAACAAAAATATGGAGAAATTTGTCAAGAAGGAATATAAAACAAAAAAATATAATTTCAACCAATTGAAAAACTTGTACAGCTCGTAGAGAAAAATATCGAAACTGGACGGGGCTAGCCACAATTTGACACTAGTAAAAAAATTAATAATAAGAGAAATGTTGTGAATATAAGGATACAATCCTTAATCCTAGGAATGCACTTTTTGGTACAATTAAATTGTTAGCGTAACAGTGTACCAAAGTTCCGCTGCACATTGTTGATAACTATCGTCAACAAGAAAATGCACAAACATTAAATGAATGGCCACGCTAACTTGATGTTGGGAATTTTCTTCATTATAATATAAATCAAACGAATCAATATTTATTCACCATTTGCGATATTTACTGAATTGAATTGTTTTAATTTTCTTCTTCTTCTTAATTGGCGTTGGCACCGTTTACGCGATTATAGCCGAGTCAACAACAGCGCGCCAGTCGTTTCTTCTTTTCGCTACGTGGCCCCAATTGGATATTCAAGCGAAGCCAGGTCCTTCTCCACTTGGTCCTTCCAACGGAGTGGAGGTCTTCCTCTTCCTCTGCTTCCCCCGGCGGGTACAGCGTCGAATACTTTCAGTGTGGAGTGTTTTCGTCCATCCGGGCAAGATGACCTGGCCAGCGTAGCCGCTGTCTTTTAATTCGCTGAACTATGTCAATGTCGTCGTACATCTCGTACAGCTCACCGTTCCATCGAATGCGATATTCGCCGTGGCCAATGCGCAAAGGACCGTAGATCTTTCGCAAAACCTTTCTCTCGAAAACTCTTAAGGTCGACTCATCGGTTGTTATCATCGTCCAAGCCTCTGCACCGTATAGCAGGACGGGAATTATGAGCGACTTATAGAGTTTGGTTTTTGTTCGTCGAAAGAGGACTTTACTTTTCAATTGCCTACTCAGTCCAAAGTAGCACCTGTTGTCTGCGTTGGATTTCCAGGCTGACATTGTTGGTGGTGTTAATGCTGGTTCCTAAATAGGCGAAATTATCTACAACTTCAAAGTTATGACTGTCAACAGTGACGTGAGAGCCAAGTCGCGAGTGCGACGACTATTTGTTTGATGACAGGAGATATTTCGTCTTGCCCTCGTTCACTGCCAGACCCATTTGTTTTGCTTCCTTGTCAAGTCTGGAGAAAGCAGAACTAACGGCGCGGGTGTTGAGGCCGATTATATCAACATCATCGGCATACGCCAGAAATTGTACACTCTTATAGAAGACGGTACCTTCTCTATTTAGTTCTGCAACTCGAACGATTTTCTCCAGAAGCAGGTTGAAAAAGTCGCACAATATGGAATCGCCTTGTCTGAAACCTCGTTTGGTATCGAACGGCTCGGAAAGGTCCTTCCTGATCCTGACGGTGTTGCTCAGCGTCAGTTTACACAGCCGTATTAGGTTTGCGGGGATACCAAATTTAGACATCGCGGCATAGAGGCAGCTGCTTTTCTCCTTTCACGGGTCCTTTCCAAGATTTGGCGCATGGTGAATATCTGGTCGGTTGTTGATTTGCCAGGTCTAAAGCCACACTGATAAGGTCCAATCAGTTTGTTGACGGTGGGCTTTAACCTTTCACACAATACGCTCCATAGAAACTTATATGCGATGTTGAGGAGGCTAATCCCACGGTAGTTGGCGCAGATTGTGGGATCTCCTTTTTTATGGATTGGGCATAGAACACTTAAATTCCAATCGTTGGGCATGCTATCGTCCGACCATATTTTACAAATAAGCTGATGCATGCTCCTTACAAGTTCTTCGCCGCCGTGTTTGAATAGCTCGGCCGGCAATCGTCGGCCCCTGCCGCTTTGTTGTTCTTCAGGCGGGCAATTGCTATTCGAACCTCTTCATGGTCGGGCAATGGAACGTCTGCTCCATCGTCATCGATTGCGGAATCGGGTTCGCCTTCTCCTGGCGTTGTGCGTACACTGCCATTCAGCAAGCTGGAGAAGTGTTCCCTCCATAATTTAAGTGTGTTCTTGCCATCGATGACTAGATCACTTTTGGGAGTTCTACAAGAGTATGCTCCAGTCTTGAAATCTTCTGTAAGCCGCCGCATTTTTTCGTAGAATTTTCGAGCATTACCCCTGTCGGCCAGCTTATCAAGCTCTTCATACTCACGCATTTCGGCCTCTTTCTTTTTCTTTCTGCAAATGCGTCTCGCTTCCCTCTTCAACTTTCGGTATCTATCCCATCCCGCAGGTGTCGTGGTCAATCGCAACGTTGCGAGGTAGGCAGCCTGTTTTCTCTCCGCTGCGACACGGCAATCCTCGTCGTACCAGCTGTTCTTTTGCACTTTCCGAAAACCAATGGTTTCGGTTGCAGCTGTATGTAAGGAGTTTGAAATGCCGTCCCACAGTTCCCTTATACCGAGTTGTTGATGAGTGCTCTCAGAGAGCTGGAGTGCAAGCCGAGTAGAAAATCATTCGGCTGTCTGTTGCGATTGCAGCTTATTGACGTCGAACCTTCCTTGTGTTTGTTGACGTGCGTTTTTTGTTGCACAGAGGCGGGTGTGAATCTTGGCTGCAACAAGATAGTGGTCCGAGTCGATGTTAGGACCTCGGAGCGTACGCACGTCTAGAACACTGGAGACGTGTCTTCCATCTGTCACAACGTGATCGATCTGGTTGGTGGCTTTTCGATCCGGAGACAGCCAGGTAGCTTGATGTATTTTCTTGTGCTGGAATCTACATAGTACCACGGATAACCATATTTCGGGCCCCGGCGAAGTCGATCAGCCTCAACCCGTTTGGGGATGTTTCCTCGTGGAGGCTGATGCCCCTATTGCGGTTTTCAACCCACTGCGTTTCAGTCGAAGTTTAAAAATTCAGTATTGCTAACTTCAACTCAATCCGTCAAAAAAAAATTGCGGTTGAAGTATGATCGAACTTCAACTTTTTTTGGTATTGCGGTTTTCAACATTGTATAAGTGGGGTTGACTAGTATATAAATAAACTTCGACTGCTTAATAGCAGTTGAAGTTCAACATTCGTGCAGTGAAATACAAAAAAATATTAAAGAAAAATGGAGAACGGGTAAAATAACTATTTTAATTAATGTAAAATTAATTTTAATTAATATTTTTTATAAATTTTTAGAAAAAATAAAGTTACAACAAAAAAGCAATTCGAAAAATTGGTGGAGTTAATGGAGAATTTTCCAGAAGTAGGAAGAGGAAAGCCACAATTTGGAAACAATAAATTCAAAATCAAAGAATTGTGGGAGAGTGTGGCACTACAGTTAAATTGTTTAGGGCCACCAAGCAGAACTGCATGCGAATGGGGACGAGTAAGTTATGGTTATGACATTAAAAATATTAACTAAAAATAAAATTTTTTTATTAGGTGTGGATTCACTATAAGGCAAATCTAAAGAAAAAACTTGCCAACAACATTAATAACTACCTTGCGACTGGTTACCATAGTTTAAGTTTACATAAAAAAAATTAAGTAATATTTTATATTTTTGTACCATAGCTTAAGTTTACATTAAAAAATGAAGTGATATTGTTATTTAATGAATTTATTTTAATAAAATTTAAATATATGCCTGAATAAATAGCACATTAGAAAGAATAAATGAAATTTAATATTTTAATTATTTAGAGGGAAGTCATAATATTATTGCAAATTATTCGAGACGTATCCTCTTCTTCTCTTTCTATGTCCAATTGGTCATTGTAGTATTTGAAGTAGATGGTATTTTTTCCGGAGATTCCACTTGAAAGTGTTGGCAAATATTGTGCAATGCGCAACAAGCATTCACAATTTGCATAGCCTTTTCAGGAGTGTAATGTAAACCTCGTACAGATAAAAGACATCGAAATCTACTCTTGAGTACACCAATTGTCCGCTCTACAATATTCCGGGCCTTTGAGTGCACTGTATTGTAGCGTGCTTGGGGTGAAGAAGCTTCCGCCAAGCGATTAGGCGTCATTAAAAATTTGTGCAGAGGATAGCCAGCGTCGCCTAATACCCGAGACAGACATGTAGTAACAAAACCGTAGTAAAGGTATCATGGTATTCTGTTTACTAAGTTGGTGACACACATGGCAATGTAGTAAACTCAAGTACAAGCTTTGTTTCATAGGCATTAAATATTTCAAAAAAATTGTAAGCAATAAATACATATGTTGTTGTGCGTTATGGAGAAAATAAGTTCAATTATTTAAAATGCTCTAAAGTTAATCTATTTTCATAGAAAATAAGCGATTTGGTTACGGTTTTTCTGAAATCCTCAAATAAAATGAGGCATTTGCTGCTTTTCCGGAACAGAAATTGTGAAAAATGTTTTGTTCTCCATTTCATCAACTAATTTTTCAAGTCATTTTGACAGAATATTTCGAAGTGCTTTTGTGTAAAAGCTTTTAGCAAAGTTTGTTACCTGTTTTTCAGCTGTGTTTATCCAAATACCACAATGAAACATCATAGTTTGTTACCAGCAAAATACTGCATTGCTCATAGGGTGTTTTTCTAGTATTTGGTGACACACATATGGTATTTGCACCATATATGGTATTGTTACTACATGCCTGTCTCGGGTATAAGAAATTACATTACTCCAATTATTTAGCAATAAATACGATAAAGTCTTATCCAAGATCCAAGTGTTATTCTGTATGTTGTTCTGTAAATGCACTTTCAAATCGCTAACATTGAAAACAAAAGAGTCATGATTTGCGCCTGCTTGCCTGGCATCCACATACCGAGGAGACATTTTATAATCACAAAGCTAAAATTTTAAGAAATTGTACCATTTTGTTTCTAATATAACTCAGATTTATACATACAATCATCACGTTTAAACTGTAAGTAGCCCTTTCTGTTAAGATAAAGATTCTTCTTCTCTTGGTGAAATTATGCGAACATGAGTCCCGTCGATGCAACCAACTTCTCCCGGGAAAGCACTTTTTGAATAAAATTAAACTTTTGAAGCGTTTTTCTCCTCCTCAGTCATTTGAATTTTAATCCATTGGGCACAAATACGTTGTTTAATTATATTTAGAACCTCTTTAATTACTAAAGATATCGTAGGTTGCGCCAACCCAATGTTAAAATCATTTCCACTGCATTTTTGTTAACCACCGTCAGCAAGGAAACGCAGAGTTGCGCATAATTTTAATAAAGGAGGTATGGCCGTTCCTCGCACACGTTTGTGGAAATGCTCCTTCATCTCATTAAGTAAAAAACAAAATGCTTCTTAATTTAATCGAAAATAACTTATGAATCTGCAACAAATATTATTAAAAAGCCACTCAATTGTGAAAAAACTATGGCTTACTTTGCATTTGGAAGCTCCAACGGATTTGAGTGATCACGAAGGCTTTTTCGTATACGTAGCACATCAATTTTGCCCCCAATATTTTCGTTATTGTAATATAAATCAAAACTTATATCTATTTTTTATTTATTTTAATGTTTATTCACTTTTTCTCGAGCGACAAATGAATTCAATTGTTTAAATATGTCGTTTAAAAAATTTTAGCTGTTTCACTATCTGTCAAATTTCCCTTTCCTAGGTTGACAACTCCAATCATACTTCGACTGAACTTAGTTGAAGTTCGCAATACCGAAAAAGAATTTGGTTGATCTGAAGTTGAATTGCCTTAACTTCGATTCGACCAAGTCGGGTTGAAAACCGCAATAGGGGCCTGAATTTACCGACCGTCGTACCAAAGATACCTTTTTTGCCCACCCTGGCGTTAAAGTCACGGGGGCAGCGCTCATAGGTGTGCTCCAAGCGCTCATAGAAGGCATCTTTGGTCACATCGTCCTTCTCTTCCGTCGGGGCGTGGGCGCAAATCAGCGATATGTTGAAGAACCTCGCTTTGATGCGGATTGTGGCTACACGTTCATTTACAGTAGTGAATGATAGTACTCGGCGACGGAGTCTCTCTCCCACCACGAATCCAACACCAAACTTGCGCTCCTTTATATGGCCACGGTAGTAAATGTCACAAGAACCTACTTGTCTTTGTCCTTGTTCCGTCCATCGCATTTCTTGGACGGCGGTGATGTCAGCCTTTATTTTCACGAATACATCAACCAGCTGGGCAGCGGCACCTTCCCAATTAAGGGACCGGACATTCCAGGAGCATGCCCTCAATTCGTAGTCCTTATTTCGTTTGCCTTGGTCGTCATCAAAAGGGGGGTCTCTCATCCGAGGCTGTTGTTTATTTTTCATTGGGGGTGTTTTTTATGTGGCGGGTCCCAAACTCAGCGCACAACCCTATGCAGGGGATGTTTCGCCTTCTCACTTTAGCTCGCCTTTAAAGGGATGTTCTCAGGCTACCCAGAGGATACTTGATCAAAGACCGGAAGTCGTGAGTTGCTTGAGTCATATGTAAAAGAATCGTTTTTGGCCACTCTCAAGTGAATGGCGACCAGAGAACTTTCCTCACTCGCGTGAACTTCTACACATGACTCCATCCTCTTAGGTTTAAACAATTTCAACTGCTTATTTATCTTTCAAATATTCACTGAAAATAGTCGTATAAACTTCGTAGTACCAAAAACAGAGTTTGGTTGGTCTACACTCGGCGAAAAAAAACCCACGCAGTCGAAAATTTTCTAATATTCCTATTTTGAACTGTCACTATTTGCTCAAAATTCACTATTTGCCTTATTTAGCTGTTTTGTCATGTGACTAAATTATTTTTAAAACCGTTAGCGTCCGCACTTGTTTATTACAGAATTTGCGGTTTTTTTTCTTGGATCAGTTGTGAAAACTAGTAAAGGTGAACATGGTGGTGTCAACAAAAAAGAAAGCAGAAATCGTAGCTTTATATAAAATAAATTATCTAATGGTCAAAAAGCTCGTGAAATGGGCATAAGAGATTGGAACGTGCGTATTATAATTAAAAATTATACGTATTTGAGTTGAATAGCTCGAAAAAATGGCAGTGGTCGTCGGAAAACAGTAAAACCTCGTCAAACGAATGTGCATTAATAATCGCTTTCAACATGCCGGAACAATCAATGCAATATTTTACGAAACCACTGGGGTAAGAATAACTACAAGTTCTGTACAAAATGTGCCGAATAATCTTGGATTCCGAGCGCGACGTGCAGCCAAAAAGCCACTTCTTGTTATACGAATAAGGAAATACCGACTAGTGTGGGTAAATTTACACAAAAGTTGGACTTCATCAGATTGGGGAAATGTTATTTTTTCCGATGAATCGAAATTTAATTCGTTGAAACCCGACGGAAATGCCACAGTGCGTCGTAGGAAACGAGAGCGTTTTTTGCAAAACTGTGTTTCGTCTTATTTAATGGTGTGGGAGCTGTAACCAAGTTTGGTGTTGGGCCGCTAATTATTCTAAAAAGATCTGTGAATGCCGAAATATAAATTGGAATTTTGAGAGAAGGCGTTTTGCCAACTATTGAACAGCTGTCCGAACACGCTCAAAAAGTTTATTATCAGAATATTTCAGCCCCTTGTCATAGAGCCAAAGCCGTAACCAAAGCACAAAAACAATGAAATAGATTTTTCAATAATTTATTGGAAACACTTACAGGTTTCAAAACAAAAAGATTTTTGTGGAAATTGAGAACTGCTGGTATTATTTGGGCAAAATGATAAGAGAAAAGCGTCTAAAAAGTCGAAAAGAAATAGAAAACATTGTTGAAGCTGTGCGGAATGAAGAAATTAATAAAAATTATCTTTAACACGTTCGCGGACGCAAAAAATTTTAGGGAGCTGCAAAAATATACAGGCAATTATTTTTGAAACTAGTTTTAATATCCGAAATCTAATTAGACATATATTATAAGAGCAGTCAGAACATCGTATTTTAACCGTTATATACAATGAATGCTATAGCATCCACGACGATATAGATAATATTTTTCAACCAGAATGACGTGAATGCTAAAGCATTCATCCATAGAATACATGAGAAAAACAGGTTTATTATAGTTTCATTACACTTTTTATTTAACAATAGATCTTTATTTGTCTACAAATATAAAAATGAATAAATTAAATCCATAATTTCATAGTGTGTACGTATATATGAAAACAAAACTAAATATTTCTGTCCATTATTATGATTGAATGTTTTTAGGATTCCATATCCGAATTGGAGGTATTGTGATCTTCAGGAGGTAAGTGCCATTGTCGGAAGCACTCTCCAGGACACAGTGGAGGTTTATTTACACAGTTCTGACATCGGTATGATGTGAATTTAATTATTTTTTGCCTGTAACAATATTTGCACTTCAGGAAATATGTTCTACGTTTGTAATTTAAAGGTGCCGGAATTTTTTCCTGATAGTGTGCATCTTGAAAATGTGTTGGCGGAGTATATCTAACATGGGTTTGTGAGTTGCCATTATCAAGCAAAAAGTCACGACCATTTGAATTCTGTGGTATTTTTAAAAGCGTATTTATTAGGTTGTCTCTAAAATCAAGGAAACTAATATTTGAATCACTTATCTTCTTATAAATGTAATAACTATTCCATACAGAAATATCTAATAGATGGAATAGAACCTTATTTTACCAACGAATAGATTTTTTATGTGTGGAATAATGTGATATCATTTGATCACATCTGTCTATGCCAGACATATTTGCGTTATAATTAGCAATCTCTATTGGCTTTTTTTCGAGATACCATATTTATTCTGCACGTCAATTATTTTGGGATGGTTTTCCGTTGTGATACAGAGCACATCCCGCTTGTCTTTCCACTTACTCATATAGACGTTGTTCTGTCTTCTCCATATATGTTCTCTTATTTTCAATTTTTTTTGTATTACAACTTTTGGATTCATTTTACGATTGCTACGTAAGGTTCCAGTGGTATGAGTTTTAAAACTTAGTAATCGATTGCTCAGTCCGACACTATTGTAGTAGTTGTCCATAAATAATGAATGGCCCTTCGATAAATATGGTTCCATTAGTTTCATGTGTTACTTTGCCTTTATATATATCTAGATTGAGAGCATAGCCATCATGTGTACAAAGCTCATAGAATTTAATTCTTAGTCTCCCTCGATGTAGCATCATTGATTCATCTAACGATAAATTTTTTCCTGGTTTATATGCCGTTTGAGATGAACTATTTACACGCTTAAGAAGTTCGGAAATCTTAGATAGTCTATCATTAGTTGATACGGATTCACAATTTAAGCAACGCAATAGCAGTTCAAACTTGCGCCCGGTCATAGATGCCCCGAAAATCGGATGATAATACAACAGATTGTTAGACCAGTTTGAACGAATTTTAGGTGTCTTTATTTGAGACTGCAGCATACAAAGGCCAAAGAATATCTCCATTTCCTGGAAGTTTGTTTCTTTGAAACTCTGTATCCGGCAATTTCTCGTACGTATACGTGATAGTGACAGCAAATTTTTCGCATATTCGTTTGTGCAACTAACAATTAAATGCATAATTTCCGTAGACCAAATTTTATCGAAAATCTCTTTCGGAGTTTAAGAGTTTTTCACATCATCAGTTACACCCATTGAAGACCATTCAAAATGAAAGTCTTGTATTTCTGCAGTATCTTCATCCCACAAGGTAGTTGTCTCATCTATCCCATTTGAAATATTTATGTTGTTAGAGTCTTCTGAATCAGAAGATGATGATGTTGATAAGCCCATATTGTTTGACAAAAATATATTAGGGGTACACTCTCTAGAGTTTTCGCCGAATTGCCCATAGCCTATCACAAAGGTCTCTATAAAATTTGCTGATTTCATTTCCAATTATTTCCGTAATACACTTACCTATGTATATCTTGATCTGAATCAGAATCATCAAATAATCTCAAAATTCGTTTACGCTTCTTATTTGAATTCATATTTCTTCAATAAAGTTATACGATAATTAAAAAAAAATTATGTTTTCGCTTTAATTTCAAATGTCTAACTGAAGCAGATATTGAAATGTCTAATCACCTATAATGCACATTGTTGAAAGTAACGGGAATTTTCAAAAAAAAAAAAAAATGTACAATGAGAGAGTCAGGTCTCTCTGAGTTGCTATAGTATTCACGTCATGTATTACGCTTCTAGTTTACTCAATGTAGCCGGATTAAGGAAATTTGTAAATACACGGAGAAAAGATAAAATAATATGAAAGTATCTAATGAACCAATTGGTCATTATTTTGAAATGTGTATTAATTACAAAAACTTAAGATTGTATAAAATTAAATGAATAAAAATTGGCTTTAAAATTTGAATGCTATAGCATTCACGTCATTTTGCATCAGTATGAAAATGAATGCTATAGCATTCACGTCCGCGAACGTGTTAACGCTTTTTTGAATCCATGCCTAAACAAATAGCCGAGGTTATTCGGAGGGGGTGTTCTACAAAATACTAACAATTTTTTTTATACAAAATATGTTATTTTGATTCGTTATGTATTCTAATGCTAAATAAAAATCATAATGTAAAATATGTAAATAACTTGTTTAAAAATTACATTATTGTTCATAACAAAATTTGCTTCTGTGGTTTGTTATGTGTGTGTTTTTACATTTTTATCTATAACAAGTGTTAAACTATAAGTTTTTTTATATAAACATGCTTGAGCCATAAACTAAATAAAAGTGGTTGACCCTCAAAGAGAAATGTTTATCTTAGAATAATATGAATCCAAGTTTTGCGCTATGTAAAAGCACTCTGTAGAGTGCGTGAGTTTTTTTTCGCTGAGTGTATATCTTAAATTGTTCTAACATCAATTCAACTAAAATTCAAACTGCAATAGGGGTTTTAGCTTTTATTAAACAATGCATTTCTAAAAATATGTCGAAACCCGTATCAATTATGGTACTTCATGAAAAACATTATTTATTGTGTATCATGTATTATGAGGTCTACACTGTTATTATGTTGTTTTGACTCAGTTTCATGAGAACATATTTTTGCATCCCCCTCACATGCAACTTCTTTGACTCTACATGTGATATCAACAGCTCCATTCTCTTCAATTAGAACTTCCTTTGCTATGGTATTTAGACATTTCCCAACCATCTCGGAAATAATTAAATCGACCACTTCATTTTCTTCCCGATGAAAGTTACACCATTTATCATCTTCGTCATACATTTCTTGGATTATAATTTTACCAATGTGATCACGATTTGCTCTTTGACCATACACTGAATATATTGGTGTACGTCGTTTCAATGTTTTGTCCATAGCCAGACATCGGCGAACTTCTTTGTATATGGACTCTTGGATACAGTGTAACCGATTTGGAGGATTAAAGAAAGCCAGTTGAGTATGGAAATTATCAGGATCTCCTTGTGTTAAAACCTCACTATGCTCGTCAAGATATTCACGACAAATATCTAGTATAATGCGCTCGTAAATATTTGTTATTTTTTCATCCATTACAGTCGGCAATTTTTCACCAGTTTTAGTAATATAATCTAAAGAAAATAAAATTTTCGCATAAATATTTCGATCCTAAGACTCTAAAACAAATACCCACCAGTCTTAAGGAGTTCACAGTACAACTCATGTGTTCGTCGGTAGCTTATTTCTCTAATTCTTTCCTCTGATGGAAATATAGTTGTCATTGGACTTCCGTGAGCAGGAGGTACATAAGGCGGTGGTGGCTTATTGGGAATTTCGCGAACATACATGTACGGTAAAACAGTTGAAACATTATCAAATTGTTTTACTTTCTGCGAATTTATTACATTTTAATTAGTTTTAGTAGTATTCATTAATAAAATATCAAATTATGGTATATACCTCGGGTTCTATTAGTATTTGCTGACAACGGCGTATTTCCAGTTCATTTATAATGTCAGGCATAAGTTGTATTGCGCTTGATGCTGAGGACCCGTTGTTTCCGTCCAGTGCTGGTAAGCGTACATTATCTGCAGACGTTTGGGACGGTGGAGGGCCTATTATGATTTCTGAATTAGATTGCTGGGATTGCGAATTTCCGGGGTTTTCCGAAACGTTAGATAAAACCTCATTATTTTTTTCACCATGATTTAAATCCACGTTTTCAACTCCCGAGCTGTTACCATTATCTCCAGAAAAGGACACATCAACTATACTTTCAAAATGAGGCAATGATAAATCGTCTATTTGTGTTAATTCGCCACTGCTTTCAAAATCATCATCATATGACTTGGAAACACAATTTGCATTAGTAGCTTCATCAGATTCAAACATTTTTGGCTGACTTATAAATGTTTTCGAATTAAACGAATCTTCGTCGCTTAAAGGTTGGCTTTTAATTGAGTATAAATCTGTAAATGTGCTGCAGCTATTATCGTTATCATTTTGAGTTGAGTCTAAATTTGCACATGAACTATTGCTGTTATTGTTATCATTTAGAATTTGATATTGCGTCGTTGTTGTTTTAGAGCTAACACATACCGAATTATGGGGAAAGCTGCTAAGAACATCTTGTTGCTTCGAAGAAACATTTAAATCGTCATTAGCTGCTTTGTTGTTGCTAATATTGAGGATATTGTTCTGAACTCCCATTTTTTTTTCCATGTAAACATTTTCAAAATTCAGTGCTGCTGGTGCAAATACATGCTCCGTACCACAGTTATTATTTTCATGTGATTGATGGCTTTCTAAAACTTGTTTTGAAGGGCTTTCAATTAAAGCCGATGAGTTTTTTTGATTCAACTCTGCACATTGTTCTTTATATCTGTTTACTGATTCTTGTTTGCCGGCTTGGAATAAACGATCTTTAGAATACAATACACCGTCGGACAGGCTTCGAACTAAGCCATCATTAGAAATTGTGTTTCTCATGCTTGACGTAATTTTTGTTAATAATACATTAATTTCAGACGACGATTGTGCAGAGCTAATGGCGCCAGAACCCGAACTGCACGCAGAAATGTGTTGAAATTTTCCTGCAGCAATGCTAGGACTGTAATTATCACGTTGTAAGGAATTGACGGATGTATCCGCACACGATTCTCCTTCTTTATCAGAAGATTCGGAGCTGGTACACAATTTCAGTGACGGCACCAAAACTGACTTTGGTTGGTTTTGCTGTTGTAACGATTGTTGAGTTGGTAATATATCTTGGTCGCAATCAAAAATACTATTTTCTAGAAGATCAGCTGCTAAGCTACTCTCATTTTGTGAAAAGTCTTTAAGAACTGCTACCTTAGCCGCCTCGTATAGATGTTCTAAATCTGTTTTTGAAAGTTCATAGCGTTTGTCACGCTCATATTTTTCAAATTGCTGTGAGGTTAGTCGACGCCATAATTTGTTTAACTTCGCACCAGTTGTACGGACGCAATCAATCGCGTCGACTACAATTTCTTCTCCACTTCCTTCGTTACTTCCCGTAGTATGCGTACTTGATATGCTATTTAATTCTTTTAAACTGTTATTGATTTCCTTTAAGCGTCGCTGGACTCTTACGTGTGAATTATAATTATTAAGAGGGACTGTGGCAGCTTGATCTTGAGGCAGTACTTTTGTTTTGTCAGCGGTAAGATTTTTAGATTCACTTTTATTAATGTTATATCTAAGTAGTTTGTTCTCCATTTGTAGAACCTCCGCTTCTTCTTGATCGAGTCGACGATGCCACTGCATCAATTGCTCAACATGCTCTCGACGACGTTGTAAATCTAATTCGCGTTTCTTCAAAAGTTCCTCAAGAGAACGAGACGTTTCAAGGGTATAATTAGCCCGAACTACCGGTTCCGAACGATCCACTTTTACTTTAATATTCTGCTGCGATAAATCTGATGGTTTGTTGTCAATGTTGCTCACTAGAGTAGACTGTAAAGTGGGCGACTTTTCCTCAGCCCAATCGGATCGGGAAATTCTTTGGTAAATCTTTGTGTTGGTTTTCTCAGGAACCACACTCTTAATGGGCTTTCTTGACGGGGGAGCGATGGATTTATTTTCACGGTTCGATGTTGACTCCGTTGAGCTTGTTGATGTAGTAGATTGTAGTAGCCTAAAGCAAAATATTATATAAAAAAAATCTTATTTACATAGGTGATAAATTCTTTTATATCTAAGCCTAAGCATGTTTAGGGGCGTTCTAATTTTAACTTCAATTAATTTACATGAATATTAACATTTAATTTTGTCGCTTTGAAATATAATATACCTATTGATAAATCAAAACGAGTTGATTGGAATGGTAAATATATACATGTGTAGACATTGGGACAAAATGAACGAATATATGCTGAACCACAAAGGTATATGTGCAATACAACGATTAATAGAGAAAAATAGCGCATCCCTAATATTTGTACAAACATATACATGTACATATGAATTACCTATGACATGTTTTGGAATGGAATTTTATCTTCATATTAAAGAGAATCACAAAGCCTGATAAGAAAATATTTCAGATTGGCTACAATCAAGTACACGCTTGCTTACTAGAACTTACAATATACTTGTAATGTTTTCTTAGTACACACATTTTTTGACGTTTGCAGCGCGAAGATTTCAATATTGCATGTCTTTAATCAAATTAAACTTAAAAAAATTTTACCAGTGGCCAAATTTTAAATTGGAGATATGTATGTTCATTATGCCACTTCGATCATTTAAAAAAAAAATGTTTTCCAAGAGCGATTGCCTCTGTTGAGGAGTATGCCCGACGATGATGACGGCATGACCTCATGTAGTGGCTCTTAGCGACATCGACTGCGACCGCTGCGGTTGAAGCGAACACCACCAAAGTAGTCTCAGCTGCTCAGACTGGATGAAGTCCCAACGGGCATGTACGGGGAGTGCTCACAAAACTATCGAAGGGGCGCCTCCGATCACCTAAACCGCAGAACGAAAGAGCGGTCAGATAACGTCACAGGAACCAGGAGTGTTAACTTAAGGGAGTTCGCTCCCAAACTTTTCGTCTGCTATTTTAATGCGGATCGTGCCCTATTTCATGTATCTATTTTAATTCTAGAGTTTTATTCGCAACATATTTGCGATTTATTGTTCCAAGATGTTGGGTTATAAATTGTTTGTTGAGTTACTACATATGTATGTAGGCTGTGAAATGTTCATACAATAGATTCTAACAATTTATTTAAAATTTGAACAAAGACGGGAATTTTATTAAAAATGTATGTACTATATATGTTTGGTATGTACATATTAATTTTCTATGCAACATTATTTACTGTGTTGAGTTAGAGTGAATAAATTTCATATGGTGTAAACAAATTTTACACATTGCTGTGGTAAATGGAAAATAACATTTTTACAGTTAAGGTTAAAAACAAACGCAAACACACCGTTTGAATGTTTGTCGAGTTATTTAAATTAAAAAATGTATTCGTAAAATGAATTAAAAGAAAAGCTAATAACAAAATTAACTAAACTAGAAAAAAGTTATTACTTTGAAGATTTGTTATTTATTGAGAAATTTAGGCAACGTGCTAGGCTACTAAGGCGCTACTAAATACTTACATATGTTACATAAATAAATTTATATTAAAATCTGTTAATAAACTATACATTTTTTATTTAATTCTGTATTCATTTTTATATTGAATTAAATAAATAATAACATAAACAAATTAATAATAATGAATTATTAACATATATTATAACATGTCACCAAGAAAAACGTAAAAATTTCACTTTTATCTGCCAGTTTTTTCACATTTTTTCCATTTAGCAGACGGCATTAGTAGTCAACGTTCAGTATAAGATATCACTAAAATATCTACATATATAATTTTGCCTTTGTTTATTTTATACAAAGGGGGGGTTGTTGGGTGGTCGGAGATGCGATTCAAAACTTGCGCGGTATTCATGACGCCAATTGGCAGCATGTTTTTATATTAGTAGCACGCCGTATCAATGATAATTTAAATTCCAATATCGTCACTTGTTCACATACATATACATATACAAGCATACATATGCACATGTGTGAATGAGGAACACATATGCAAACTGTTTACACAAAAAGCAAAACATCTAGAGCAAACGAATAAAACATTTCATTCATTTTAACACTTTGTTGCTTTGAATTTTGAATTTATGAATATGAAATCGTTTTATACAAATTATAACACATACACCTACCCACATACTTATTTATAAATATAATTAGTTTTAGAACCAGTTGAATTTATGTAGAATTCAGGCTATTGCGAGAATCAATGTTACTAAATGTTTCTCAGAAAATAACGAACAATTTAAAACATATTCTCTCACAGTCAGAACTTCACTATTCTTTTCGAAGAACGGTCATATCTACATCTAAACGTTTCTATAGAAGATATTTTCAAACTTAGATACACACTAAAAGATTCGCATTATTTCAGAGTGTATAGTCATTTTATAAAAACAAAAAAAAAGTCAACTAGACGGCCCTCGTCAGTGCTACTACACACGTTTTGTTATTGTTCCAGTCACCGGAAAGCAAGCACAATACTAAATAACTTCGAGCCTCTCGCGTAATTCACGACAGCACTTTCCATGTTCAGCGTCTTTGCGGGAGCAATACAAACGATTTGGATAATCAGAAACGAAACGTCGGCCGAATACAAATATATTAAGAGAATTCTTTCGCAAATTTAGAAGATACATACATATGTAAATATGAATGCCCCATTTCGATAAACAATTTATGAATGGATTTGGAAGATTTCTTATATTGTTGCTGAATGTGCACCACCCTGTGAGCATAAATATAGATACATGCAGAAATTCATATGAAACTTTAAACAAAAATGCATTTATAACTATAGATACAGAAAGACGACATACATATATATATTATATATATATAACTTAACTTAAGGGAATAATTTATATATATTTATGTTTGTATATAAGCGAGTGTAATGGAGTGTTTGTGTTGAATATGCGAGTCTAGTATGGAAAGGGAGTAACTCGCAATTTCCCAATTTAAAAAAGGTAAAACGCGTTCCACAACAAAAATAACGGACAAATAATGTTGTGTAGTATTTTTTCAATTTACCATGTTTTTCAGAACGATTTTTTTTAAATAAAGTGAGTTTAGTCTTTCGTGCTTAGCTATACATAAATAAGAATTGTAAATAAATTGTATCCAACATTAAATGAAACAAAAATAAATTAAATAATATAAAAATAAAAGAGATGAGCACATGTATACATACAGAATAATCATATTTTTGCTATAACATGTACATACAATTTATTAAATGTTAATTTTTACCTCTTGATTTCTTCGCGCTCCTTTTCCATTTTTAGCAAAATTCCACGTTGTTTCTTTTTAATGGCCGCAATTTGCAAAAGTAAACCCTTTGATTTGCAACGCTCTTTTTGGACTTCTAACCAAGCAATTTGCCCTTTTGTGCGATCAAACAAAGCCTTTTCCCTCATTTTTAATAAAGCGGTCAAATGCTCTGATTTGGTTGTTTCATTTCTTATTAACTTCTCATACTAAAAAAAAATTCAAATAGAGCCCTCATTACTACAATGGAGAACAAATGCTTACCATGCCGACATTTGAGTAGCTACAAGTAGAGTCCGATAAACTGTCGTTCTTTATAGAATCTAAGGAACCTAGATTGGAGTAATCCAACATTTCTAAAATTTTATGGCTTGCCGTAATATTTTCAGACAAAAAATTTTGTTGATACGGACTATCTTCATGTTTTATTGAAGTAAACGTTTTTTTTCTATCTGAAAACTTAGACTTTTTTGGGGTCTCCACTTTTTGTTTATTTTCGTTTTCAGTCCCGCTTCTAATATTTTCCTGAATACTAGATGTGCTGTCGCATCCATTTCCATCGGAAATATTTGTGGAAATTAGAGTTTCAGTTATATGTTCTGCGCGTTTAGAATTTTCTTGATTTTGTATTTCTAACGTTTTATGTTTTGGATTTACTGAATATATTTCAGATGATTCATAGCACACTTTACTTATTCCATATTTTTGCGAACTTATGCAGTTCATTTTTGATTTTATTATTTTGTTTAATTGTTCATCACATTCTTGTTGCGATTCATGGGAGAATTTTATGGTATTTTTTGCTTCTTTGCAGGTTTGGTTATCTCCATACTTAAGTCCACAGATGTCATTTTCGGAATAATTTTCGATGTGAGCCTTCTGCAAATCGATTTCATTTTGAACATCTGAAGAATTATTTGTTCGATGGCTAGAGCATTTCTCAAAATCTGTGGTGTAGTCATCAGCTTCTCTTATATTGTTGTTTTCGGTATGTGTTGTCCCACAAATTTCATGAGATTTATTAATAGTGGTTTTAAGGCGATCATTAACTTCAATAACCTGTGATAAACTACGGTTGAAGTCGTTTAGAAGTTGATTGAAATCAATTTCTCTTGATGTGCTCTGGTTATGGGACAAATTTTGCTTCATTTTAGAGGTTTCTGCATCACCCCTGTTGGGGTTTACATGCTTCGCTGCAATAGCTGTTTTCAATTTTTTGCTTGACATTATGGTCAAGTTTTCCACACGTTCTAAGGAGAGGGGACTAATAACTCTATGCAGCTCTTCACTTTTGCTTTTACTAGTGTCATTGCTTTGGCGAATAATTCGTTCTGGGCTATTAAATATTGAACTGGAAATGGTAGTGTCATCTTCCGACGTCAGTGCAAAGCCTTTCGATTTCGCATAAGTTAGTGGAATACTATTTGTTTTATTTGACGATGTTCTCAATTCATTATTTGAAGATTGAAGCAATTGCACTGATATTGAACTTAGGTTTGAGTTGTTTTCCGACTGAGATTGTGTAGGAGGCATATCCGAATTTTTACAATTTGTATATATCCGCTCTGCGTCTGTTTTAATTGTTTTCAGTGATCCCTCCGAATAATTACTTTCTGCTGTGTTGGTTTTTTCTTTAAGTGATTGATTAAGGCTATCAAATCTTGACAAAGATGTTTTATACGCAATTTGAGAATTAGCTGTATTTTTAGATTTTATATGGATTTGGTTAGGAGATTGCTTTACATCTGCAAGGGCTTCAAGTTTTCGTCTTACGGCCATTATGAAATTGTATGGATAAATGTGTACCGCACTTGGCTTTAACCAATACGGAAGATTATTTACAGTAATATTATTAGTATTACCTTCGCATTTTGAATTGCTTTCGTCGCAACTTTTTCTGATTGGATCAACCTTATATACTTTCGATAGATCGGGGTTTTTAAGTTCATCCGCGTGCAAATAATGTAATAACTCACATGTAGGCTTTCGATATGTAACTTCCTCTCGTATTTCTTCTCGATCTTTTGTATTCTCTTTGTCATTAGTCGTTGTTTTTGGAACCAATGGTACTGATTGGACAATTTTTGGTTTCAACATTTCTAAAGCAATATTTTCCTTATCAAAATTATATTCTCTAATAGCACTAAAAGAATGATCTTTAGTTTCTGGCTTGCGCAATAATCCAATTCGCTTTTCTGGGAAAAGTATGCCTAATTCTTTGATTGGGTCGGGAATTATCGATTTAAGGTCACTATTACATATTCCTTTATTTTCAGTCTGTAACAAAAAAATTAGTTACATCAAACAAATTAAAAATTATTGTAAAAAATTATACCTACATTTTTTATTACTTTATCATTAAGAGTCGTAGGACAAATATCTGATATTCCAACTTCACTTTTTTCAATTACGGGATCTGTTTTTAAATCTTTGAATGCTTCTCCATTATTATTTTCCTTTACATCAATATTCTTAAGCAAGTCAGGATCAACCTTAATTTCTTTTCTTTTTCTGTCATCTAGTGCCATGGGAGAGTTTTTTTTCTTATTGACATTTTTTGCAATTATTGCTCGTGAATTTTTACGAAGCTCTTCAAGTCTCTTTTTTATTTCTTCCTTTTCTATAGCAGTTTTTTCGCCTTTTACTTTCAGGACTGAGGTAGCCTGTTGAGAGCGTCTCCTTCGCTTTTGATCTTTTAAAAACTTTCGAGCATCTTCAACGTTGTAAGATTTCCTTTTAACATTTTGTGCAATTAAAGGTAGAAGTTCTTGCGATTTAGTGTCCGGTGGATGACTCGACTTTGATCTAATTATAGATACTGCTCTCGTTTTTAAACCTAGTTCGGATTGCGCCACAGGTCTAAAATCAACTTCTGTCCTACATCTACGAACAACTTGATCGTATTTTTTCACGTTATTTTCTACCTCATCTTCTGCTTTGGCGTTTTCAGTTAATTTTGTTTTATCTGCAGGATTATTATTAATAATTTCAGTTAAATATGTGTTCAGATTTTTAATTTCTTGATCACGTTCCTTTTTCATTTTAACAAACTCAATGTTTGTATGATCATTTGAACATATTTTTCTTGTTTCAAGTTCTGCTGGTTCAATTACGTTTTCTGATTCAGATTCTGTTAAATCATCTTTTGGAGGAGACTGCTTTGCTTTGTTCTTCTTTGTGGGAGTTTTCATGGTGCTCGTATAAGAAATTTTAGCAATTTGTGTTTTTATTTGTCTTGGGCTTGCTGCAATACGATGTTTATCATTATCTAATAATAAAAGATATTTTCTGAAGTACAATATAAATATGTATAACAAAAAATTAATAGTATACCAGAATCTTTGTAGTATTTAACTGCACCTTCGGCTTTCTTGCAAACCGGTTGAAGCTCGCTCATTATATATTTCCTTTTTTAATTATACTTCGTCTTAGCATAAGAAATTATAAAAATTTTCGTTTTTATTAAGTTTATAAAAACAGATTACATCTACAAAATTAATCCACCTACAATAACAAATATTAAAAAAAATAATAATAATAGTAGCAAACAACGCACAGGAAAATACAAACGCAACAAACAGAAATATCTAACCAAAAGTGCTGACAAGTCGCATTTAAAAATATTTAACCCAGTATACATTCGATCATCTAATATTATAACGGCACTACACTTCAGAAAAGAAACATCTTTTAGGACTGTTTTCTCAATGTCTAGTTAGCAGCCAACTGTCAGTTAAGTTCTTGTTAAAAGGGGTCATACACGACACACATGTGATTTCGATCTGTATGAAATTGTTTCGTCATACAGAACATATAAATCGATTTTGTGTTCGTTCTTCACACAATGAACATGTGCGACAGGCAAACTATCTATCTATTTATTTGTATTTCGTTAATAAGTTATTCTAACTTTTATTTTTCTCAATTTTATTATTATATTTCTCACTTTTTGTTTTCCAAATTGCCACTTCATTTTTATAAGATCAATAAATTCTGATACGAAATTTTTATTAAGGGGAGGAGCCTTCTTTAGAAGCTTCAAATAATCGATTTTTTTTTTGCTTAAATCTCTTTAAAAGTTATTTAAGAATATGTCCCTAAAGTTATAGATCGAAGTTCGAAATATTATTGGAGCTAGAAGGGAAATAGTAACCGAGCGTCTAGCAGATACATATATGTATGGGCGCTTGGGCAAAAAGCCAAAAATTTGAAACGCGATTTCTGGGTTTTTCATTTTTACGATTATTCTTAATTGGCGGGCACAGTGGGAATTGGGACAAAGTTTATTATCTTTGGCATAAAATTATCTTATATTTAAACTAAAAAAAAAAACTAAGAAAAGTCAAGTTTTAACATATTTTTAAACGACATAAAGTAAAATTTTTATGGTCAAAAACCATTTTTTTTCAATTTGTAAAAAATTTATAAAATTTTACACTTTTTCTTTGAATTTTTTGTTTCCGATAGAAATTGCGACCTGCATCCTGCCCGCCGTCCGAAAAATGCAAATTCGAAATCCCAAAGGCAGAATATCAAAGATTTCATATCCAAAAAATTTGTGAAAGTTGTTCAAATATACTATAACTATAAAGCTTAGAAATTTCGCTTGAATCAATTATTTTTTTCCTCCCAAAAAACCGATTTTTTGAAGCCTTTAAAGCAGGCTCCCCTCTTAACACTTGCCATTGTTCGTCCGCGTTCTTCACTGTTCGGTGACACGAGAGAAATGAGATTTTGTGTGCACGACACACATGTGTGCACACCGATCGTAAACATTTTCGCGAACATGGATCGGTATGCGCACAAGCTCATACACGAGTAAACCGCAATGGCACACATACCGATCGAACGCACAAGTGTGTCATATATGGCCACTTGAACGTAACAATATTCGTTCTTTCGGTAAATAAAACTTTTTTACCCTTATAACGATAAATAAATCATTAATACTATGTTCGGACCGACATTGAAAACATTTTGAAAACACATTTTTTATGTTGTGAAATCTAAGTCGTTCGGACCGACAATTTGTGTTTTCGATGAGTTTTCAATGACAACTATCAAAAGCGGTATTCTCTTGTTCTTGCAAGATTGCACGATGACACAAAATGCAAAAATCCTATACCGAAATATGCAAGGCCAAGAGAGCACCCATTGCATAATCTAGTAATATATGTATGACGGCACGAAAATAAACATGGGTTTTGGTCTGACATATTTTACAACCATTGCAAATAATTTTCTGCGTGTGTTTGTTGCTGTGCCGTTGAACCAAAGGGAAAATTCTGCAATTTCTGCGCGGTGCAAGGTTTTGCAAGAGCAAGAGAATCCCCCTAATAATAAAAAAATATCAAGTGACAATTTAGGGCCGGCAAAATATGTCCTTCAAAAAAATCGATTAAACTAGAGGAGGCACCGATTATAATGAGTGGAATGTAAGTTTTCAGGTAGTTTTCAGCGAAAACTGTGTTTTCGTTTGACAGATTTTACATGGACGAAAACACAAGTTTTCGTACGGAAACCAGCTTTTCCCACGAAAACATGTTTTCGTTGTCGGTCCGAATATAGTATAAAGTAAATGCAGGATTAAAGGGTTGTTTAACTTATTCCTGTGTGAGAGCGTTTCAAAATTTGCGTGTTTTATAACATTTTCCATTATGGCCAGATTGAACAAAATAATAATTTTTGGGCATTTAACAAAAATTATTATATAGGGTTATTTATTATATGGAGAAACTATTTAAATATTTTTAAAGTATATTAGAACAACTGACTTTTGATCTTTCAATATCCAATAAAAGGATTTAAGCTTGTTAGCTCTCAATTATTAAATGTTTTTAATAATTTTCCATTGAAAATAATACTATGATGCGTCAAATTACATAACGTTTTATCAAATACTTTTAAATTTCCAAATTTATTTATTTTTTTTTTATTTTTTATTTTATTTTATAAAAGCTTACATAATAATACAATTATTATACAAACTTAAGAAAATACGCAGCACTAGCATCATGGGCTATCGGCCGACTGGTTATGTTATATGCGTCGAAGAAGGTCGCTGTCTTTCAAAAAGTTGTAGATTTTCGAAATGTTGTTGCTTGAGGGATCCATCAATAAAATTATTGGATCAGTATTGTTGAAGTTTGACATTCTATGAGTTTGAAGTGCTGGACAATGTTGCAGAAGATGCAATAGATTTAAATCTGAATCACAAAATGGGCATTGGTTGATCTGAGTGCCATTTAGTATGTGAGCGTGTGTGATAATGGAGTGGCCAATGCGAAGTCTGATATATGGAATGATATAATTAGATGAAAGCGATGACGGAAAGGATGGTTTGATACGATTTGAATTTATTCTAGAGTAGTGGTGTCTGTAATTCATCCAATCAAGCGCCAATTTAGTGGATCTTTGTTGAATAATAAGCCGTTTTATATCACTCTTAACAAACAAGGCAGATGTAGTTGTTGGAGTGATGCACACCTCCTTAGCCACCGAGTCCGCAAAAGTATTTCCAATGATTCCAGAGTGACCGGGTATCCACATTATTTTTAGTCTATGTGCTAACGAAAACAACAGCGATCTAATGCCAATAATGACGTCATTGTAGTTACTGCGGTTTTTTAAAGCTTGAAAACACGATAGACTATCTGTACAGATGATGAATTTACCAAGGTTTTGTTGGGCATACTGGACAGCTTTGAGAATACCCGTAGCTTCAGCGGTAAAAATTGAACAAAATGGAAATAATAAACCATACGATATTCTTTGTTGGTTATCATCAACTACAGCAAAAGATGTATGCGACGATTTGGAGCCATCAGTATATATAAACTGCCAATCAAAAGATTTGAAGTGCGCAGATAATTCCAAAAATCGAGATTTATACACAGTGCTTGGAGTGATGGATTTGCGAAGAAAAGTAAGATCACTAATGAAAGAAGATTCATTTACTTTCCACGGTGGAATATATTTACTGCAAGGCAGCAATATTTTAAGCGGCAACTCATTGGTTTTAGCAAACAAAGCACTTTTAAAAATAGAAGACGGTATTTTAGGAGACCTCTTTCTGCAAAGTGATGATTGAAAGTCCTTTTTTATAGTAAAGTTCGTGCTGAGTATGAGTTTTGAATAAAGCTTATTTAAGCTATCTTCCACTGCATCTTTTAGAGAAGGTAGGCCAGCTTCCGTCAGTATGTTTTTAATTGGCGATGTTGGAAACACTCGAAGAGAACAACGAACTGAAGAATGATAGGGCGCAGCAAGCATCTTTAGATGATTCTTAGAATGATGTCCATAAATTTCCAAGCCATAATTAATTACAGATGAGATGAGGGCTTTAGTGACGTTGACCAGTAAAGCCGAGCCGATGAGTGAGCGCTTACATGAGAGGTATTTAATAATATTTAAATTAACAAAAAGTCTTTTTCTTATATACTGACAATGTTTCTTAAATGTATACTTAGAGTCTAATACAATACCAAGGAACTTAATACTATCTGTACACAAAATGTTTGTATTATCAAATGTGAGCGTTGGGATAGTACATTGATGTTTTTTACAAATATGAAAAAGTTTTGATTTAGGAAAAGATATTGATGTGCCTGAAGTAGAGGACCAACGAGAAAAACGCAATAAAATTTCAGAGAAAGTAATTGTTACTGAAGTCAAATTTGAAGTTTTTGAGAATAAAATTAAATCATCAGCATAAATCTGATGCCGGATAGTAACAAAATCTGATAGAATGGTACTGATTTCATCAAATGCAATAGTAAATAGGATCACCGAGAGCGGTGACCCTTGCGGGGTACCATTATCTAATGGTAGAACAGAGGATGAAACATTGGATATGATAACACTTAATTTACGGTTGGATAGGAAAGATTTGACAAAGTTAAAAATACGAGAACCCACTCTCCACCTACTAAGCTGTCTTAACACCACATGAATCCCAATCCTGTCAAATGCTTTTAGGAAATCTAAAGAAAGAATAGAAACATGGTTTTTGTGGGAGAGAGTATCAGAGATAAAGTGATCAAGGTGCAGGAGAGCATCCAACGTACCCTGCCCCCTCTTGAACGCAACTTGGTTGTGCGAAATGAGATTATTAGATTGAGCATACCAGGCGAGTCTAGTAGCAATAATCTTTTCAATCAATTTACCAAGGCAAGGGAGAAGGGAAATGGGACGATAACTGCTGACCACACCAGGAGGTTTACCAGGTTTTAAAATAGGAATAATCGCGCTAGTCTTCCAGAGGACAGGGTAGTTGCCACTGAGAAAAATACTATTGTAAAGTTTGACTAGACGGGATATAAGGAATGGAGGAAGGTGCTTGATGATAAGGTAAGAGATTTTATCAATGCCAGGAGTTTTGCCCTTGACTGACGAGAGGGCTAAATTAAAATCAAGTTCAGATATATCGGCATCTAAATATTCAGCTGATTGAGATAAGGTGGAAGGAGGAAGGTAAGGAGAGCAAAGAGAAGAAAGTTTACTAGAGGAAAAATCAGAAGAGAAATTGGAGTCCAAAGAAATATTGGAAAAGTGGGTGGCAAACTCTAAGGCTATATCTTTGGGATATAGTAGAGTGCCCCGAGGAGTATTTAAATAAGTGATAGGAGAAGAAGGTGATAAACCAGCCAGTCTTTTCATATCAGTCCAGATTTTTCTAGAATCCGAAGAAGAAGTGATATTATTCGTAAATTCTTGGAAACAATGAACCTTAGCAGCCTTAGCTTTATGGCGAAAAAAAGCATTGGATTTTTTGTTAGCTATTAAGTTTGCACTAGAACGTAAACGTTTAAATTGATGCCATGCGATCTGTTTCAGATTTCTTAGTGCAGAAAGCTCATTATTCCACCAAAGAGGAGCAAGCTTGACTGGTTTAGAAGAAGAAAGGGGAAAAGAATAGTTAGAAGCAGAACGTATAATTTTTTGGATTCTAGAAGCCTCTTGATTTATATTGGAAGAAAAGGAGAAATAACGTGAATACGATAAACAGGCTTCTTCAAACCTATCCCAATCAGCCGAATCAGTTTTAAACCGAATCCTGGGCTTAAAAAATGAATGAGGGCGAGAAGTAGATATTTTGGAAAGGATGGGAAAATGATCACTGCCATGGAGATCATCAATACAACACCAGGATATTTTTGAGGAGAGGGAGGCAGAACATATGGAAAGATCAATATTAGTGAAGGTAGAGTGAGTGGAAAAATGGGTGGGGGAACCATCATTTAAAACAATGCAGTTGGATCTTAGTAAGGCATCCTCAATGCTACGTCCCTTGGAGTTAGCCGAAGCAGAGCCCCAAAGGGGACTCCAAGCATTGAAGTCACCACACAAGATAAAAGGATTTGAACCGGAAGGAATAAGATTTAAAAATTCAGTAGTAGAAAATGATTGATCAGGAGGGGAATAAGCACAGATGATTGAAATTTTATAGGGGGCGAGGATCTCAATAGCTACAGAAGAAAAAATTGAAAGGGGTATGGGAAGTAATACGTGAGGTAGATTTCTTTTAACTAGGATGGCAACTCCCTGCTTGTTGGTGGTGTTATGTGGGAGATTAATAAAATATCCCACATAAGCCCTAGGGGTAAAAGCTGAGGCATTATAAGATAGGTGAGTTTCATTCAACAGGATAATAGATGGATTGTACGATCCCATAAGTAACTCTAAGTTAATATAATTATTAACATAACCGTTAATGTTCCATTGAAGAAGTGTAATCATATCATATGTAAACTTATAAAAGAAAAAAGTTAAGCTACGAATATTTTATTTAAACTAAATGTCCTCATTGTAAGAAGGAAAATTGGGTAATGCAAGAAGATCTTGCGAGCAGGAGAGGGTGGGGGAGGGTGTGATAGGACAGGAGGAAAGGATATTGAGAGGAGAGTCAGAGATGGATAAAGGGGAAAAGAGAGGGGAAGGAGAAGTGACAGAAGAGGAGGTAGGATGGGTTGGAAGGGATTGTTTAGATGAATTGATGTCTGTAGTTATTGTTAGATTAGTTTTGGTAGGATTGTTGGATTTGTTATTAGGTATTGTTTCATTATTGATTTGATTAGTACTGTTAGAAATTTTAGCTATAGAGGCAAAAGAGTTTGCATTAGAAGTTGTATGAGAAAATTGAATTTTATACTTGGTAACAGCTTCACGCATACTACATTTATAAATAGTTTTAATTTTTAATATTTCTTTGGATTGTTGATATTTAGGGCAAGTATTAGATGATGCCGGGTGGTCGCCCGAGCAATTTGCACACATTATTCTCTTACATTCAGTAGGTGGGGTATGATCGGAAGGGAGGTTACATGAGACACAAGAAGGTGAATTACGGCAGTATTTTGCTGTGTGGCCAATTAATTGACATTGCTTACAACGCATAGGATTAGGGTAATACGGACGGACAGTGAGGTTCCTCCAGGCAACATCAATTCTTTCAGGAAGTTTGTATTTATCAAAAGTTAATAAAACTACACCCGTAGGATTACGGGAGCCGTCAGCAATTCGTGAAAACTTATGTACAGCAGAAACACCCTGCTCCTTAAGACCATCAACAATATCTTCTTCTGATAAGTTATTCAGGAATGGGGCGTATATGGTGCCTTTAACCGTATTCAAAGTATTATGAAGCTTGACATTGATATGACCTCCGCCAGGTAAAATTTTTGCAGAAAGAAATTTGCTAGCTGTTTTGTTGTTATTTACAAAGAGCAGTAGGCTACCATCACGTAGCTCAGTAACTTTACTTACTTCCTTACTGATTGCTTGAATACCTTTATACGTAGCGAAGCATGATAACGAATTAAGTGGCTTGTTGTCGTCCAGCGATGACATGACCAAAAATTTTGGATCATCCGTGTTTGAGACTGGTAATTCTGGAAATTGGTCTAACGGGATCGGATTTGGTTTCTTTCTTTTCTTTTTCATTATTGGAGATAATAGGGAAAACCTATTATCCCCTAATTTGGTGGCCCCAGGGGCCATAGTAAACGCGAATTTTAGTTTAACAAATTAAGAAATTAAGTGATTGAAAAGATATAAAACGATTAAAAATTAATTCACAAACAAAGCACGAGCGTAATATAAACGCAGAACAAACCGTTATACCGTTTTAACAAACTCAATAAGCACAGAGCGAAAAGCAACCGGTTACGATGACAGTTCGACGGTGTATGAAAATTTATTTAATATTGATTGTTTAACAGTTTTTATAAGTGGTCTTGAACGATGTAAGAAATCCCTCCGTTTTCATATTTTTTTGGTAAGATTTCAATCTGGCCATCGCTCGTTGCTAAACGTCAAAATCTCCTGAGCTCGATCAACTGACAATGTTCAGGAGGTTTTGACGTTTAGCAATTGTTCTCTCACTTCCAGTGAGAGAGGAGTTGGACATCTCTTCATCTCTGGTAAATGTTTCACCAAGATCATTTCAGCGAACTTAGTCGAATTTTGCAGAAAATATGAAATTGGCAAAGTTTTTGGAAACGTTAAAGCCCTTTCGTACATTAGTTAATAGATAAATTAACCGGCTGAGGAGTGTTTGAGGTCCCTTAAATCTTAATATAATAAAACTGAATTTTTGCGTCGGTGTGTGACAATAGAAATACGGCTTTATTATTTTACACTGGAGTCCAATCGACAGACATTATAGTGGACTGCACATGATGAACCGGTCTTCAAGCGCGGAAAGACGAAAAAGTCGGCTGGGAAGGATATGACATCAGTCTTTTGGAATACACGTGGTATAATATTCATCGACTAATTATTGATCCAGTTATAATTAATTTCACTATGTATTTCGTTCCAGTACTATTCTACTATTCCAAATACTTAGCAATTGTATTATTTTTGAGGAAGAATCAGTTTGAAATAGTTCGCATATACTTCGTCGTTTCCGTTTAAATGTTCCTCGCTAGAGAACCCCGATAATAAACGCCCCGATCGCTGCTAAACTGCTATAGGGAGAACCGCGGTCTACGACGAAAAAACTGAACCGTTCCCACGACAGTCGGGTCTACGTAACCGGGACGGACCCGGATTTTTATCCGGCCAAGGACTGTCAACTCGGCAGAACTCTGCCGCTACAACAACAACAACGAAAAAACTGAACAAGAAATAAAATAAATAATATTTTTTAATGATTCACTTTATTCTTCGATAAGCAGCTGTTGCCATTTTTATACTCTGTCAAAATATTGCTTCAGATAATCGAGAAAGATTCTTCGTCTGTATCTACCAACTACCAGAGCTGGAGTGTTTTCATCCATTCGGTCAACATGACCTAGTCAGCGTAGCCGCTGTCTTTTAATTCGCTGAACTATGTCAATGTCGTCGTATATCTCATGCGGCTCATCGTTCCATCGAGGGCTATATTCGCCGTGCCCAACGCGCAAAGTACCATAAATCTTTCTCAGAACTTTTCTTTCGAAAACTCGTAAAGTCGACTTATCAGATATTGTTATCGTCCATGCCTCTGCACCATATAGCAGGACGGGAATAATAACGGACTTATAGAGTTTTGTTTCTGTTCATCGAGAGAGGACTTTACTTCTCAGTTGCCTACTTAGTGTGAAGTAGCATCTGTTGGCAAGAGATATGACGTGGGTGCCTAGTCGCAAGAGATGACAGGAGATATTTCGTGTTGGCCTCGTACACCACCAAACCCATTCGCTGTCATTCTGGAGAAAGCAGAACTAACGGCGCGGTTGTTAAAGCCAATGATATCAATATCATCAGCATACGCCAGTAGCTGTACACTCTTATAGAAGATTGTACGTTCTCTATTCTGTTCTGCAGTTTTTTTCTGCAGAAGTAGGGCGAAGAAGTCACACGAAAGGGAGTCGCCTTGTCTGAAATCTCGTTTGGTATCGAACGGCTCGCAGAGGTCCTTCCCGATCCTGACGGAGCTTTTGGTGTTGCTCAACGTCAGTTTACACAACCGTATTAGTTTTGCGGGGATACCAAATTCAGACATCACGGCATAAAGGCAGTTCCTTTCGCACTGTCAAAGGCAGCTTTGAAATCGGCGAAGAAGTGGTGTGTGTCGATTCTCTTGTCACGGGTTTTTTCCAAGATTTGGCGCATGGTGGGCGCAAGAGAGTTATCCCACGGTAGTTGACGCAGACAGTGGGGTCTCTTTTTTGTGAATTAGGCAGACCACACTTAAATTCCAATCATTGGGCATGCTTTCGTGCGAACATATTCTACAAAGAAGCTGATGCATGCTCCTTATCAGTTCTTCGCCGCCGTGTTTGAATAGCTCGCCCTTCAATCGTGACTGATCACCTCTGGGGGCTATACAAGAGTATGCTCTGGTCTTGAAATCTTCTGTTAGTATTCACGAAATTTGGCCTCTCTTTTTTCTTGTCTGCAAACGCATCTCGCTTCCCTCTTCAACTCTCGGTATCTATCTCATCCCGCACGTATTGTGGTCGGTGCTTTCCTGCACTCCTCATCATACCAGCTGTTCTTTTGCATTTTCCCAAAACTAATGGTTTTGTTGCAGCTGTAAGGAGCTACACTACTGGGTTGTTGAACAGACGTTGTCAGAGAGGAGGAGTTCAACTCAAAGTAGTGGACCGAATCAATGTTATGACCTTCGAGCGTATGCTCGTCTAAAACACTGGATACGTTTCTTCCGTCTATCACAATATGATCGATCTGGTTGGTGGCATTTCGATCCGGAAGGACTGGCCAGGTAGCTTGATGAACATTTCTATGCTGAAATCTAGCGATATGTTGAAGAACTTCGCTTGATTGTGGCTAGACGTTCATCCACCGGAGTCAATGACAATACTCGGCGACGGAGTTTCTCACCCAGCACGAATCCCACACAAAATTGCGCTCCTCTATATGACCACTGTAGTAAACGCTACAAGGACCTACTCGTCTCAGTTCTTGTCCCGTCCATCGCATTTCTTGGCTACCTGAGGATAACTGTGTCCTTAAGAACGTGTGTATTTTAATATTTGACAGATGTCGCTTATAGTCTGTCGCGCTCTATGTGTTCCGGGCGTCAATCTGACGGACCGACGCCACGTCAAAGCGTCACAACATTGTGTTGTTGGTAGAAAATTCGAGCTGGGCCAAAAAAATAAGCGAACGATCGGCGACTGTCACCGCTTCCCTTGCCGCTCCAACAGCTTCGCCCACAAAGCATCGTTAATATGTATGTTTATGTACATATGAGCTTGCATACGTATCGACTCTGATTTTTGCGAGCCACAGACAAATACTTTAGAAATGACAAATATTTTAAGTCAACAAGAACTAAGTTGCCATTTTTGTCACTCTTTTCTTTAGAAGAAACATCGGAAAGTTGTTCAATTTATGCCACTTGTTGGTAAACGCATGCTCGGGGAGAGTTTGTTTCTTGAAAGTACGTTTGCGTTCATGAATGCGATTTTTGTTGTTGTAAGATTTACTACATTTGGGCTTCGGACAGTTGGCTGCCATATTGACTTGTGACGCCGCTAATGCTATTTGAGACAATTGTTGTTTTTGTAGAACAATGTATGTAGTTTTCGCTGGTGACATATAGATATATGCATATATATGTAAGTTTGTGTATGCATTATTTGTGTGCCAATGTCACATGCGCAAAATTATGTATATATATATGCAGGGTTTTCATTTACTATTCCTAGAATTATTGCAATGCTATCGCTACCATTCTCACTTTGTCGGGAGCTACAGCCAGAGAACTTAAAAGTATAGAGAAGGTGCAAATCGAAATCTGTATGATGGTTCGATTGCGCGGCTAACAGAGCTGATAGAATCATAGTAGTGAATTCACCATATTCGCTGCTATTTAGCAGAATTGAGCCGGTTCTCTGGCAGAAATATATATATGACTAAATACAGGCGAGAATATATAAAGAGAACTGATTTGAGAAAAAATATACAAAGTCACACAAAGAATGTGAAAAAGCATTCTCTGAGTGACATATGTATGCATGCTTATATTGTATTGTATGAACCATTGTCACATATGCGTGATTATTTTGTATCAAATGAACCATTTTTTCCGAAAAATGGTAAAAATTTTAATTTTTTTTACAAAATCGGGAAAAATTAGGAAAAATTATTTTAATTTTATTTTTATATATTAGTTTTTATTTTTTAATTTTTAAATAAATTAATATTTATTTCGACTATTAGAAAATGAAGATGTGCAAAAAGATCTTCATTTCTTCAAAGAAAATTGATGACCTTCATGAAATATGCATATTCGCATTATTTCGTTATCATTTCCATATTTGTACCAATAGAATTTCTATTGCATATACATACATACTTATATTATTTCTTAGGCGCATTTGTATGTTTACGAAATCAAATGCGAGCCACATGCATATGTACATACATTCATAATAACAAGTGTCGCACGCGTCTTTTCGCATCTCCGTTGTCACGGTCAACCAATGGCTGCGTCGAAAAAAAAAACTAATGGCCGCCAATTGTCACCGCTTCCCTTGCCCCTGTAGCAGCTTCGCCATCCAACGTGCGTAAATATGTATGTATGTATGTATACGCATGGGCATGAATACATATCGACGCAGATTTTTGTCACGGAAAAATATTTTAGACAAATATTATAAATCGACAACTCCTATGTTGCCGCTTTTCTCACTTCTTTCTTAGAGCAAACACCAGAAGATGTTCAATTTATGATTTTTAGCTTTTGCCATAAAATAAAAGGCAAAAATTAAAAATAATTTCTACCGAGATTCGAACCTATGTGTCCATCGTAGCTTTTCAAACGCTTACCACCAACACCACCACTGACAATTACACAGCGTTGTCCTAATTATGATTTGGTTATCCATGAAACAAATATACAATGGATCGCCGATTGTTACCTCTTTTCTTGCTGCTAGAACTGCTTCGCCTTCAAACTAGCGTAAATATGTATGCATATGTAGGAGCTTGCATACATATCGACGCAGATTTTTGCGAGCCACGGAAAAATACTTATTTTAGAATTGACAAATATTGTAAATCGACAAGAGCTATATTGCCACATTTCTCGCTTCTTTCTGTGAAGAAGCATCAGAAAGTTGTTCAGTTTATGATTTTTAGCTTTTGCCATCGTCGCGAAAAGACGCTTGTAGGCAAAGGCATGCTCGGGGAGATGTTACGGCGTCTGTTTTTATGAATGAAGCGTGGTCGCTTGTGGCATATGCGCCTGCGTTTATGAATGAAATCGTTTTTGTTGTAAAATTTACTACATTTGGGCTTCGTCAATTCGGCTGCCATATTGACTTGTGATGCTTCTGCTATTTAGACAATTGTTGTTTTTGTAGAACAATGCTTCCATTTTTTGCTGGTGACATATTCACATGTATACGCATATGTTTGTATGCTTGTGCATTATTTGTGCTGCAATGTATACAAATATATGTACATATAAGTATATATGAATGTATGAACATGCAGATCAATGCGCGCACATGTAATATATTGATAAGTGATAAAATCATGATATGAATTTCTGAATGCGCACATGCGTATACATACATATAATCATATGAGTAGATAATAAGATTAATATGATAGACGATATATGTATGCATTTATATATTGTTGTGCAATGCAATTTTTATTACTAAGAAACATAATACAAAAATATTTATTAGTAATAAAAATAGTAAAATTAAATAAAATTATTAAATATTCAAGTCCAAATTGACTATAAATATTACTATGCATGCATTCATACAAAATTATAATCATATCATAATTATGTTTACATGTCAATATTCAATTGCCGACGGCAAAACGCAAAAGCGTACATATTTGCATACATTGCGATTCCCATGTTCAAAGCAAAAATTGAAGCATGAAAATATCACAATGCTGTTGTTGGGAGTTTCATAAGGAGCATGCATACATATATTTATGTCTCTTCATATGTATGTGAGACAGAGAACATAATGTGTTTTGTACACATTTTTCGGTGTCAAAAATGAGACAAAATATAAACATGCAAACCGAAATTCTTCATACCGAGTTTCTTCATATTCTCTGCTTGGGCATACATTCATGGCATCATATACCGAAAATACATTTATTTATTTCTCTTCATATTCTCTGTTGAGTATGTGGAGAACTGTTAAAAATCTTAACATTTTACAGCGCGAATTCTGTGCTTGTGAGGTGAATTCCCTACTATGAATCTAATGAATGTTCGCTGTCGAACCTGCACCTTCTCTATACTTTTAAGTTCTCTGCTACATCATAGCCTTAGCATAACAATGTAAAAGTATGTGCTCTACTCTGCTCCGAGTTTTGTTAGGTAAAAAACTATAGCTGTAGCGAGAGCAAAAAATTAAATGCTGCGCTATGCTCTGGCGTAGCGGTAGCCAAAAATTGGGAGCGGTAGCAGAGCGGAGCTAATGAAAATTTTCATGTGCTACAGCTCTAGAATGTGTTTGTTGTTTTTTCTTTTTTGCTATTTTCTTTCATAATATTTAAATTAATTGAATAATTCAAACAAAAAAAATGTTGTGCAAATCATTTTGGCACTTGTTGCATCAAGTGACTTTATAAATCAAAAATCAAATATTTTAAGAAATTTATTAATTTATAATTCGTCAGAAAACAGAATGTTCGGAATTTGACCGCTTTCGGCCAAGCTATGCTAATGCTAAAATGCAAAATCATTAATTAATGTACATAAACATTAATTTTGCCAAAATATGTTCGCACAGTTCAATGAAATTTCATTTCACACTTATTTCATCAAGTAGTTATAGCGCTGCACTTCTGGCATTCCGCCTTTTCTGAAACCAGCTGTCAGAAATTCCCTGATCTCCTTCACTGTCAAATAATCAGGGAACGCGTTTGGGAGAAATATGAGAGCCAATGCGAGAGTCTCGTATCATATTATCCATGTCGTCACTTTCCGAACCATCTCACGTGACGGTGTAGTCTTTTGATGACCACCTACATGGCGTTTTGCAATGCTACCAGTATCATTGTAACGAGTGATGGTGCGATTTTCCAGCTAAATATAAAGCAATCACACTATTACGTTTGAATTCCATCGCTGATCACTTTTTTTTGCGTTCACTTTTGGCAAAACGCTTTTGTACACTTGTAAACAATACTCCGAACTGTCATTTAGCAAATTTATAAACAGTTGATTCTAGTGCGACAGCTGCGGGAACGGTCTGAAGTTGGTTGCACTTCGAGTGCCGGACGGATACATATGCACATATAAGGCAGCGTGCACATGTTATTAACGATAAAAGGTAATATGATTTGAATTCACGAAAGCGAACATAAACACACATGGTAATGATACATGTGAACATATAATACATAGTACTTACATAAGTTTTGAATGATAAAATATACGATTTATGTACTTTAGATGTATGTGTATTTATCACAATTATAATATATTTATTCTTTTTTAATATATAATGATTATTTGTTATATTCATATGTAATGAAATATAGACATAAGTATATATATATCAAACATAGGAAATAATTGAAAAAGTAGGTCTTATTTTCACATTAAATACAAATATTGCTTTGAAAAAGTTAATTAATTAAAATGTATTCAATTGAACCTTTGTTTATAAATATTTACAAAGTGAATTCATACGAATACATATGGGGTATTCCATACCAAATCGACCACTTTTGAACCCGACCCCTTTAGATTTTGCTGAAACTTAGCCATCCTTTTCTACCCTTTGAAAAACATTTTTGAGAATTTTTTCAAAATTTTTTGACCAATTTTAAAAAAGTTATGAATTTTGCAATTTTTTGCTAAAAAATGGCTTCTTTATTTTCAAATAGCCATAACTTTTGTAGAAATTGACTTTTGGGGACCATTTTTTTTTTAATTTTTGTTTTTGAATGAACTTTTCGAAAAAATACAGGAAAAAAATTTAACACGATAAATTATATAAAATAATCGGTTTTTTTAAGTAAAATCGTAATTTTTTTTTTTGAATTTCGCCATTTTTTTTTTTTTTTTTTCAAAAAAAACTTCAATTAATTTAACAACTATCCCTGCTAATCCCGGAGTGGGCCGATTTTTTTTAATATTTTTTTTATTTATTTAAAAAAATGAAAAATGAAAAAAAAAATTTTTCCCGTAAACTTTATTTTTATCATATAAAAAATATAATTTAACGATTTTATGATATAATATTTACAATTTATAGACTTAATTTACGAATATAATCACCAAGATTCAAATTTTTTTGGTAAGATTTCAATCTGGCCATCGGTCGTTTCCAATTGATAAACGTCAAAACCTACTGAACTCCATTAGCTGTCAAAGTTCAATAGGTTTTGACGTTTAGCAATTGTTCTCTCACTGGAAGACGTTTAGCAATTGTTCTCTCACTTCCAGTGAGAGAAGAGTTGAACATACTGTCTTAAACATAACCTGTAAATTGCTGTTAATCTTTTGTGCGATCAAGTGTCTAGTGAAAGATTGTTGATATTACATTTGCTAAATAAATAAATAATTATTATAGTTTATGAATACTATTTTGATTTGATGTTATTTGAAAAGCTAATTGTTTTATTCTATTAATCTAAATTGATTGGAAGAATTTTATGAAGATATTATGGCATCAATAAAGCAATTCGATCGATGTTGTAATCCATTTAAGTTGGAATCACATTTAAGAAAAGTGGGTTTACGTGCAGCAACTGACATTATGAAAGTAAGTTTAGGATTTGGTGGAAATTATTTGTTATGCAGTTCGTGTCGAAAAGAAGCTTCAAAATTAGTAAAGGAACAAACAAAAACTAGTGATGATCCTAATGTTGATGCAAGTGACCATGAAGATGATTTCAGTGACAACAATGAGAACAATGATGGTGCTGACAGTGATAGTAAGATAACTACTACGGATCTCTCGTCTTGTTTATCATTCCGTAAGTTTTTAAAAATTATTCATACATTACATAAATACATTCCTAGCAACTACATATTTCATTGTTTTTTTAAGGTTCCTTACCGTTTAATATCGAACCCAATAATTCACTATCAAGCTCGGCATCCCAAGTTAGCGCTGCAACTCAATTACCCATTATAAATGATGCATTGCGACTGTTGAATCAATCGCCGATTCCTTTAAAAAAATTGAATGATTATCAGTTTTTAAATAATAAAATAAATCAGATATCTGACAGCTTAAAAAAAGTTTGCTCTCAGCTGCCGATGAAGGATCTATCGACGACGATGGTGAAAACTTTCGCTCCTTAATTAAAATGCTGCATGACAAATTCAATGATAAAGAAACGGATAAGTCTTTAAAAATACAAATTTTGACATTGTTACCTAAAAAATGGAGTGAAAGGCGTATTTGTGAAACCATGAATACATCACGACATTTAACAACGGTAGCAAAAAACTTAGTTCAAGAAAAGGGTCTACTTTCAACACCGGAATCGAAATTAGGTAGGTATAATGTAGAATTGATGAGATTTCTGGTACATCTGAAAACTGAATTACTTAACATTTTTTGTATAGGGAGGATAATGATTCATCAAATGTTATTAAAAATTGAGAATTTTTACAACGATGATGAGTGTAGTGCTTTGATGCCCGGTATGAAAGACTTTGTTTCAGTTCGAAATAATGATGACAATCGAGTACACGTCCAAAAACGGGTTGTTTTGTCTAACTTAAAAGAATTATACCAATGTTTCCGTGAAATAAACCCAACGGAGAAAATTGGATTTTCGAAATTCGCTTCTTTACGACCGAAACATTGTGTGTTAGCAGGAGCAAGTGGAACACACACCATCTGTGTATGTACGATCCATCAAAACTTTAAGTTGATGATGCTTGGTAATTATCAAATTAATTAATAATTATAAGTGTGTGAATTTTCTGTTTATTTAATAACTTATTTAATAACTTTAATAACTAACGATTGTTTGGACATGATAATTTGTGAGACTCCATCGGCCCAATGTTATTTGGGTGGATGTAACAACTGTCCAGGGGTGGAAGAGTTGAGTAACATTCTACTAACATGTTTTGAGAATCAGGAGATTGAGAATATTACTTATAAATATTGGATATCAAAACCGAGAAGTAGTTTGGAAACTTTTATCAAGCCTACAGAAGAATTTGTTGAAAACTTTTGTAGTGAACTAAAAGTTCTTTTACCTCACTCATTTATTGCTAAAGAACAAGCCAAATTTTTGAAAAAATTGAAAGAAACACTGAAACCAAATGAATTTGTCATTATTTGTGATTTTGCAGAGAATTATGCGTTTGTTGTACAAAATGCAGCATCTGGCTTTCACTGGAATAATAACCAAGCAACAGTTTTTCCGGTGGTTATTTATTACAAAGTACATGATGACCTTGAACACAAAAGCTTAGTAATTATTTCAGACTGTAATAATCACGATGCCGTTGCTGTTCATGTTTTCATCAAATTAATAACTGATTATGTAAAAAGTCTTCCTGAATGCTGTAAAAAGATTTATTATTTTTCTGATGGGGCTCCTCAACAGTTCAAAAACTTTAAAAATTTTGTGAATTTATATTATCATGAAGATGATTTTCATATTCCTGCTGAATGGCATTTTTCTGCGACTGCCCATGGCAAAGGTCCGTGTGATGGAATTGGTGGCATTATCAAACGACTCGTAGCGAGAGCCAGTCTCCAACTTGCAGTTGATAAACAAATAACAACACCGATAGAATTTTTTGAATGGGCATCTAATCCGAATAACTTACCCAATATCACAGTTAAGTTTTCTCCAGAAAAAGATTATAATACAGCATTAACTGATTTAAATGACAGATTTTTGAAAACGAAACCAATTGTAGGAACTCAACACCTACATTGCATAATTCCGGACAAAAATGGTTGTTTGTATGTTAAAAAATTTTCAAACTCTACTGAACAAAAAATTTGTAAAATATTCAAACGCCAGAGAAAAAATTAATAAATAATTTTTTGTATTGTTTCTGTGAAATCATTGGATATTAGCAGTATTAATCATAAAACTTAGTCATTATATTCGTAAATTAAGTCTATAAATTGTAAATATTATATCATAAAATCGTTAAATTATATTTTTTATATGATAAAAATAAAGTTTACGGGAAAAATTTTTTTTTCATTTTTCATTTTTTTAAATAAATAAAAAAAATATTTAAAAAAATCGGCCCACTCCGGGATTAGCAGGGATAGTTGTTAAATTAATTGAAGTTTTTTTTGAAAAAAAAAAAAAAAACAAAAATGGCGAAATTCAAAAAAAAAAAATTACGATTTTACTTAAAAAACCGATTATTTTATATAATTTATCGTGTTAAATTTTTTTCCTGTATTTTTTCGAAAAGTTCATTCAAAAACAAAAATTTAAAAAAAAAAATGGTCCACAAAAGTCAATTTCTACAAAAGTTATGGCTATTTGAAAATAAAGAAGCCATTTTTTAGCAAAAAATTGCAAAATTCATAACTTTTTTAAAATTGGTCAAAAAATTTTGAAAAAATTCTCAAAAATGTTTTTCAAAGGGTAGAAAAGGATGGCTAAGTTTCAGCAAAATCTAAAGGGGTCGGGTTCAAAAGTGGTCGATTTGGTATGGAATACCCCATATGTATGTTTGCATATAAACATATGAAAATATAAAAATATAGAAAAAGAGATAACATACATATGTACGTTTGTAATAGCAATATATATATATATGTACACATAGTTCTGAGCATAACTTTTATTCCATGCTCAGCTCTGTTCAAGGGCAACTGTTAAAATTTCTCCTGCCGAGCTGGCTGATAAATTTGCAACATGTGGATCATTTTGTTTACATGCTTACATAATTATATAAGTGAATATGTGGGAAAGGCCTGCAAATAAATATGTAAAATATAAATATTTATCTTATCAAACCTACATTTATAAAATATTTTTATTTACAACATGAACATGACATATTATATATTTCAAAAGAATTTAAGGAATTCATCATGCAATAGTTCAATTTGTACGTATAAATTATGTTTTGCACGAAAGCGGGGTGGTTTTTAAAAAGATTACGAAGACGTGAATCTATTGAGTTTGGTAAATGTACTAAACTGAAATATCTTCATTTCACTTTTATTTATACAATTGATTTCTTAAGCCTAGATACAAAGTTTCATCTTACATTCTAAGAAGTGCAGAGCTTAGGTGTTAGATGATGTGCTGTCTAATTCCACTTGAAGCGTGCTATAAGTTATAGATGACCGCTTCGTAATTAGCGATGTCTCACATATTTGACATATTCTAAATTGAAGCGTCTCGTCTTCGAATATATATTCTGATAGTTTTATTAACATTTTCTCTTTCTCTTTTTCTTTTGATATTTTAATTTTGACATTTAATATAATATATGTACATATGTATGTTATTACTTTTGTATTTTGATTATCAATAATAAATAATAATAACATTTAGTACGTCCACCAAATAGGATTATTTTTATTTCTTGTTTTATTGAATTTAACATGTTAAAGTTTTACAATCTTAAATCAATATTTTTTGTTTCAATATATTCTTTTACAAAAAATGGCTTAAATGTTCCTTTTTTTAAACATTTAAAAAATTTTCCAGTGGGATTTTCATATTTTATATCATTAATTATTACATTATCTTCAAAAGTTATCAAATATACTGCGTCTATTGTATGATTATTCACAATATGTCTTGCAGAAACTATTATAGCACCGTCTTTTACAATATGAGGGGGATTCTCTTGCTCTTGTAATATTGCAGATTGCAAAAATCCTATACCGAAGTATACAAGGGCACGAGAGCACCCATTGCAGAATCTTGTGATAAATGAACGGCTGATTCGGTCAGTTTATTGTAACTGACCATTGTGCATGGCTATTGTGAATTGGCGCACCTTCTGCATTCATTCTTAACAAAAAAAACTGTAACAAATCTTCATAATTTAAATAGAAATTATAAAATTTATTTAAAATTTACCTTCCTCAACAATTTAAAGTCAAAATATGTCTTTATGTCAAATGACAGCTAAAACAGGGTTGCAATTATATTTTTGCGTGTCAAGTCACGAAAATAAATATGGGTTTTGGTCCGACATATTTTACAGCCCTTGCAAATATTTTTCTACGTGTGTTTGTTGTTTTGCCGTTGAATTAGGTGGAAAATTCTGCAATTCGAGCACTGTGCAAGGGTTTTGCAAGACCAAGTGAATACCTCTATTGATTACTTTACTTGCTTCATTAAGCTTTGTACAATTAGCATGTTTATTATTTAACATGTCAGATAAACAAGTATTATTTATTTTTATCATACAAAATGCATTATTTAACTATTTTTTGCAAAATTGGACTGAATAAAATTTATTTTCGCATTTTATTATTTTACTTTAAATAAGTAATTATCTTTTGTGTAGTCAATTATGTTTGATATAGTATTGTTGATAAGTAAAAGTATCAGCGAAATCTGTAAAAATGTCTTCATTATGCCTATCAGATAATGAAATTAAACTTTAATATTGTCTTTATGTATTAGTCTATTTCTATTTTGTATTTTTACTTTATTTCCTAAGTCTTCTGTAACTTTTTTATTTTGTTGTCGGTATTATCTTCGACTGCCGTCTTAGGATTTTCTTGTCCAAAGTAGTTTAAATTTTGTATTTTTATATTTTTATTTGGTTTTCACCATTACTTTTTTTGTTTTATTTTGCCGGTAAAAACTTCGGCTGGCGTTTTAGACTCTTTTTGTCCCAAAATAAATTTTTTTAATATAATATTGCCGGTAAACCCTTCGGCAGGCGTTGTAGAACTTGTTTGTTTCACAATTTTAATATATTTTTTATTTTTAATATTGCCGGTACTTTTTTCGGCTGGCGTCTTAGGACTTTCTTGTCCCAAGGTTTTTAATAAAATTAAATCATTGAGAAAATGTATTTTCTCTATTTTTTTATTTCCATCTATTGTGGCTCCGATTTTGTTTTTTTTAAGAAATTAATTCTAATTAAGAGATCGCTCTCTAAGTTATCAATTTCATAAATACGTTCTTGAACGCCCAATAGATTAATATAATGAAAATGTTTTATGATGGTCGAACTATTAATGATTCTTACCATTTTCTTAATTACTAAAGTGTTTTTGTTATTATAAATGCCAGTTCGTATATATGAACTGGTTGCCCCGTATCTATTAAAATTAGAATAATTTGCCCGGTTTTTATATTTCTTTTTATAATATAGGGCCAAACAGAGTTTACCCTAAAAAATGGTTTTCTCCGTTGTTATTAATTCTTTGAATTTTAGGCTGTGTGCACTTTCATTTTGCCTCTTTGGTGTTTTCTTTGTTGATAATTGGTTTCCCAATTATATCTGTTACTCCTAGACTGTATTTGGTTTGCTTGCATAGGCCTAGGGTTATTTATTATTTGTTATGATTGATACACATCCATTGGTTCTGGAACATTGGGTTATTTTTGGTTCGTATTAGTCATATTTTACGGATACCTCAAATTATTTTGAAAGTTTTTATTAAATTGTTGTTTTTGAGATTCTTTTCTTGATTCTTTTTGGAAAAATGCAAAGCGAATTGTGACCTCATTTGGTTTGACTGAAGTTCTTGCGCTTTGGCAAGAGCATTAGGCAAATCAGTGGGCGTTAAAGTAAAAAGTATTTGGTTTAAAGGTTAGTTTAAACCGGTTATGAAGGTTCTAAGTGCAATTTCCCGATTTTAAATATTTAATTGCTTTGTTATTTCGAATTTTGTTCCGTGCGTCATTATTGTTTTATTTATTAACAGAGTTAATTTTTTATTGATGTATTAAGCTTAAGGAAGCTCGTCGAAAGAACAACTTCTCGAGGCCAATAGTCCTCCTCGCAACAATTGACATACGAAATGCTTTCAATAGCGCAAAATGGGAAAATATGATCGACGCACTGGAAAGTCGCTTCAAACGCCCTTCTACTTGATGAAAATGATACGAAGCTATCTTAAGGACAGGAAACTATTGTACGATACGAGTGACGGCCCACAAAGTAAGGAAATAACCTCTGGAGCAGCGCAGGGATTAATACATGGACCAGATCTATGGAATGCCAGCTACGATGGAATTTTAAACGTTGAAATGCTTGATGATTGCTACCTCGTTGGCTACGCAGACGATATCGCCGCCGTCATAACCGCGCGTAATACCGACATGGCCAGGTGTCGACTGACACAAGTTATGATACGAACACAGACATGGTTGGACTCACACGGCCTCAGCCTAGCTGCTGAAAAAACAGAACTTATCCTGCTCACTAGGAAACATATCCCGCTGGAGGTAAACATGCAAGTTCATTCAGAAACTATTAAAACGACGAAAACCCTAAAATACCTAGGAATAAGAATGGACAACAAATTGACGTACTGGGCTCAAATCCAACATGCTGCAAAAAAGTCAGCCAATATAACCATGGCGCTATCAAGACTCATGGCAAACACCGGAGGCCCACTTGCAAGTAGAAGGAAATTGCTTATGGACACAACACAGTCAGTGCTACTATACGGTAGCGAAATATGGGCCGACACATTAAATGCAGAACATAGACGGAAAGTGCTTGCTAAAGTGCAGAGAACAGCAGCCCTGAGAGTCGCCTCGGCGTACCGCACTGTATCCGAATCCGCAGTACTAGTGATAAGCGCGTCATCCCAATTGACCTTCTCGCAAAGGAGAGAAGACAACTATGGCTATGGAAGAAAGACGGAAAAGAAATACACATGGCCACAAGACAACAGGCGAGGAAGCAAACTCTTGAACTCTGGCAAGATCGGTGGACAAGCGAGAGCAAAGGAAGACGAACCTCCAAACTGATTAAAGAAATAGAGAAGTGGCACAGTAGAAAACACGGCGAGGTAAACTACTATATAACACAGATGCTGTCCGGTCACGGGTATTTCCGAAAATACCTATACAACATGGGAAAAGCAGAAAGCCTAGCATGTATTTATGGAGACGAACCACTCCAGCCCGAAGGACTGTACAAAACAAACTCGGAGAACTAAGTGCGGAAAATCTCTTAGAAAAAATGATATCTAGCAGCGAAAACTGGAAAATAATTGCCTCGTACGTGGAACATGTTCTGCGCACTAAAAAAAGAGACATGGACGCGGACTCCCAATAGAAGACGAGCCAAATAGCTTGATGCTGGCTATAAAATCGTAGGCATCCCTGGACGCAGGGAGAGTAGAAATTGACCTGTAATGGGTCCATCTTGGAAACCTTGCCCTGAAGTAATGCAAAAGCGGTCCCGAGGTAGGGGAAAAAATTCCATGATACCATGATAGAAGGGGAGAGTGTTTTAGTGGGTACACCACTCACGTAGGATGACGATCCCTATATGGTGCGAAGGCATTTTAAACCCTCCTTACGGCCTAAAAAAAAACAAAATGTATTAATCTATTAAGGATTGTGATCCTTGTCTGAGTATGCTCATTTCTTGGCCAATTACGTGTGTTGGCTTTCTATCAGCATACGCAAAATCTAATCTCGAAAATATGGCCTCTAAATTTAAAACTGTGCCATGTATTGTTAGGGCTCCAAAATGTCTCCCATTCCCTTCTATACAGAGACTCATTGAATTTATTGTTGTTATGTTTTTTATTTGGTTACTGGCTGACCCCGCAGTCGTTGTCCTGCGTGAAATTATGTGTTTTGAAATGAAGCGAAAGTTGATAAATGTTAAAAATCATTTATTTTCGATTTTTCTCAATTTTTTGTTTCAAAGTAACGCAGCTTGATAAATGTACAGAGAAGATTGTTTTCCAACTCGTGAACATACCACGTACCTGCATAGCTGGCCGTATAAAAAACATAGCATTTCCAGATTAGCGCCACACACTTCTAGCGACTATTCTTGTGTCCTGTTGATTGTTATCGCAAATGCAATTTTCACTGGAAACTGAATATATTCGCACTGAAATGGCAAATCGTTGAAACTCAAAGGAATTCGTAGAATCAAGCACTTGTATTTGATAGCAGCGGCATAATCAGTAGGGTTCCATTACAAAATTTCGGCGCATGAAGATTGCCAAACATCCATCATTTCCAATTTGCGTTTCCGAAAGAAAAGCACGTGGATAGTGCGTCGTGCATTTATTGTGAGACAAACAAACCGAAGTGGGATTGTGGTGTATAATACTGGATCTTTCTATGCATCAGGAATTTCCGCAGAAGTGATTTCATCAATTTGATTTGGTGTAACCACCATCCACCATCCAACGAAGAATGTGTGTGTGCGGCACCACTTCTTTTTGTCACTCTACAAAGTACATCTAGCATGTAATAGCCCATTCAAGATAAAGTCAATCAAACATCGTAGCTGTTGTTTGAAAAGTCGTGATGTGAGATTGTGACGATCGCTTGCTGATTGACCGCGATCCATAATTCCACACGTATGTCATCGCATCCCTGGAATACTCGTTCATGTGTCTTGGGCTGCCATATGTTGATGGCAAAAATAACGCCGACCGATATTAGGGCGGCGTGGAGGATGGAGTCATGTGCAGAAGTTCACGCAAGTGAGGAAAGTTCTCTGATCGCCATTCACTTGGGAGTGGCCAGAAACGATTCTTTTACATATGACTCAAGCAGCTCACGACTTCCGGTCTTTGACCAAGTATCCTCTGGGTAGCTTAAGAACATCCGTTTGAAGGCGAGTTAAAGTGAGAAGGCGAAATATCCCCTACTTAGGGTTGTGTGCTGGGTTTGGGACCCACCACGTAAAAAAACACCCCCAATGAAAACCAACAATCAGCCTCGGATGAGAGACCCCCCTTTTGATGACGACCATGGCAAGAGAAACAAGGACTACGAATTGAGGGCATGCACCTGGAATGTCCGGTCCCTTAATTGGGAAGGTGCCGCTGCCCAGCTGGTTGATGTCCTCGTGAAAATAAAGGCTGACATCACCGTCGTCCAAGAAATGCGATGGACGGGACAATGACAGAGACGAGTAGGTCCTTGTGACATTTACTATAGTGGCCATATAAAGGAGCGCAAGTTTGGTGTTGGATTCGTGGACTCCGGAGAAAGAACATCTAGCCACAATCCGCATTAAAGAGAGGTTCTTCAACATATCGCTGATTTGCGCCCACACCACGACGGAAGAGGAGGACGATGTGACCAAAGATGCCTTTTATGAGTGCTTGGAGCGCACTTATGAGAGATGCCCCCGCCACGATGTCAAAATCGTGCTTGGCGACTTCAACGCCAGGGTGGGCAAAGAAGGTATCTTTGGCACTACGGTCGGTAAACTCAGCCTCCACGAGGAAACATCCCCAAATGGGTTGAGGCTTATCGACTTCGCCGGGGCCCGAAATATGGTTATCTGTAGTACTAGATTCCAGCATAAGAAGATACATCAAGTTACCTGGCTGTCTCCGGATCGAAAAACCACCAACCAGATCGATCATGTTGTGATAGACGGAAGACACGTCTCCAGTGTTTTAGATGTGTGTGCGCTCCGAGGTCCTAACATCGACTCGGACCACTATATTATTGCAGCCAAAATTCGCACCCGCCTCTGTGCAGCAAAAAACGCACGCCAACAAACACAAGGAAGATTCGACACAACAGACAGCCGAACGATTTTCTACTCGGCTTGCACTCCTGCTCTCTGAGAGAACTCGTCAACAACTCGGTATAAGGGAACTGTGGGACGGCATTTCAAACTCCTTACGTACAGCTGCAACCGAAACCATTGGTTTTCGGAAAGTGCAAAAGAACAGCTGGTACGACGAGGAGTGCCGTGTCGCAGCGGAGAGAAAACCGGCTGCCTACCTCGCAACATTACGATCGACCACAACACGTGCGGGATGGGATAGATACCGAGAGTTGAAGAGGGAAGCAAGACGCATTTGTAGACAGAAAAAGAAAGAGGCCGAAATGCGTGAGTACGAAGAGCTTGATAAGCTGGCCGAAAGGGGTAATGCTCGAAAATTCTACGAAAAGATGCGGCGGCTTACAGAAGGTTTCAAGACCGGAGCATACTCTTGTAGAACCCCCCAAGGTGATCTAGCCACCGATGCCCAGAGCATACTTAAATTATGGAGGGAACACTTCTCCAGCCTGCTGAATGAGCGCACAACACCAGGAGAAAATGAACCCGATACTCCAATCGATGACGATGGAGCGGACGTTCCATTGCCCGACCATGAAGAAGTTCGAATAGCAATTGCCCGCCTGAAAAACAACAAAGCGGCAGGGGCCGATGGATTGCCAGCCGAGCTATTCAAACACGGCGGCGAAGAGCTGATAAGGTGCATGCATCAGCTTCTTTGCAAAATATGGTCGGACGAAAGTATGCCCACCGATTGGAATTTAAGTGTGCTATGCTCAATCCATAAAAAAGGAGACCCCACAATCTGCGCCAATGGTAAATCAACAACCGACCAGATATTCACCACGCGCCAAATCTTGGAAAAGACCCGTGAAAGAAGAATCGACACACACCACCTCTTCGTCGATTTTAAAGCTGCTTTCGACAGCACGAAAAGGAGCTGTCTTTATGCCGCGATGTCTGAATTTGGTATCTTCGCAAAACTAATACGGCTGTGTAAACTGACGTTGAGCAGCCCCAAAAGCTCCGTCAGGATCGGGAAAGACCTCACCGAGCCGTTCGATACCAAACGAGGTTTCAGACAAGGCGACTCCCTATCGTGTGACTTCTTCAATCTGCTGCTGGAGAAAATTATTCGAGCTGCAGAACTTAATCGAGCAGGTACAATCTTTTACAAGAGTGTACAGCTGCTGGCGTATGCCGATGATATTGATATCATCGGCCACAACACCCGCGCCGCTAGTTCTGCTTTCTCCAGACTGAACAAGGAAGCAACGCAAATGGGTCTGGCAGTGAACGAGGGCAAGACGAAATATCTCCTGTCATCAAACAAACAGTCGTCGCACTCGCGACTTGGCTCCCACGTCACTGTTGACAGTCATAACTTCGAAGTTGTAGATAATTTCGTCTATTTAGGAACCAGCATTAACACCACCAACGCAGGATTACTCTTGCCAACAGGTGCTACTTCGGACTGAGTAGACAATTGAAAAGTAAAGTCCTCTCTCGACGAACAAAAGCCAAACTCTATAAGTTGCTCATAATTCCCGTCCTGCTATATGGTGCAGAGGCTTGGACGATGACATCAACCGATGAGTCGACGTTGCGAGTTTTCGAGAGAAAAGTTCTGCGAAAGATTTATGGTCCTCTGCGCGTTGGCCACGGCGAATATCGCATTCGATGGAACGATGAGCTGTACGAGATATACGACGGCATTGACATAGTTCAGCGAATTAAAAGACAGCGGCTACGCTGGCTAGGTCATGTTGTCCGGATGGATGAAAACACTCTAGCTCTGAAAGTATTCGACGCAGTACCCGCCGCGGGGAGCAGAGGAAGAGGAAGACCTCCACTCCGTTGGAAGGACCAAGTGGAGAAGGACCTGTCTTCGCTTGGAATATCCAATTGGCGCCAAGTAGCGAAGAGAAGAAACGGCTGGCGCGATGTTGTTGACTCGGCTATAATCGCGTAAGCGGTGTCTACGCCAGTAAAGAAGAAGAAGATATTATGGCGACCTATTCGTGGCGCCATAACAAATTTTAATCTTTAATTGATCACTTTGTGTGAAACCCACATGAAGTTTTCACTGAATAATTTTCAATGATTTTTCTTTTGAATAGCCGGAATAAAAACTCAAGCGACCGAAATTTAACGATTCATATAATTTAATAATTAAAATATTGAAATACAAAACAAAAAAAAAATGTGTATGGAAAAAAAGTTACTTTTTGGGATTGTCCAATTTTCTGACTTTTCCTCATGAAAAGTATAAGGTTTTTTATTTCTAAATCTTCCCCGATCCACAACGAACAACCCCTGAAATTTCATCAAGATTTGTGCGGCCGTTCTCGAGCCTTAGCGAAAATGTCTGTTTTTAGGGGTTTTCCGGCAATTATTCCAATTTTTCTCGCCGTAAAAACCATCTTTGAACTTCAACGAACATTAAAAAAATTTGGCCAAATTGGTCCAGGCCTTGTTGAGTTATGCGCTTAGCAACACATTTTGCGATTCATTTTTATTTTGTAGGTTTAGCTGAGCTATTTCAGCCATTTGAGTCGTTATCAGTCGAGCTATCTCTTCTAAAACTACTAATTGCCATTTTCGAAAATTTTAGAATTATGTTGTTTACACTTTATAAAAATTGGTATTTCTCTTTTATTTTTATATATGTATGATTGTCACGATTATTGGTATTGCAATACTCACAGTGAAAAAATTTTTCATAATTAATATTAGTGGGATTATTTCCCATTTATTTTATAAATATAGGATTTTCTTACAACTAACTTTATGTTGTTGTTGCTACTGCTGCTGTTGCTCTGGTTTTCTTTGCTGTTGCTCTTATTTTGGAAACTTGTTGCTTTTTTCCTCTATACATGGTCGCTGCTTTATTGTTTTTAACGTGGAGTTTTCACTGGCACACTGTTGATTTTGTTGTTTTTAAGGAACTCTGCGTTCTGAATATTTTGAAATCATATTTATTATACCATGAACAGGGCTTATTAAGTTGGTCACGAAGTTTGTAACACCTAGAAGGAAGCGTCGATGACCCTATAAAGTATATACATATGTATGTATAAATGATCAGTATGTCGAGCTGAGTCGGTTTAGCCATGTCCGTCTGTCTGTATATATACGAACTAGTCCCTCAGTTTTTAAGATCTCGTTTTGAAATTTTGCACACGTTTTTTTCTCTTCAAGAAGCTGCTCATTTGTCGGAACTGCCGATATCGGCCCAATATAACATATAGCTGCCATACAAACTGAACGATCGGAATCAAGTTCTTGTATGGAAAACTTTCTCATTTGACAAGATATATTCACGAAATTGGGTATGAGTTATTGTTTATAGAAATAATGTAATATCAGAAGGAATTGTTCAGATCGGCTCACTATAGCATATAGCTGTCATACAAACCGAACGATCGGTATCAAGGGCTTGAATGGAAAACTTTCGCATTTGACGTGGTATTTTAGCGAAATTTGGCATAGATTACTGCTTAAGGTAACAATATAATCTCCGAAAAACTTGTTTGGATCGGATTACTATAGCATTTAGCTTCTATACAAACTGAACACATAGTTACTAACAGAAATGCACCTGTGAAGGGTATTTAGCTTCGGTGCAACCGAAGTTAAGGTTTTTTCTTGTTTTTGTTTCTGTTTTTTATTATACTTCTTTAGTGTAGTAAATCTATAGAGTTTGATTGAGTAGATTAATCGCATTGTGTGCAGTTTTGGTTTTGATTACTGATTTGATTTTTATGATTTTGTTGATTACACTGTTGTCTTTGTGGATCGCTCGCCGTTTAACTTTTAATTTTGTTGCACTTGTTGCTTTAGTTTGCCTTCGCAAATCGCCACGTTGCGTGGTATATGCAAAAAAAGTAGACGATGCCACATTCATTTTAGAATTGTTGTATCAATTCTTTTGCCACCTTTCCGTACTGGATCTTTTTAAAGTCAAAATTGGAGAGTTTTGACAGCATTTGTAGTTTCAACATAGCCGTTATAATAGGGTTGGACGTGGTTATTATTCGATGTCACTTATTTTCACAATATGTAATGTATTGTATACTTGGTTGATATATAAGTAGTATGTATATGTTTCTGTACTTCGTTCTCTAAATTATTTCGGAGGAATGAAGGTTTTATGAAAATAAGTGTGTACTTACATATATCAATTTATACTCAATGGATGTTGAGACAGACACCCGGAAGCCAATTCCTCTACTTATCATACCCACTACTTTGATATAAAAGGTGATCCATTTTGAGGTTCCCTAATTTTTTAAAGAAAAAATACAGAAAATTAAAATTTAATGTTTAAACATTCCCCTATTTATTATCATTCGAAACAACGCTCTTTGGAATTAATTTTTTGAAGATTATCTCATTCAAAAACTAGCCGCTGCTACGTTTCAGATAATCCATCCGCTGAATCCAATTTTCAATGCTCGTTCGAGCATTTCGACTGGTAACTAGCGAATGACACAACACCTTGGTGGCCAATCGATCGGCCCAAAAGGTGAAATTATCTGCTCACCGAAGTGCTCTATCAAAAAATCCATTTATTGATGCCGATGATTCTACCGGCCGTCAAACCATGATGAAATAGCAGCTCTTGAATCCCTTCAGGTTACTCTTCGTCCCAAATGAGGCAATTTTGCTTGTTTACATACCGACTGTTAATTTTGATTGGGGGTGTTTTTTTAAGTGGCGGGTAATCAGCGCGCAACCCTATGCAGGGGATGTTTCGCCTTCTCACTTTAGCTCGCCTTCAAACGGATGTTCTTAGGCTACCCAGAGGATACTTGGTCAAAGACCGGAAGCCGTGAGCTGCTTGAGCCATATGTAAAAGAATCGTTTCTGACCACTTCCAATTGAAGGCGATCAGAGAACTTTCCTCACTTGCGTGAACTTCTACATATGACTCCATCCTCCTAGACATAGTTCAGCGAATTAAAAGACAGCGGCTACGCTAGCTAGGTAATGTTGTCCGGATGGACTAAAACACTCCAGTTCTGAAAGTATTCCACGCAGTACCCGCCGGGGGAAACAGAGGAAGAGGTATCAAATTGGTGCCAGGTAGTGAAAAGAAGAAACGGCTGGCGCGCTGTTGTTAACTCGGCTTTAATCGCTTAAGCGGTGTCTACGTCAGTAAAGAAAGAGAAGAAGACATACCGACTGAGCTAGAAATGGGCTGCTATATTTCCTTCCTTATGTGCTGGACGTTCGGTCGAATATTTTTCAATATTGAATGCTGGGTTTCAAGATGGATGATGATGATGACGCTAATAGTACACTCAGTAAGACGATTATGTTGACCATAAGTTGAGCGAAGCGCGCGAAACACATTCTTTACAGAAGGTGAATTTTCGTAATAAAGTGTAACGATTTGTATACGTTGTTCAGGCGTAAATCTTTCCATAATGAAATTCCAAACAATACTGAACAAAAATAACAAGACGCTGTGACGCGACTCACGCGTGATCTGTCAAAAAAAGGATATTGAAAAAAGTACCTCTACTTGGATCACCCGTTATGAAGCATAACTCTGTGTCTATTTTGATTATTACTATTTTTGACAAAGGGTTTAAATCTAGAGACAACGGTATTTTAATATTAATTTTGACTTTCAGACTGTAAAATAGTATAAGCTTAGATGAATGATTCTTACCCCTTGGTTTGTAAATTTTTTTTATTATATTTATATATAATATATATATTCAAATTTATTACATTCTATTTAGTCTTTCATTTTCTTCAGCAGGGCATAGTAGCTGTATGAAGAGTTGATTATCTGAAATAAATGAAGGCAGGCAAATCTGAAAAAAACTCATCATCGTAGTCTTATTATTAGCGGGTATATCATCATTTAAGATCATTAATATAATGCGAATTTGCGTCTTGCTTAAAAATTTCACGGACCTAACTTTTTAAGATATTATAGATTAAAATTATCTATATATTAATAAATAATAAAATTATTATTATTATTTATTCAATGACTTCTTATACTCTGCATTTATAATAAAATTATAAATAAATCTATATGACTTTAAGTCTAATTCAATTTACTTGGAATTCAATTAATTGGTTGAAATATACTACATCCGTTAAGGAATGACAACGTTTGTATTGAGTATTGGTAACTATTTTTAATGGTCAGTCTTTACTAAGGATTCTTCGTAAGTTTGCAATGTTATAGTTGTATTATTATTATTTTATTGCATCGTATTTATAGTACATAAAGTGACACCGGATCTGAAGTGTTTGAAATCAAATGATCCACAGATTTCATGAACATTTCTTTTTTAGCTGTAACAAACTCGAAGAATTATTTTTAATATGGCCTTATACATCTTTAAAAGCTAATGCAATGACGAAGAGGTATGGTTATTTTTAGTTTTGGAAAACTGTTTGTATTTTGTTGTTTTTATATTTAATTTCAGGTACTTACCGACGTAAACGCTGGCAAATTGAAAGAATAGCAACGATTTATTGTTTTTATTCGAATTGGTACATCCAACTGGGCCATCATCAATAACATCAATCGTCGATTAATTTTATTGCAACGAGTCCATTCGGATGAGTACAAAGAGTATGACAGCTCTGCACTTCTGAGCGACACCTCATTGGCAAAATAACACAGCATAAAAATTTGGGACAACATACAAAGTTGATATACTAGAAATTTCATAAAAGTAACATAATCACTGGGGTCGGTTAGCTAAAAGAAGAGAGAACTAAGTATTTACAAATGATTAAAGGTAAAATTGAAAGCACCTACAAAAGTCATTGCGTAAAAATTAGCTACAAGTACGAGTACCGAACTGATCATTTGTACAGACATTGGAATGCTTAGAAGATCTTCCATGATTTCTGCAATTTTCCGTAGTTTTACATAATGTTGGATGCAATCTCTCAACTGTACGTTTATTATATTATCATCCACATACAGATCCTTGCCGATATTTTCTAACCGATTTGCTAAAATGTCTAACTGACCTTTCAAATATATGAAGAAGGATGCACTTAAAGAATCGAAAGATATGTTAAGCAAACAACAGAGTGATAAACCAATAAACTGAAACAAATATGCTATTAAATAGCACCAAAAGTTCTCCACACTTATGGGTATGTAAATAGATAGAGGTAGTTCGCCAGGCTCCGATATAAGCTGCGTAACGAAAATCAACGACAGTGATGTCAACGAAAGATACATGTAACTGTTGCGTACTCTACAGCTTAAATGTGAAGATTGAGTGAACTTCTCTAGTTCAGATACATTGACCGGCAGCAGATCTTCGTCGTGGATTCGTGCGAATAATGCTACATATGAATTGTTTTTTAGGCGAATGCGCACGAATTTAGCCATTACCGCAATAGCCATTGAACAAACATAAAACACCTTTATAATCTCGTTCAGATTCGATATGTTGCCGATTATTTTTATCCACATGCTGATATCGAAAAGTAGCATCCAAAAGATCGCCACATGCCAAAAGTACAGTTTACACAAATATTGCAAAAGTGATGGAAAGTGTGCGGGCAATCCAAAGAGTCCTAACAACTTGAAAAATAAAAGTTGTATATTATAAAATGAATATACAATCCCTTTGGCGTCCTCCATAATTCTAAAGCAAACTATTTTAATATGCGAACTGTAATCGGCTTTTATACAGATGAATTATATAGGGTAATATTGTTTTGCTAATGACATCGTCTGCCACTCATGCATTATTTAAGATTTGTTGGGAAATTAACAGTTGCAATATAAAGGTAATGTGGGAAACTGCTAAAGGTACGACAGTTTTACATGACGATCAGATCGACCATTAGGCAATAGGTTATTTATTTGTAAACTCTTGCAACCTGTTGGTACAGAGTATAAAAGTTACTTGAGTAAAATTAGATACTTCAATTGATGAAACTTGGTATGAGATTTCCTTGGTATAAAAAAATTACGAGTTCTTAGATTGTCGTAATCGGACGACTGCCACGCCCACAAAACGCCTTAAACCGAAAACTTATAAAGGCCATAATTAAGCACTAAATTAATATATTGATCTGTAAATTTACACAGAGGATCACAGCAGCAAGCCGCACCTGTAGGCAAAAATGTTGACAAGGTAGGTGTGGCCCCGCCCTCTAAACCACTAAACCTTCAATAACGAAATTCTCTCAGCGCAAATATTGCAAGAAATCCTACCGAGAGTGTGAAAATGGATGAAATCGGAAGCTAACCCCGCTCACTCCCCATATAACGGTATTGTCAAAGTCTATAGCAAATACGCCAGAGACATTCAATTTTGCTTCCGAGATGGTTTGAAAGGGCTTTGTGGACTATGAGCGGGCACCGCCCACTTTTTGGTGAAATCCCATATCTCGGGACCCGACTGACCTATTTCGACAAAATTTAGTACGTGGCATTATTTTCATATTCCTTTGTCACGAAATCGGATTACAATCACGTCTACTTCCCATATAGAAAAGTTGTAAATTCCATTTGAAAATTTCCAGTACACAAATTAGGAAGCAATTAATATAACGCGATAAAACTTTGCACTAACAAAAATTGTCCAAATCCAAACAAAACTGTTTAAGCTGTTCAAGGTGATTTTTGGCCTAAAATACCTACCGATCAATGTGTGAGAATGTAAATGAAATTCAGGGATAATCCTTCTCTGACAGTGGTATATTTATGTCAAAAATGGGTTGAATCGGGTCAATACTTCCCTTAGCCCCCATATACCTAACATACAGATTTTCGATATTCCGGGGGACTTTGTACCGCATATATCGGCTAATTTGTGAGTTATCTCAATGAAGATTACAGAGCGTGTTTTACTCATAACAAATTATCTTTAAATACATAAATTTAAGCGAAAACTTGACTTAACTAATATCAGGATTTTCGAATATCCGGTTGACTTTACTCTGTATGATTGATTTTTTAATCCCTGTCTTTCTTGCAATGTTCGGTTGCACCTGAACTTAATCCTTCCTTATTTGTAAAGTCTAATTTAGGACCACCAAATAAATTTGAATTACATTTAATGATTATTTTACTCTTTTCTATCTCTAAAAGAAGGAACAGACCATAAAACGTAGTTAGTTTTTTTACGATGAAGTAATTTTCGTTTGAAGTGTGTATTGCTATTTTTTCACAACATTGGCTTTCATAATTAAAATTTAATTAGTGCTATAATGGATTTCACATTATTTTCATGTAACACAACAATGTACTACAGTGGGCAAATTATAGTAGATTTTTCTAATTTAAATTTCACACGAAAACCCATTCGTCGAAGTATTTTTTTTAGATTGGTAGGACGTCAGAACCATCTGTATCAAATATTACATCAAAATAATCTTTAGTGTTTAGTATACTACTGTGCCCAAAAGATAAGGTGACATTGTATTTATTTTGAATATTTTTTATTTATTCTTCCAAATCAATTTCATTCCCTTCAAAGTAATCATCATCCCCTCCCGATGCAATGCACTTATGCCAACGGATTTTCCAATCTTCGAAACACTGGTTGTAGGCACTTTCCGGGATGGGCTTCAGTGCCGTCTTCACTGCGGCTTGAATCTCCTCTATCGTATAAAAACGGTGTCCCCGGAGCGGTCGTTTGAGCTTGGTGAACAGCCAGAAGTCGCACGGTGCCAGATTAGGTGAATACGGTGGTTGCGGAACGATATGGGTTCAGTTTTTGGCGAAATGATCACGAATAACGAGGGCAGTATGGGATGGCGCATTATCGTGGTGTAAAAACCGAAAATTGTCTTTCCACAATTCCGGCCTTTTTAGGCGGATAGCGTTACGCAAATGACGCATAACGTTCAAATAATATTCCTTGTTGACTGTTTGACCGGTTGGAAGGAATTCATAATGCACAACACCACGATAATTGAAGAAAACAGTCAACATGACCTTGATTTTTGAGCGACTTTGGCGCGATTTTTTTGGTCTGGCTCTCTTTTGGCACGATATTCGCTCGATTGATCGGTTGTTTCGGGGTCGTAAGCATAGATCCAAGTCTCATCGCCAGTTATAATGCGTTTCATGACACCCTGGTAGTCGGAAAGCATCGTTTCACACACTTCAACGCGACGCCTTTTTTCCAAAAAATTCAATGTTTTCGGTACCAGTCGGGATTTGACGCGCTTGAGGCCCTTCATCCTTCAAAATGGTATTGGCTGAGCCTTTCCATGTGCCAACTTCATCAGCAAGATCTCTAATTGTTAATCGACGGTTTTTCAACACCAAATCTTTGATTTGTTGAACATGAGCTTCGTCGGTTGAGGTTGATGGTCGCCCTGGATGCTCTTCGTCTTCGACACGTTCACGGCCGGCTTGCAACTTACTATACCACTTGTAAACATCTTTTTTAGACATAGCCTCATTACCAAAGGAAAAAGAAAATTGATTCCGTAAACAACATTTAATGCAAATTCTTTGCTCAACAAATTTCGACATCGCAAAAAACGAAAAACTCACTTTTAGCAGCTCACAAAACGACACGTATCTCAAACACTAATGAATATTTTGACATGAAATTTGACATAAATGTGACTGACAGTACTACCAACCTAAAAAAAAAATAATTCTCCAAATCCTTCGACGCGCGCAGTTTAAATTCAAATTTATTTTTTGGGCACAGTGTACGTTTGTCTTTCTGAAGTTCATAAAGTGTATTCGGTGATTATTACGATGAGTGAAATTATTCAACAAAGAAGTTTCTTTAAATTTCGGGTGAAGAATCAAATTTCTGGTGTTGAAATGTTCAGAATTTACGATGAGTCTTGTTTCGATGCTTACGACCCGGAAACAGACGATCAATCGGCCGAATATCGATTCTTCGGGAGTTTTTTTCCAAACTTTCTGCAACCACCGTATTTGCATGATATGTCTAACTCCGTGTGAATTCTGGCTATTTAGCAAATTCAAACGAACACTCCGAGGGTTTCGAAACAACTGAAGACATTAAACGTGAATCTCTACGCGCATTAAAGGTTAGCACAGTGTATTGAGACCAAGGGTCAATTCCAAAAGTCTTACTATGTTTTGCTGATAGTAGTATACTTGTATATGTATATATATGTATGTGGCCATGCAAACCTTACCACTACACTATCTTAAATTTTTTTCGGTATTTTTCGTTCGTTCGGGATTTTTTTATTTGCTTTTTTAATGTTTTTAGTAAGCATAAGTAAACTAAATTATATTATCTAATTATAATTATATCTTTTAATTTATTACGTTTTATGAGTAAAACACAAACTAGCTTTTCTGTGCTTGTACAAAAGCGGCCGATCAACTAAACAAGCAATAATATTATATCTAAACATTTGATAAGTTAAGGCCTAACTAGAATGTGTATAAGCAAACTTAAGCCAGCGTAAGCAACTGTCCGAATACACATAAATTGTATTTTGCAACTATAATGCACTTTACATCAAGTTTCGTTAAGTTTCTTCAAATGTCATTTGCTTAAGGAAAAGCGAAACTGGTCGGCATGTCAACAAACAATCGATGTGGTCAATCCTCTTCATTTCTATGAATCGTACAAAAACACCATCCTACTTCTTCTTTCTGTTTATTTCCCTCACTGAACATGAACGAACTCTGTTTTTTTAATTTCACTAATTTTTGTTAAGGTGCATATTCCGTATAAAACAGAAGAAAGCATTTTAATTGTTTTTAAATATTTTAATTTTCTATTCATTTCTGTATTGCAAAATCCAAACGAAATATAAAATCACAAACACAAACAAACAAATTGTATTTGACCATTTTCCCTTCTGCATGTAAGTACATTAGTCATTTAAAATCTACTCTCCGTTCCTTATGCATTTGTCAGGCTTTTTAATTTTTTGACAGTAACTTACGGCAGCGTATGCATGTTATAGTTGGGCCTTTAGTCATAAGAGTATTAATGAAGAGCGCACAACTCGGTGCAGCTCATAAATAAGTATATTTTTTGACCCATTTTTACTCGTAATAATTAATTCACGTAGAATCGCTGCTGCCGAATCGAATGCTGATATGACGCAGTGTAGAACAGTTGGGCAAAATATCGTTTTCTTATCGAATGATGAGAATCTGTCTGATAGGCTGTCCTGTGATGATGTACATATTTGTGTGGTGTACTTGTAGTGTAAAGTGGTGAACATATAGAGCGCGACAGATTGCAAGCGGTATCTTCAAATATTAAAATACACACGTTGTAATGGACCCAGTTATTTAGACAGCTGCACGACAACACGACTGCAGACCGACAGTTGTCGCTCTCGCTTACCTCAAAATATTCTTATATTTGCCAACGACAGTAGAGAGGAGTCATGCCACTAATATGTAAAATGTAAAATTATGCAATGCTCTAACAAACCTGACATTATTTTACAAATAAAAGCATAAAATAGCTTGTGTATTCGTAATAACAATTGATAATTTAAAACAAATAAATTTACCTATTTACTTATTTTCTGCATGAAAAATTTCACTTTGAACAAAATATTAAAATTTCTTTGAGGTGAAAGGTATTGGTATGGTCCCAACGAAATTGTGTATATGCTAAATGGACAGCTGTTTTGTCTTGTGTACATGCCGGCCATTGTTATGTCGCTGCCTTCTTTCAAATGTTCATGTAGAAGGATTCGCGACGCCATTTACAGTTCACTGTCGTGCTGCCATGTCGTGTTGTTCTCTATGTGTCGAGCACTTAATAAGGCGTATTATACGAGTATTGGGATGTGCCCTTATCTTTTCGGGGGGAGCGGTGTACTTGGGGAGGGAATTTTATTCTCATTTAACCAGTTATAATTATAGAAAATATATTGTTTTGTTATACCGATTTTTATTCAACATTTGCTCTAATCTGCGGCGGTGTCTAACTCAAGTCACAATAATCCACAAAAAAAAAACGTCGAGTTAGAGAGAGACTAGTTTTCATTAAAACGTATAAGTTTCCAAAAAGCTGTAAAATAGAGATTTATACACAGTTTTATTATGTATGCTTATGTAGATAAGTCGAAACATGTATTCTGTTATTTTTGGTTAAACATATATGTACATACATATTTTTTGCTTGTTTATTTCAGTGAATTTAGATTATAATCTATTTAGTGCTTTTTAGTTATCCTCAGTTGTATTACAATATTATTTGTATTTAAATAGGAATTTAAAATTGGCAAAAAGGGTAGCCTTACTTGTATTATTATATCTTACCCATAATTCGAAATCAGTTTCCATACATTTTTGATAATCATCAATGTTTTGCAAAAAACCTAAAGGTATGTTATCTTCGGCGTCTCAAGCGTAATGTTGACCAAATCTAGCAATGCCTTTGTAACATGATTAAAGCAATCCATAAACAAAATATCATATTTCTTGCTCGCCTCCATATGGTAACTTTTTAAAATTCTACCTCGATGGTAAAATTTTAAATTTTGTATTATGCACTGTTTTAGCGGTTTCAATTTGGATGTCATATTAGGGGGAAAAAGCCAATCCAATAGATTTTAATTTTCTTTGTACCTCCTTGGAATGTACCGGACAATTATCAATGAATATTAATACTTTTCGTCTTGTATGTCAAAATTGTTTATCCAATTTAAAGATTCCATCCTTCAAAAAAAAAAAAAACCAAATATGGCCTATCATGCCAGTGATAGCAACGGGGATTCTGTCTTTTGTCAAAGTTTTGTCTGGTAAGCACCTGAGAATCCCGTTTCGCATGACGTCCTCGTTACGAACGTCATTGCTTTCACCACATAACTTTTTAAAGCTTACGCTATGTCTGAACCGAAACATGAATTTCATTTTCACAGTAGTTAAACATTTATTAGTTTACCGTTTAGTTCAGTACCTTTGCTTTCATTTATCAAGCCACTCATGCTTGCCTTAAAATTTTTTCCACTAATTCCAAATTCCAAAACTGCTTTATTTACCCTCTCAAAAGTTGACTTCTTCATACTTTTGGCTCTTGTACTATGCCAAATTCAAATGGTGTTACAATTCCATCTTTGCTTTTTTATAACTGTAGAAAATGTACTCGCGAAACATCGTACTTTATAGCCATATCGTTATTCTTTCTACAACTTTTCCTGTCATCTTTTCATAAAGATGAACAATAACTTTGTCCTCAATTTTCACTATATTTTGCAGTTTTTATTTCCTGAGTAGCATATATTAAGCTAGCCACGATGTTTGTAACACACAGAAGCAAGCGTCGGATACCCTATAAAAATTTATACTATAAATATATATAAAACATCATCATAATGGGCAGAATCGATTTAGTTGCACATATACGATCTGTCTGTCCGTTATATACGATATAGTCCCCCAATTTCTGGGACATGGATCTGAAAATTTGAACCTGTCCTTTTTTTCAATAAGAAGCCACTCATTTGTCGGAACGTCGGATATCGGATCACTATAGCATGCAGCTGTAACTGAACAATCGGAATCAAGTGATTGCATGAAAAACTCTAACATTTGATGAGATATTTGAAATTTGGCTTGGATCATTATCTAAGGCAATAATGCAATCTTCGGGAAAATTGTTGAAATCAGAGCCTTATAGCATATAGCTAACATACAAACTGAATTATCGGATTCAAGTTTTTCTAAGGTACCTTTTGCATGCTTGAAATTTCGGTGCAACGTCAACTTTGTTTTTTGATTTAACATTTCATTTAGGATCTTTAAAGAGCTTCTTTAGAAAGACTTTGTTACTTATACTCAGCACTCATTTTTTCCTTATTCACAGCAAATATAGTCATATATGACGAACAAATGTCTGGTAAAATTTGATATCTTAATAATAATAAACAAATTATTGTGCAGTAATTTTTTTTGGCCCACCCTAACATGCACATTATGTATATAAACATCCGTACATACATATATGAATACGAGTATGTTATGAATTCCTAATTGTCTTTTTCAATTTTAGGAAAGAAAAGGCTTGCTCGGATGTAAATGGCAATTAAAACGTAATTAATAATTTGTAGGATCTAAATTTTTTTATTATGTGGATCAGTTATGACTCACAGAACATATTCAATTTCCAAAAGTATATGAGCGAACTTAAATGGTTGCAGTCGGTCTGTAATTCAGTTGTTGTTATATCTTCTTTGATGTATGAATTATATTATCCAAACTAAAACGTAGGGATTTTAAAATAAAAATAAATTTTAAAACGGCTCACATGCCAGAGTACAGGCATTTACTATAAATACGGTTAAATTTAATGCTTCTGACACTTTTCATTAAAAAACTCGCACAGCTTTAGTACATTTCTGATCATAACTCTTGTATGGGCATTGAAGTAGTTATTACCTTATTTAAGAAATAAATGCTTTCACTAAGTTTGGTTGACATAGCTTTTGAAATTCACAGCCACGTATTATCTAAATTTTAAAACATTTTTTCAAATGGCCGTTCCTTTTGATTTCCCCCGTGTCAAGTTCACATTTCGAGCGTCATTTGTGAGTTTGTTATACTTGTAGTAACTTACATATTTGAAAATCAATTCGTCATATAACTCTGTATATATCTCGATTAGTTTTAGGTGGCATAAATGACTATTAGACAAACAATTGTTAGAGCAAAAAATTTGTTCAAAACATTTAAGCGTAGATCTAGCTTCGCTCTTTATACAAGTACCTATGTACAATATAGTGCCTTGGCGTTGGGACTCCTGTTTTCCAGCCTCAACTCATAATGGAGTCGCTTAATAATTGTGCACAGCAGGTTTACTTTTTCCAATACATTCAGAAAATTCTCCGCAGTTTTGGTTTATTTATCATTTGTCTCATTTCGACTGTAGTCTGTTTTCCGTTTAGAGCTATGGCAATAAGTTTCTTAATGTTACTGCCCACCACTACCGACTATGAGAGACAAAACTTAGGTTCAAGAAGAAAGCAAGCAAAATAAGTTGGATATAACCAAATATTTTTGACTATTGCAATTTGTAATGTTTAAAGAAGGTGAAATACTTTCAAGGGTTGGCAAAACTTTATATTAAACAAAAAACGGGTGTACTTCTCTATCTTATTTTTATAGGTCAGTTTGAATACCAGGTATTTGTTATGATCCGACCTGAACAATATCTTCAGAGATTGTAGCGTTGCCATGGGGGGCAATAAACTATGCCAAATTTCGTGAAGATAATTTTACAAATAAACAACTTAGGGGGAAATGGAGGTGTACAAGACAGCTAAATGAACTCAGCTTATCACGCCGAAAATAAATATTATAAATGAACTTCTCTACAGCCTTAAAACTGTAAGTACAGTGCTTGTTAGAAAAGTTAAGTATGAGAATTTATACTAAGAAATCGTAAAACAAAAAAAGATTGAGTAAAACAAACTTTTTAGAAGAAAATATTGATTAAAACCCTTTTTAATGTTTTTGATTGTTTTGTGAGTTGTTGTTAAATAAATTGTAAAATCTCTTATGCTGATACTTTTTTTTGTATTGTTAAGGTTTAATTGTATTATTATTTTTATTAATAATAATAAATAGTAAGATAAGAAAATTGTTGATGTTAAATAGAACAGATCTTTGTTATCTTACTATATTTTGTAAGAAAAATAAAAAGCATATTCCTGCGATGTAAGCAGGTGTGGCAAGGTAGATACGAAGCTTACCGTTTAGTACGTAGGCGTACCGCTGCGTAAGCTCGGCATATTAAATAATATGGATCGAGTGTTGTTCCGAAAGACGTGCACTGAGCGTACGGTATTAATCGTGCATGTTGCCAAATGCCCGTATCCTCTAGAAGATTCCCCATTCTGGTAAAAACAAACACCCTCACACTTTATTTGCCACGTCTAAACACAAAAACCGCATTGATTTAAAAAACAACAACAAAACGAAAAATCCCATCCAACAATCCATGTCAATCGAGACTTCAGAAAAGCGGCAAAATAATTAATGAGATCGGTGATCCCAGTTTTTTACTTCCAAGTGATTCAATATTAACCATCAACAAAACCGCATGCGAACTCCGATAGGATTACTTGACCAAACCTGCAACGAATGAATACCTTAAATCATGAAGAGGAAAATGGGATATTCTATAAGGTCTTAGATCCACTAAACCAAGTAAATTCTCAAACAGACTTGAACAATGGAATAATACGACAGAGTTTTGGGTCAGAACTCAGTTTAGTAAAATGATAACAAATAACAAGTAAGAAAGGGCTAAGTTCGTGTGCAACCGAACATTTTATACTCTTGCAATTTGGAGGAATCAATGTCGGAGAAATACCTTAAAGTATAAAATGTCAACCACAGGATCGGAATACCAGCAATTTTATTGTAGATATAAGTAAATACTATATAACTCAAACACTGTCCGACATATATATGTAGTATATAGGAGTGGGGGGTAGTATCGACCCGATTTTTGTCTAGTTTTGCTCAACCCACATACTACTAATTTGGCATACTCAAATAATTTTCCCTGGGTTTCATTAAGGTACCTTACATACAATCACCAATCATATGGAACGAAGTCAAGTGCGATAGTTATATGAGGATAGATCAAGTTTTCGCCAAATTATATTTTTTTAGGCATAAAAATATACTGTTATGAGTAAAACATGCTCTGTAATTTTAATTGAGATAACTCAAATATTATATATTCAGCATAAAATCACCTAGAAGTTCGAAATTCTTTATATCAGGTATATGAGAGATTTTTGCTACAAAGAAATCCTATTGTCAGAAAAGTATTCTGTCTGAATTTCAATGGCATATCTCACACATTGAACGATATTTTCGGTCAAAAGTCAACTATAGGTACTGGAACAGTTGGACAGTTTTGGTTCGTAAGCTGGTATACTTTATAAGAATTATTAGTTCAAAATTGTATCCCGTTCTATTATTTACTTCTTGATTTGTTTACTGGAAAGTGAACGAATCAAGTTAAATTTAAATTTGTGTGCCCCCATCGTCCAATTTTCACACCGGCTCTCATAAAGCCTTTGTATACCATCTCGGAGGTAAAATTTAATGTCTAGTTTTGAAGGGTTATATTCCGATTTAATCCATTTTCACACTTTTGGTAAAAGTTCTTATAATATTTTGCTGGGCAAATTTGGTTGTTATAGCTTTAGTAGTTCAGGAGATATGTGCATAAAACTTATTATTATTAATTAATTTTTGAACCACAGGTGCCCCTTGCCACTGCGATCCCTTGTGCCAAATTACAGTTTTATATTTTATTTTTAGTGTAGTAAACTGAAAAAATCGAGTGGAATTTAAAATTGTGATATATGGGAAGTAGGCGTGGTTATTGTCCGATTTCGTCCATTTTCTCAATGTGACATAAGAATATAAGAGGAGAGATATGGGATTTCGCCAAAAAGTTCTAGTACTTTCGGTTAATGGCGATTTGTGAGCGTGGCAGTGGTCCGATTAATCCCATCTACGAACTCGAAATTTTATAACAAAATTACTTTGCCGTGTTTTCTGGTTGTTTTTCGATCAATGCTTGGTCTAAATTCATCATTTTGTTGTTTGAAGCGAGCATTACTTCAAGGATAACTTTTGTCTTTGTTTTTCGTTCAATTCATTTTCCATATTTTTGGATCTTCCTTATGGCTTTCAAACGATCTAAATTGTTTGTTGTGCAATATTTATTTTTTATGTTAGGAAAAGAATTAATGCTCGTTCACAACAAATGTGCCCTACCAACACATGTTCATCTGAACGCTCAATTCATGCTGGTAAATACGAACCTTGAAACAATATCGTGAGACAATGAAAAACCACTGACCCCAAATACAATAAAATCAATATTATTAGAATACAATAATGGTAAAATTGTAAACGCTCCTTCTAACACAGTCGTTTCCTCTTTTCGCTACGTGGCGTCACTTGGAGATTCTAAGCGAAGCCAGATCCTTCTCCACCTGGTCTTTCCAACGAAGCGGAGGTCTTCCTCTTTCAGTGCTGGAGTGTGTTTGTCCATTCCGACAACATGAGCTGCTGTCTCTTAATTCACTGAACTATGTCAAAGTCGTCGTATGTCTGAGCTGCAAATCCGTCTCGCTTCCCTCTTCAACTCTCAGTATCTATCCCATTCCGCACGTGGTCGATTGTAACGTTGCGAGGTAGGCAGCCTGCTTTCTCTCCGCTGCGACACAGCACTCCTCATCATACCAGCTGCTCTTTTGCTTGATGCATTTTCTTATTCTGGAATCTAGTACCACAGATAACCATATTTCCGGCCCCGGCGAAGTCGATCAGTCTCAACCCATTTCCCCAAATATCCTCGTGAAGGCTGAATTTACCGACCGTCGTACCAAAGATACCTTTTTTGCCCACCCTGGCGTTAAAGTCACGGGGGCAGATCTCATAGGTGCGCTCTAAGCGCTCACAGAAGACGTCTTTGATCGCATCGTCTTTCTCCTCTGTCGGAGCGTGGGCGCAAATCAGCGATATGTTGAAGAACTTCGCTTTGAAGAGGATTGTCGCTAGACGTTCATCCATCGGGATGAATGACAATACTCGGCCACGGAGTCTCTCCCAGCACGAATTTGCGCTCTCATCCGAGGCTGATTGTTAGTTTTCATCGCGTGCGTTTTTTACGAGGCGGGTCCCAAACCCAGCGCACAACCCTGAGGAGGGGATGTTTCGCCTTCTCACTTTAGCTCGCTTTCAAACGGATATTCTTGGGCTACCCAGCGGACACTTGAGTCATATGCAAAATAATCGTTTCTGCCCACTAAATAAAATCTAGCCACCCTCGTTTTTTAAAAGGTATGAGGGTTCATAAGGACAATCTTTCACCACTTTACCATGTTAATACAATTTAAATCACTCTTTATAGGGGAGTACACAATGTAAACAAATAAGTATGTTGCTCGAACGCATTAAAAAAATGGAATAATTAAAAAAATTGAACAGTGAATTGAAAAACGAAAATGCGTCACTTAAACTTCAAAATGAAAACTTAAAGAAATCGCTAACCAAATATGCAAATGAAACGTCTTCTTCTCCATCAAAATCGACCTTTATAGCCGAAACAGACGAAGAAGAGCTTGAAAAAGAAACAAATTGGCTATTAAAAATTAAAAAAAGTAGGGAAAGTAAGAAACGCAAAGCAGATTCTTCACCGGATGTAACACTGAAGTCTCCGATTCCAGATGGAACATCTGAAGATAAAATAGATACAAAAGTAAGCCATCGCCCTCCGTCAATTATAATATCGGAAAATTTTAACCAACCCTTGATGCGTTCCTTGATTAACGCAGATGTAAAAAAAATCTTACACACTCAAGCTCACTGGCTCAAGTTCCTGTAAAATAAATCTTTCAGATAGTTCCGACTACAGAATACTTACAAGGAAATTAAACGACTCGAAAATTCCTTGGTACTCGTACGAAGACAAACAATCGCGTGATATACATACGCAAGTTATGAATTAAAGTCTTCCGGTCTGTACTGTAGCAAGAATCAGTCTGATTCTGCCCTCATATCAGCAACTCGAGTCTGCCCCAATGTGTGGGTGTACCGCACATTCCATCAGACTCAAAATATGCCGAGTCTGCTGTTTTGGTCACGTACTGACTGATCATGCGATGTGGTGCACAACTGCATGCCGTCAGACGTAACCTGAGATGTAACTGCCCCAGAGCCACTCTGAGAAGTCTCCTGACTTCTTTTATTTATAATTTTCAAACTTATTTTTCCATTTTTTTTTATTTAAGTAAATAATAATAATAATTATACTTATTAATATTATTATAATTAATGAGGCACTTATGCCGTAAGATACGCTTTTGTGATATTTTAGTTCCTCTATTTCTTTAATATTCTGGAAATCGTTTGGCACAATGTCGTCAAAGTTTATTTTTGACTCATAGCTTTGAATTAACATCTTAACAGGATGTATCAGTTTATCAATAAATTTAGTTTTGTTGTTACTAAAATTTTCTTCATTAATTTTAATTTCACATTTCGCAAAATTTAATATATAGCTATTTTGCAGTACAAAATCTCTGTCATCACAATTTTGTATGAGTTTAAAATTTTTTGCATTCTTGATGATCAAAATATCATCGCTTATTTCTTGCATTATTGTAGTATTGTTATACTTAAATTTACAAGCGTTAAAAAAATACAATTCCTACTTAATTTTAGTTTTTTTAATAACGTATTATTTTCATATTTATAATGTTTTTTATTTATTGTTACAATTTTTTCATCCTCATGAACTATTTGCAATTTTCGTTTGTTTGGTAGAGGCATAATTAATTTTACATATACTTTAAAAAAACTTTTTGGTATTTGGATAGCGAACACAAGTGCTTCATTTTTAAAAGCTACTACTCCTACTTTGGCTAGTTTCAGCTTATAAAAATCTATGTCAAAGCTATATATTTCTTCTTTAGTTAACATCCCCGGTTGTATTAAATTGTTTTTCGCGGCGGCTATATTATTTTGATTTGATTTGATTTTATTTTATTCATTTGATCATTGTAAAGAACCAATTTCGCTAGCTCTCTATCCTCCTTTTGTATCAGATGTAATTATTTTAATATTTTACTCCTGTCATTCTTTACTATTGTTTTCATTAAATGAATTGAATCGTTAAAATGCTCATTTATGATAATCTGCTTATTGATATTTGTAATTGCATTGTGCGAATTTCCCTCTATTATTTCTAAATGACTAATTATATCCTGTCGGTCCTCCTCGTCCATTAACCCGAACAACCATTTACACATTGTCCCTCCTATATTAATTAAACCTCTCTTCTTTCTTTCCTCTTCCTTGGGAGTAATCGATCTAATTTTTGCTTTAATTACTTTAATTTTGTTAAAAAGAAGTGCCTTGTTACTTAGGTCTGCTTGTCGTATGTTTTCTTCCATTTCCTCCACCAAACCTGTTAGCTCTTTCGGGTGTATAATATGAAGTATCGTATTTACTTCGTCAGCGATTTCCACTTCGCCGAGTTGGATCATGGTGTATCCTGCTTCTTCAACTATTGGTGTCACTTGTAAGAGTGCTGCCACCAATGTCATAGTAACTAAAAAAAAAAACACAATTATCCCCATCATCTGTAAAAATAAAATTATTATTTTATAACGTTCTGAAGTGGATTAATACGGTTGATCTTTATGCCGTACTCTTTTTTAGTTTTTAATTGGACCTTCTTCTCTTGTTTCTATATAGTCTTCTCTGTACCTATTTCTATTGTGTGTTATTAGTTGTTTCTTCTGGTCTATTGTATTTTTTAAAATGGTTGGGTTAATACTATTTCTTGCGTTATTGGCTGTACATTTTATGGTTGAGTGATAGAGATCATTATAGTTACCTATAACGATCTGTATCCTCATTTCTGTTGAAAGACTTGGATCCTCAATTCCTGTTAGTTTTTCTAACAAGGTTGAGTGCAGCCCCTCAATCTGCATTACCTGTATGGGAGTTTGGTTTTGTTAAGAGTACTTCGACTCCTTCTGTATTTAAGAACTGAATCAACTGTTCGGCCCTAAATTCGTTGTCCATGATGATCTTCTTTGGTTTCCCAAAGTTCGTAAAATGTTCAATTATGATGGCCTTCTTTGCTCTCCAATTTCTGTCAGTTATATTGTATGCTGCTACAAATTTTGTTAGTTTATCAATTACTGTGACAAATGACTGCTCTTTAAAATGAAAATTGTCCACATGTATTATTTCATTTTTATCTGAAGGTGTCTCTGTTAATTTGAACTTCGGCTTTAACGGTTTCCTGTCATATTTAATTTGCTTGCATTTTTCGCAATTACCTATAATTAGCTGTACATGTTCCCTTAATTTTGGATAGTATGTATATTTTATCCTTAAGTGTATTGTAAGTCTCGTTTATTCCGCTATGCATTGACTCATTACTATGGTAAAGTGAAATTTGTTTATGCAGATATTCTTCTTGTATAATTTCTGTTGCTCTTTTTGTACATTTTATGAATTGCACCTTGCTGTTGCAAGAAAAAATGCTTATAAGTAGTAGTTGAATTTTGTGATAATCGGTATCCTCTACTTCGGAAAAAATACCCACTTTGCCTTTGTCAATATGTCTTCGGAAAATATTTTTCAATATGTTCTCCGTATCAATAGGGTTAATCTCAATTACTTTCCTTCCATGTATTATTTGAACTTCAGTTTGAGGACTATATGTTATTATAATTTGGTTCTTATACTTGTTGACAATGACACTAATCACTTGCATCCGTTGTAATAGTAAATTCCCTATCACATTCAGGAAATTTTAAAATTGGATGTGATGATATTTGTGATTTAAAATTTTCAAAACCAGCTATGTACTGCGGATCTCTTGATTTTATTTTATAACCTTTTTTTCAATATTTTTCCCAAACAACTTTTTAATTGTTTTTAAGTTCTAGGTATTTTCAAATTTTGTATTGCTGTTATCTTGTCCTGATTTGGCTTAATCCCTTCTTTTGTTAAGGTATGCCCCAAAAATTTTGTTTCCCTCTTTAGAAAACTGCATTTGTCGACTTGAATTTTTAAATTATGTTCCTTTAACTTTGAAAAAATTTTCTCTAAGGAGTTTAAATATTCCTCTAATGACGTTGAAAAGATTAATACGTCGTCTAAATAAACGACATATGTATATCTTATTTATGTATTCTCTTAATATGTCTTTCATTAGTCGTTGAAAAGTTGCCGGAGCATTTTTTAGTCCGAAGGGGATTCTTATATATTCGTATAATCCCACCGGAGATACAAAATCTGTCTTATCAATATCCTTTTTATTCACTAAAATTTGATGGTAACCTTTGGCTAGATCAAGAGTGCTAAAGTACTGCGCCTTGCCCAACTTGTCTAAGATTCCATCAATGTTTGGCAAAGGATATTTATCATCGACAGTTATTTGATTTAGTCTACGGTTACTAAACGAAATTTTTTATTGCCCATGCTATTACATTTCTTTGGTACTATGATAATAGGTAAACTATACGAGGTGTGTTCAAAAAGTATCGCGAATCGTAACTGACAGTTTTCTTCGATTGCAGGGGCGTGGTGCATCATGAGTTCTTGCCACAGGGAAGAACGGTCAATAAGGAATATTACCTGCAATTTATGCGCAATTTGCGCGAAACAATCCGCCAGAAACGCCCGGATTTGTGGAAGAACAAAAATTGGCTTTTGCACCACGATAACGCCCCTGCTCACACACATCGTTGCTTGTGCGCGAGTTTTTGGCCAAAAACAACACACTAATGATGCCGCAGCTACCGTATTCCCCAGATCTGGCCCCCTGTGACTTTTTCTTGTTCTCTAAGCTGAAGAGGCCCATGAAAGGACGACGTTACGCTTCTCTTGACGGCATCGAAGGAAGAGCTGAAGAAGATAAAAAAAATTATTTTTTGAAGTGCTTCGCACATTGGAAAAACCGTTGGCACAAGTGTATAATATCTCATGGGGATTACTTTGAAGGGGACAAAATAGATATTCATTAATAAATAAATAATTTTTGAAAAAACACAAAATTCGCGATACTTTTTGAACACACCTCGTATTTATTCCTACTTTTCCGAATTATACCTTGTTTTTCTAGCTCCCTAATTTGCCTTATGGCTTCTTCCTCATGTTTCGAAGGTAACCTATATATTTTTGAATTGATTTGCTGGTCTGTGGTGGTTTTTATTTCGTGGACAACCGTTTTTGTGTTTGTCAAGGCATCTCCTTCTTTATACTCGTACATCAATTTTTCATACTCCTTTAGCAATTTTCAACCTCCTTTCGTTCATTTGATTTTAAATGATCCAATTGAATGTTTTGCATTTTACTTTCTTCCAATGCATATATGTACTATGTACTTACTCTTGGATAGTTTTTGAATAAAACGGAATTTTAACACAATTTTTAAGCTCAATTTCTTCGTTTTCAATATCGATTATACTGAAATTATTAAATATAAAATCGTTCCCTAGTAGAAGATCGTACGATTTTTCAACCATCTCATCCCAGCAGTTTGAGAGTATTTAAATTCTAGCGGACATGGTGTCTTAACTCTTTCGTTAGACGCTCTTATATCACCATTCAGTGTACTAATTATTGTTTTATTTTTTTCTAGAACCGGTAACTTATAATGTTCGAAGCTTGATTTTTTCATAATACTAATAGTAGAGCCTGGGTCTACAAATGCACACCATTTTTTGTTAAACAAAGTAAGTGAAATTAATATTTTATTTTAATTTTCCGAGGCTAATAGGTAAAAAATTCCTCGTTATTCGTTTCCTCTGTCCTGCTCACAGTATCAACATCCATGGGGATTGGGCCATTTGAACGTCTTGTTTGCCGAGTGGCGTTCTGTATATTTTCTCTTGCTGAATTACCATAGCCGCTATTAGTATTATTATTACGATATTGATTTGTATATTGGCCTGAATTTCCTGTCCGATACTTAGTTTGTCTTTGTGGATTATTTGGGTGATAATTATTTTGCCCTGAAAAGTTGATATTCCTTTGAGAGTATCGTCCCGAATTATTTTGTGTCTAATAACGATCATGGTTTTGATCGAATTTCTGTTTGCTAAAAGTATAGGATTTAATTTTTCATGCCCTATGAAATTGTGGATCGTATTTGTCATGTCTGCCCATGTCGTTATATTCCGTATTATATAGGCGAAAGTCCCTGCTGCAAGTTGCTTTACCCTTTATACAAGCATTCCTGAAAATATTTCTTTCATCATGCCGCCTGTTTCACTCAAAGCACAATATTCGGTAATATTATCCATTATTTCTTTTGTTTTCCTTCCAAGTTCACCGATACTACCCACCCTAAGGTAAGCTATGTATGTCGTTGGTCAAAGTCATTTGGTTCTTTGTTGGCCTTAAGTGCTGTTTTAATCTCATTTTGCATGTATCCCAAATTTCTGGAGGATTCAATGTTAAAAAATTTTTTGCCGATCCTAAAATTTTGAAATCATAAACTACTCTGAATGCTACCTGTTGTTGTCCTGCATAATCAGCTAGTACCCTATCAATTGCAAAGTGACTGTAAGTATTTTAAATCTTTTTCTATTTTCTGCCTAATACTAGTTTCCTGCTGTGCCACATTTCGTTGAAGCAATTGTGTTATTGCTGATAAACAACGTTTAACATCTGATTTTGAGCCATCATTTTTTCTGTATCTTTTTCTTTTTATGCGAGATTATATTTTATTTAATATATCATGGTTTTGAAAAATTAAAAATATGTATAAATAATTTTTTTAGCAATGTTTTTCTTTACTTGTATCAAAAAACGATCTCTATGCTTTTTACGTAGTTCATATATTACAATGTTGAATTTTAATCATTAAGTACAAATAGTTTTTCCTTAATCATATATTATCATATATAATCATTTTTTTTCAAATCTTGTTTCAATAAATATTTGTCACAACACCACGTTCCAGCACTATTTCCTCATGTTTTTCGTGAACAAAAATTTTTTGTACTTATTATTGTTGCTGCTTGCTCCAATTATCTCTGCACTTATTTAAGTTATCAGTTCAATATAGATATTGCGTCGCAGTCTGCTTTATGCACTCCAATAATTTAAAGTTCAATTAGCTAGAAAAATTTAATCTCCTTGTTGATTTATGGAATTTGCTCGCAAAAATTTTTAATTTTTTTCTAGTGACGGCAACTTGAATCTATTTGTTGGATATTGACACTCTTTTCCAATTTTAATTTTTACTCTGGTATTGCAAATTTGTATGCTGCGGCTCGCCTCGACTGCGCCAGTTATGAATTAAAGTCTTCCGGTCTGTACTGTAGCAAGAATCAGTCTGACTCTGCCATCAATTCAGCAACTCGAGTCTGCCCCAAAGTGTGGGTGTACCGCACTTTCCAACAGACTCAAAATATGCCGAGTCTGCTGTTTTGGTCACGTACTGGCTGATCATGCGATGTGGTGCACAACTGCATGCCGTCAGACGTAACCTGAGATGTAACTCGCGTAATGGACCTTCATCACTGATGTGAGCCTGAAAGTATTATCATAGACCTTCAAAAGCAAGGGTTTAAAGTTACGAAAGTCTTAAACAAACTTCAATATAAAACAAAAAACCCGTTAGATATGTTTATTGTATGTTTTAAATCTACAGAGAACATTAAGAATATTTAGGAAATCAAACATATTTTAAATTCTGTCCTTAAACTCGAGCCCATCAAGCCATCTAATTTTGTGCCGCAGTGTAAATTCTGTCAGGCGTTCGGTCACATTAGAAACTATTGTTGTAAAGCACCGAGGTGTGTAAAGTGCGCCGGAAATCATTCAACACTAAGCTGCACAAAACCTGCCGAGCTACCGCTAAAATGCTGTAACTGTAGTCAAAATCACCCTGCGAACTATAGGGGATGTGAAGTGGCAAAACAACTTCAAAAAATTAAAAACGCGACTGGGAAAAATGAAGAGCATAAATATGATCCAAAACGGTTAAGTACAACCGCTTCCACTGCTCCTCAGAAGGAAGTCACTAATGTAAATCATCAATCTGGAAAGCCCTCATTTGCCAGCAAAATAAATGAAGGTGCTAATAAAGTTCAACAACATCTGTCTGAAAATCAAACAAATACGAATGCCACAGGTGATATTATTGGTAATTTTTCGTTAATTCTCAACAAGCTTAATGAGCTAGAAGAGCAAAATAGACTTACCCACGAACGTCTTACTAAACCAGAGCGACAGCACAGCGAAAATAAGGCGCAAAAATGAAACCGATGAAAATTATGACCTGGAATGCAAATGGCTTGCTCACTCGTAGTAAAGAATTAAAAACATTACTCTATGGTGAAAAAATTGATATTTGTCTTATATTAGAAACTCATTTTACAAATGAGACTTTTGTTAGATTCAAAAACTACAAGACGTATTGCTCGAACAACCCAAATAACAATGAGAGAGGGGGGAGATAATATTCCCCACTACGAAGAAATTAATGTAAGTGTCCCAGAATTTCAAACCACGTCCATATCGGTTAAATCTAGTTTCGGAAAAATAAGCATTACCGTAATAAATAGCCCACCAAGACACAACATTAAAACAACATGGGAAATTCAGGTGGTGATTTTAACGCAAAACACTCACAATTAGGGATGGCAAAAAATTTTTTTTAATCGATTAAATAATCAAATGATTAATTGCAAGATATAAAAATATAATTGCAATTAATTTAAAAAAATCGACTAATCGATTAATTTAAATGTTTTCAAATAATACTAAATTGCATTAAGACCACCACCAAGTTTCAGCGCCGAATCTTGTATTATAATGCTCTATCACAGAGTTCCAGAAAATGGTCTATATTTGAAGTTATGTAGCACAATGATATTAAATTTTCCAAAATATGTACGGCAATCTTAAAATAAAAGAATTGCCTCTTGCTTTAAAGACTATGTTTTGCAACTTTGCGCATTGAAATTGTATTGGTATATACACAAATACAAAAACGGAAATAAAATTAAAATATCGTATTAAAAATTCATTTGTCTTATACTATGTTCGGACCGACATTGAAAACACATTTGTATGTTGTGGAATCTAAGTCGTTCGGACCGACATTTTGTGTTTTCGATGAGTTTTCATTGACAACTATCAATAGCGGCATTCTCTTGCTTTTGCAAGATTGCACGATGACACAAAATGCAAAAATACTATACTGAAATATTCAACGCCAGGAGAGCACGCATTGCAGAATCTAGAGATATATGACGGCACAAAAATAAACATGGGTTTTGGTCTGACATATTTTACATTCATTGCAAATAATTTTCTGCGTGTGTTTGTTGTTATGCCGTTGTACCAAGAGGAAAATTCTGCAATTTCTGTACCGTGCAAGTTGTTGCATGAACAGGATAATTCCCCTAATATGAGAATATCAAGTTACAGCTGTATTTGCATATGGAATGTAAACAAATATCAAGAGACAATTTAGGGCCGGTAAAATATGTCCTCCAAAAAAATCGATTAAACTAGAGCAGGCACCGATTATAATGAGTGGAATGTAAGTTTTCAAGTGGTTTTCAGCGAAAACTGTGTTTTCGTTTGACGGATTTTACATGGACGAAAACACAAGTTTTCGTGCGAAAACCAGTTTTTCCCACGAAAACCTGTTTTCAATGTCGGTCCGAACATAGTTTAGCATAAATGAAAATATATTCATTGAAGACAAGAGAATTTATTCTCTGTTCAACCAAGTTTGAAGAAAAAGCAATTTCGATAAACGTTTTGTTGTCAAACGATTGCGTTTTTCGGTCGCAGTTGCCCCCGCTTTTGAGAAAAGCCGCTCAGCTGGTACTGAGGTATCATGTAGATGACAATACTTTTTTGAAAGTCCGTACAGTTTTGGGTAAACGGTTTTCATTTCTTTCCAAGTATCAATAGTGTTTCGACTTAGTTCTTATACGTGACAATTCAAATAACAGCTCAATTCATCTTGTGGAGATGTAAAATCGTTGCCCTTTCTTCTTCTTTTGTGCACTAGAGTTTTGTGAGGAGCCCAGAGGCCAAACTCATTCTCTACTGATTCCACAGACGACTCGCTGCCCGTTTCCATAGTATCATCTGCAACTGTTATTCCAGTACGTAAAAACTTTATAACTGGGGACAATGCTAATGGGTCTTTGAAATTAATTATTTTGAATCTCGGGTCGAGTAATGTTGATGCAGCTAGCAAAAAGGTATGTTCGATGTAGCCAAATCTACGATCAAACTGATTTAACACGACATCTTTTAGTTTTTCAGCGACTGGCTGTTTAACTGTTATTCTCACTATTTGTTCCCGATCACAGTGAACTAATGGAATCACTTGACTTAACGTTGCTCGTTGTTCACCACTTAGTTGTACAGTCATTGCTTCTATGTTCTCAATATACTGATTATTTCCATGATATCATCTTTTTCCTTAGATAATGATACCGGTGCGTCAGAATAGTTGAGGAGTATTTGGGTAATATATGAACATAGTTTAATGAACCATTCAAGCATGTAGTAGGTCGAATTCCAACGTGTTTTCACGTCCAAAATTGGCTTTAGCATTTTGCCTTCAGGTACTCCGGCAGCAGCTTGCATTTTTCGAAGATCATCATTAGCTTTAACACTTCTTTATAGCCACTTAACTATTTCTTTGCATTTTACAACAACTGCATTTACTTCAGAATTGTTCAGTGAGTTTTCACATACCGAATTGAGGGTGTGTGCAAACAAGGAATATGGCGTAATGTACCAAATGAATCATGTTCTGCTTTTACGATGTTTGCACCATTGTCGGTCACTACAGCCATTACTTGTTTTTCGTCTATAGAAAAGTCTTTCAAAGCAGCAATGAGAAGTTCGGAAATATGTGATGCAGTGTGTGCTTCCGTTAATTTATAAACGCCAATTGTTCCATTAAATTGTTTCGTCCCATTTACACCAAGAATGGTCACACCAAGCATGCTATTCATTTCTACATCAGTCCAGATATCTGTCGTTAAACTCAAATATGAAAAAGCTTTTAGCATCGCTACACATTTTTCTTTTTCTTCATCATACATTTTATCAATGTGAGCCTTGATGGTATTTCTTGTTGGGACTTTGTAAAGAGGAAAATGTTGCTTCATGAAACTTAAGAAACCTTTACCTTTTAAAAAATAAATAAACAAAAAGTGTCATTAATTATCAATTTGTTTTGTAATGTATTTCAACACACCTTCAAAAAAGTCAAAAGGTAGATTATCCTTGATAACCATTTCCACTATTCCATGCTGTAGCTTTTGGTTCTTTGAGCCATGAAGCGAAAAGTTTTCAATATTTTGGAAGACTTTAGAAATGAGGGGTTGAGGATTTTTACTGCTACAGCTGGGTAGCTCTCTTATGATTCTTTCATTCGGTTTCTTGCTGCTGAAGCTTGGCCCCTCACTCAAAAGGCTTTCATCAATTTCAATCATGGTGTCAGTGTCATCATCACTTATGGAAACATTGTCTTTACTCCTAGATTGCAGAGTCTAATTTGTACATATATATATATATATATATTTATATATATATATGTATATACAACTAGAAGAAATTTAAAATGTAATACAGATTGCTCCAACTTACCGCCAATTTGCAGGTTACAGCATGTTTTAATTTTAAATGCTGCAACATATTTGATGTGTTATTAGAAAATTTTAAATTTTTGTAGCAACGTTGACATTTAACGTAGTTATTGCTTATTTTATTAAAAAATTTCCATATGTACTTCGCTGGCGCCATTGCTCTTCAAACAACTGAACGTAAAATGCGTTTGACTTACTGTAAATGCAGTGTCACCAGACAGGTCATTTGTTGATATTAAACTACGTTGACATGTTAGAATTTAACTATATTTACACCGTTTCCACTCATTAATGACTGATGCGACCAATTTCGACCCTCGTACGCTAACTTAGATGTACACAAAATGTATTAAATTCCAAAATGCTGTTTGCGATTATTTTGCAATTACTCGAGTAATAGTCAAGTAATTATAAAAGGTGTTACGATGCAATTAAATCGTAAATTGAATGAAAATAATCGATTAATTTAATCAAATGATTAATCGTTGCCATCCCTACTCACAATGGGGTTCAAGAGTTACGATACTGAAGGAGAGAGAGAGCTATTTAAAGCTGTTACGGACACTGGATGCGACTTCATGTCTACTGGCAAGCCGACTTATTGGCCTTCTGACACAACGGAATTACCTGACTTGATCGACTTTTTCATCACTCGACAAATATTCCAGATATTCATTACTATTGAAAATGGATTGGACTTAAATTCGAACACTCGCCAGTATATCTTATCTTAAATGGTCATCTAAAAGAAATCGACATACCGCCTTATCTTTCTAAAAGACATACGGATCGGGAGTATTTCAAAGTTATGCTCGACAAAAATATTGATTTAGTAAATTTAACAACTCAAGATATGTTAGAAAATGAAGTTCATACATTTACGAAAGCTATTCAGGAATCGGCTTGGAAAAGTACTCCTGTTCCTAAACAAAAAAACGTTTATATTGTATTATTATTTTTCATTTAATAAATAAATAAATTAATTAAATATCCATCGGACATTTGAGATCTTATAAAGAAAAAGAGAAAACTACGCAAAAAATGGCAAAACACGCGATTTCCCCAATATAAAACAGAACTGAACAATTTAACTAAGGTTCTCAATACTAAATTAAAGTTATTCACGAATCAAAATATTTCTAATTATATTGAGAAATTAACGTCAAACAAACAATCCTATTATTCCCCTTGGAAAGCAGTAAGAAACGCTATGAAAGTACCCTCAGAAAGCCAAACGGATCCTGGGCCAAAAGCGACGAAGAAAAATCGGAAGTTTCTTCAGAGAAACTTACTAAAACGTTTAGTCCTATTCTGGTCCATGGAACTTTACCGCAGATGAAAGGATCGCAATGCATAGAAGAAATCCAACCAGCAACAATTAAAGAAGTGGAAAATATAATTAAAAGTAGATTTAAACCAAGAAAAGCTCCCGGCTACGACTTGGTGACAGCTGCTTAAATCTCAGATACGTTCCATTGTCATGGAAAGTATCTGAAATCATTATGGTACAAAAACCCGGGAAAAGCGTACAGGAAGCATCATCATATCGTCCAATCTCACGGTTGCCTATTTTGTCTAAAATACTTGAAGTTGTAATTATAAAAAGACTTCAAAACATAATTGAAGAAAAGGACCTTATACCAATTCATCAATTTGGATTTAGATCGCAACATTCCACAATCGATCAAGTTCATCAAATAACAGATATAATTGAGGATGCGATGGAAAAAAAACAAATTTGCACAGCTGTTTTACTTGATGTATCCCAGGCGTTCGATAGAGTATGGCACCATGGCTTACTTCATAAATTAATACTTCTGTTGCCACAGCATCTAACTGAGCTACTTAGCTGAGCAACCACTACTTCAGAATCAAGCGGGGACAATCATATAATCATTAAGCCAATAAAAACAGGTGTGCCCAAAGGAAGCGTCCTGGGACCACTCTTAAACATTTTGTTTACTAGCGATATGCCTACGCACAATCGCCAAATTTGCAGATGATACCTGCATCATTACTACTGGTAAAAATGTAGTAGAGTCGTCGAATGCAGTCTTCAATCAATCTAATTGTAGAATGGACATAAATATAGAATACTATTCTCAACGAGTTGAAGTCTATACACATAAACTTTACTAACAAAACTGCTACGTATATCCCCTCATACATATATTGGGAATGAAGTAATTCCGTGCCCCACCTCGGCGAAATATCTTGGTTTGACGCTGGATGCAAAGTTAAAGTGGAAGGAGCATATATAAAGAAAAGTTGCAGAACTAAAACTAAAATACCACAAAATAAATTGGTTAATCGGCAAGAAATCACCCCTAACAACCTCAAATAAAATTTTAGTCTACAATCAAACGTTAAAGCCCATTTGGACATTTGGTAATCTTCATACAAAAATGGTTTGGGAATTCATTCGCGAAACGGCATCGAAACATGCCACAAGGTTGCAAAACTACGTAAACGCTGAAGCCCGACAACTAGGAGAGACTAGACTGTTTTACCTTATAAGTTATGAAAAATATTGTTAGTACATTTGTCACTAGTTACGTTTCAATACAAAAAAAAACTTTTTATTTACAAATTTACGGCAATAGTTTTCCTTTTGCCGGCAACGTCGTCGAAAAAAGACACGGACTGCAATAACGCTAACTACATTCCTATCTTGAACAGAGGCGCAATCGTGGGTTAGAATTACGGCTCCTTGATCCACTACACCAACTTGACGAAGTATTCAATAATAAACGATGAGACAAGAACACGGACAAACCCGAATTGTTAACGTTCACTACCATCAAACATGAAACATAAACCTTTTAGGCACGATACTTAAACTCAGTGCCGGCACCTCAGTCTTTGATCAGAGACCACAAATGAGACAGGACATACTTGAGGACCCAAAAAATAAACAGAATAGGATAAATACTCATATTCAGCAAAATATGTTAGAAATAACAGAAAAAGTAACTAAAATCATTGTTACAACTAAAAAAGCAAAAATAGAAACAGGTAACTTATACGAAATAATATTATTTAGTAAGAAATAGAATAACAACTCTAGAGATACAAGCTATCACAATCTCTATAACTACTCGTCACTTTGCTTGGTGTATGCAAGGGATTGTTCCTTTACAATAACAATGTTACTTTTGTAACTGAGCCGTTACTTGAGTACTTTATATTGTAACTTTTAGGATTATTATGCCGTTACTTGGACGCTTTATGCGTTTTTTAAATTTTGTAACTTTTATGATCCAACAGAAGCTCTTTTGTTGATCCTGGCAGGATCGCCAATTATGTTTTGTGCGAACGAGTTCATACCAGTATCAACGACGCTTATACACAAGTATATGAGAAACGCTGATAAAGCCAGTTCTACCCTAATCAAATAAACAATAGTATCAAACACAAGACTTCGAACTCATATACCCGAATGCAAGACATGCATAGGCCGCATGATAAGCACTTGTTTACAACAAATAATAAAATTAGACTTTAGACCTAAGCCACAAAACATGAATATGTTGTCAGTTTAATGAATAATATATAACCCATAGCATAATACGAAAACATGTTCATTAAGTATGTGAATTTCTAAGAATAAAGATTATATTCTGCAATAGAAAATATATATTTTTTAACCATTCATAAGTATATGAATTAACTAACGCGGGGTGGTTTTTAAAAAGATCACAAAAGACGTCAATCTATTGAGTTTGGTTAAGGTACTAAACTGAAATATCTTCATTTCACTTTTATTTATACAATTGATTTCTTAAGCCTAGATACAAAGTTTCATCTTACATTCTAAGAAGTTCAGAGCTTAGGTGTTAGATGACGTGCTGTCTAATTCTACTTAAAGCGTGCCATAAGTTATAGTTGATGGCCGCTTCCTAATTGGCAATGTGTCAAAAACATATTTAACACATTCGTTTGATAATGAATTTATATGTTAACATGGCAAATGTTAACAGTTGCCAAATAATAATAATGCGTAATCAGCAAAGCATAGCGGAAATGCATCTTTGGTTGCACAATATTTCCCACAGTAAAGCGAAGCGGAAATCCAACACGCGCAACCGAAATAAGTCAATTCGGAGAATTGACAACATCAAGTCAGCAGTTGGCCGGTGCAACGTAGCTTAGCTTTTAAGTAAACTAATTTTTAAGCTTTAGTCTTAGTTCTGTACCCGAACCGTAAATTAATAAATAAATTTTTTTTTTAAAAGAAATTTATATAAAATTTCTTAACTGGCGCCCAACGTGGGGCCTTCGCTAGTCGCTTAAATCGATAAATACATTTCGCGGGTGTATCCGGATAATACCTATCACCTAGACGGCGAAGGCTTGGGGCTAAGACTCATCACAACAGAAGTGCAGGAAAAGAGGCCCCCCAGTAGCAAAACTGCAAAAGGGAAACGCGAGTCGTTAGCCGCCTGCCCAGGACCATGTTCCTGTTACCAGCGTAAGAACTAATCTTAAGAATATATATTAATATTTTTTATATATGTAAAGGAAATTTTTTTATAATATAAAAAGTGAAACTGTTTAATGCGAAATTTTTTTAATATAAAAAGTGAAACTCTTTAATGTAAACCAAACTATGTTTAAGAAATCTTTAATGCAAATGTGAACACAATCTAAGAATAGTGACATAATTTAAGAAAGAGAGCGTAATTCAGAAAAAATTAATTGAACTAGACGAGATAATATTATATCAAAAATAAATAAATAAATAAATATATCGAAAATAAGCTAACTAAAAGTGAAAAATTTAGAAAGGAAAGTTTTAACTCAAAACAAAATAAGCTAGGGATAAATTAAATTTTTAAAATAAAAAAGTGAATAATAGAGATATATCAACCATGCCAGTTAATCCTGCCAACCTCGTTCGGCCACCAATACTTAACGCACCCCAAGGGCCACCAGCACCTTCTGGTCAGCCTCTTGCCTCTTCTAATTCATTCTCTATGGATGAGTTAACTACCGTAATCACAGGAATTGTGAACAATGTCTTAAGGACTGAAGGGCGAAACATGGTTCAAGCCGCCCTTAACCCAAATTCCAACTTTTCAAATTTCACGGACATTACCATAGACTCAAGACTACCCGGGAATGTCTCTGAATTAGACAAAATACCAGATGTGGTACGATGTCTTCGGGAGTTCTCCGGAAATCCGGGAGAATTTACATCTTGGAGAAAAAGCGTGGACAGGATCCTCCAGATATACGAGCCTCAAAGAGGTACCCCAAAATATTATGGCATCCTCAATGTCATTAGAAACAAAATCGTGGGCAATGCCGACATTGCCTTGGAGTCCTATAACACTCCACTGGATTGGAGGGCGATCTCCAAGTTGCCTAACATTGCATTACGCGGATAAACGCGACCTTGGTACCCTTGAGTACCAAATGACCTCTCTCGTACAGGGTAGCAATACAATTCAAGAATTTTACCAAAAGGTATATTCTCATCTCTCACTAATTCTGAACAAACTGGGATGCATGGAAGTCGGCGCAGAAGCCATGCACCTTCTAACCCGTACGTATAGGGATAAAGCCTTAGACACGTTCGTTCGCGGACTCAAAGGTGATCTACCGAGACTCCTTGGAATGAGGGAACCAGCAGATCTCCCTCAGGCACTCCACTTGTGTCTCAAACTAGAAAATCAAACCTTCAGGTCACATTATGCCTTGAGCAATAATAACAATATCAGCAGGAAACCACAAGAGTTTCGTCCACCACTACCTCCTAGAAGGATGAACAATGAGTTTTACCCTGAATTGGCATACATGCCCCAACCAAGGTTGTACGCAGCCACTCCACATAGACCACCGCAAATGAACTATCAAGTTCAACGCCAGCAACAGGCGCCCCAATATGCACAACAGCATTACAATCCACCACCACGTCCTTTGAATAAACCACAGCCACGTCCAGAACCAATGGACATTGACCCATCACTGCGAACTAGGAATATTAATTATATGAATAGGCCACGTAATAATGACCCTATTAACAAAAGACCTCCTCCTGGCAACCCTCCAGCTCCTGTGCCCCCTAATAAAATCCAAAGGAATTTCCATATAGATTCCGAACAACCCCAAACTTACTATCCTACCACGACAATTGACGAGCAGACGAACGACAACTCTAGCCATTACGATGACGAATGTTACAGCGACAGAAATGATAGAGATCAGGACGATAGCTACATAGACACGACTGACCTACATTTTTTAGAATGAGTCACTCTTCGCTGCCCTATGTTGAAAGCAGGCTGAAGAGTGGAGATATTGTGAAAATTTTAGTAGATACAGGATCTACGAAAAACTATATACGATCCTCTATTGTGCCCAATCCAATAAATAACGAAAGCATTTTTTTTGCGAAATCCATAGCAGGAGACATAGAAATCAAACAGCATACCTTTCTAAACCTATTTAACTCAGACAAAAAACTGAAATTCTACCTCCTCCCAACTCTGACATCATTCCATGGTATTATTGGGAATGATAGCCTTAAAGAGCTTGACGCAGTCATCCACGTAAAGAATAACGTCATGCAGTTAGAAGGCAATACCAAAATTAAAATCAAGCAGCTAGCTTCAAGATCTGTTAACAAAATTGATACTAAGGAAGATAACTTGTCACAAAAACATCAGAAGGAAATTAATAATTTAGTCGAAAATTTTTCTAATCTCTTTACGGAACCAAATGATAAACTTACCTATACCACTAAAGTCATAGGAGAAATCAGAACTCACAAGGACACTCCTGTTTATACAAGGTATTACCCTTACCCAATGTCATTAAAAGGTGAAGTCGAAAAACAAATCAACAAAATGTTAGACGATGGCATCATTCGACCATCAAGATCCCCTTATAATTCACCCGTTTGGGTTGTAGCTAAAAAGCCCGATCCCCAAGGCAATAAGCAATACCGAATCGTTATTGACTACAGGAAGCTTAACTCGATTACTGTAGCAGACCGTTACCCAATACCCCAAATTAATGAGGTACTATCCCAGCTTGGAAAAAACAAATACTTTTCCGTTTTGGATTTAAAGAGTGGATTCCATCAAATCCCTCTCAAAGAATCCGATATTGAGAAAACAGCTTTCTCAATAAATAATGGCAAATACGAGTTCACAAGACTGCCATTCGGACTCAAGAATGCTCCTTCAATTTTCCAGCGAGCCTTAGATGACATTCTTCGTCATCACATTGGAAAAATTTGCTATGTCTATATCGATGATATAGTCGTTTTCAGCAACTCTGAAGAAGAGCACATTCTCCACTTAAACCAAATTTTCAAAACCCTTGAAGACGCAAACATGAAAATACAAATAGACAAATGCCATTTTTTCAGGGACTCAGTAGAGTTTCTAGGATTTATCATTTCCTCAAAAGGAATAACAAAGAATCCCTCAAAGGTAGAAGCAATAGCTAAAATACCTTACCCCACAAATATTAAGCAACTTCGCTCATTTTTAGGCCTTTCCGGCTACTATCGTCGCTTTATTAAAGATTACGCCATGCTGGCTAAACCTCTAACCATACTCTTAAGAGGGGAAGAAGGACGTATATCTAAAAACAAGTCCAGCAAAATCAATATCGAATTGGATGAAGACGCAAAGGACGCCTTCAACAAAATTAAAAATTCACTCATGTCTGACGACGTCATACTTTCCTATCCTGATTTCAATAAAGAATTCCATCTAACGACCGATGCGTCAAATTTTGCAATTGGTGCAGTCCTTTCGCAAGACAAACACCCCATCGCCTTCATCTCCCGAACACTAACCAAAACAGAAGAAGCCTATGCTACGAACGAAAAAGAGTTTTTAGCAATCATCTGGGCTCTAAACAATTTCAGGAATTATCTATACGGTTCAGCCAAAGTAAAAATTTATACAGACCACCAACCCCTTACACAGGCCCTCAGCAATAAAAATAGCAATTCCAAAATGAAACGTTGGAAAGCCACACTGGAAGAATACAATCACGAACTACATTACAAACCAGGCACAACTAACGTGGTAGCCGACGCACTATCAAGAACGCCTCCCGAACCAATTAACACCTTGTCAGTAACCCAGCATAGTGACGAGAGCTCATCCGATAACTTAATTTGGCATGTAGAATCCCCAATTAACGTTTTCAAAAACCAAATCTTCTTAAATTCAGGTCCAATTTCTACCTATCAATTCAAGATAGTATTCCCCACATACCATAGACACGTCATTGAAGAACCGGAATATAACTCAGAAATATTAATAAATCTCCTAAAAAGGTACCTAAACCCCTCCATAATAAATTGCATCAAAACCGACGAAAGAACTATGGGTAAAATTCAAGAAATATACCCGATCCACTTTAGTAACTATAAAACCAGGTTTTCTCAACTCCAAGTCCAGGATGTGACAGACGAACAGCAACAAGAAGAAATAGTCATAAATACCCATAAAAGAGCACATAGGAATTCTCGTGAAAACAAACTTCAAATTCTAGAAAATTACTATTTTCCCGCCATGACCAAAACAATAAAAAGAATTATCCAGCAATGCTCGGTTTGCAAGGAAAATAAGTACGACCGGCACCCTACCAAACCAAAATTAGGAGAAACCCCTATTCCACAATTTCCAGGACAAATCTTGCATATTGATATTTACATAACTGAACGAAATTTCGTCCTTACAGCCATAGACAAATTCTCAAAGTATGCCCAAACCAAAATCCTCCGCTCCAGAGCCGTAGAACACGTTAAGGAACCTCTCCGCGAACTATTGTTTCAATTTGGCGTACCAGAAACGGTAGTTATAGACAATGAAACGTCCTTGAATTCAGCTTCTATTCGATTTTTATTGGAAGATACCCTAAATATACAAATTTTTAGAACACCACCTTACACAAGTTCCGTAAATGGTCAAGTAGAGCGATTTCACTCGACCCTCACAGAAATAATGCGCTGTTTATAAGCAGAGCGAAGTTTCACCTCATTCGCCGAACTCCTCGATAACTCCGTCTACGAGTACAATTTTTCAGTCCACTCCTCCACAAAGAAAAAACCAATAGAGGTATTTTTCGGGAGAAGAATCTCCACAGACCCAAGCCAATTTGAAAGAGCTAGGGAAGAAATTATCTCGGAACTAAGAAATAGACAACTAAAAGATCTTTCCTACCATAATAAAGCCCGTCATCCAATTAAAACATATGACCCTGGAGAAACAATTTACGTTAGGATAAACACACGACTAGGAACCAAAATAACTCCAAAATTTAAAAAAGAGGTAGTAAAGGAAGACAAAAATTCCACCGTCTTGACAGAATCAGGAAAAGTAGTTCATAAACGCAATATAAAAAATCAAAATTAAAATTTTTGTTTCCAGACTGCTCCTTATTTACCCAGTATTCGCATCAATAGACATTTATGACTACTCCGCGGCACAAATAGTTACGATAAATGACGGACTAGTAAAAATCCAGAATGGAGACTTCAGGCTAATACACATAATCGACCTCAACAAGTACGAACAATTTCTGACGGACATGTACAGATTCACCTCTTCGGACATACCCAAGGACACAATCCTTTATCCCATCCTAAAACACGAATTAACCCAATTTCTTCAAATTTTAGATACAATAAAACCTGTCGAAAGAAGACAGAAAAGATCCATAAATAGTTTAGGAACGGCTTGGAAATTCATAGCCGGAAGCCCCGATCACGGGGATCTTAATGAAATTAATAATAACAATAATAAACAAGTACTAATTAACAATATTTTTAACGATAAAATTAATAACATTAGCATGATAGTAAATAATCTTCTTAATAACATAAGGAAAGATACTTATATAGAAAACGAGACTATTATAAACTTACAAAATAGAATTAGATTAATAAAAGAAGAGTTGATTAACATTAAATACGCCATACAGTGGGCAAAGAAAGACATTTTAAACACATTATTGTTAAATAAAAATGAAATCGAAATTGCATTAGAAAATTTAGAAAATGACGAAATACCTTTCAAAAATGCTGAAGAAGCACTAGAAATATCAAATATAAATGTAATTAGTCAAAATATGACAATATTTTACATGGTAAAAATACCATTAACTATTAAGGAAAATTTTCAAAAAATGATTATAAGACCAGTTGTAAAACAAAACAAAATTATAATTAATGTCGAATTTGATAAAATATTAAAGGGTACAAAAGATACCTATGGAATTAAAGAAAAATGTAATAATTATAAGAAAATTGAGATTTCTAAGCAAACTCAACTAATAAATATAAGTAATAGTAGTTGTATACCTAGAGTAGTAAATAGCCTAAATTCATCTTGCACTGTAACAAACGGCCAACATATTCAACAAATTGAAGAAGTAAAACCTGGCACCATATTACTTAATGGCTTCCAAGGAGTAATAGATGCTGACGGAATGCAGAAAAATTTATCAGGAACACACCTTATTAATTTTCATAACTCAACGTTAAAAATAAATCATCAATTTTACATTAATTACGATTTGGTTCCACTGCCGGCAATCCCAGCAGTCCTGCAACCAGCACCGATCGAAAGAAATCGAATTGAATTACTTTCTCTCCAGGCCTTAAAGGAGTTTCATATTGATAACATACGAAGAATAAATCTTCTGAAGGCAGCAATGATATCCAATAGCTCCCTTTCACTTGGAGCCGTTGCAACTATCATTCTCGGTTAATATTTTTTCGAAAATTCTGGAGAAAGCACCAAAACAGAATAATCATATCTTCAAGCCTGGACCTTAACCAGATGCCCCCAGCGAATATTGATCCTAAGGAGATCAAAGATCTTTCCAGTGATCAAAATACTTACATCAATTTTAACAACCTCCCCTATTTTTGATAGGCTCTCGGGACGATCGCTTTTAAGAGGGGAAGTGTTAACATGGCAAATGTTAACAGTTGCCAAATAATAATAATGCGTAATCAGCAAAGCATAGCGGAAATGCATCTTTGGTTGCACAATATTTCCCACAGTAAAGCGAAGCGGAAATCCAACACGCGCAACCGAAATAAGTCAATTCGGAGAATTGACAACATCAAGTCAGCAGTTGGCCGGTGCAACGTAGCTTAGCTTTTAAGTAAACTAATTTTTAAGCTTTAGTCTTAGTTCTGTACCCGAACCGTAAATTAATAAATAAAATTTTTTTTTAAAAGAAATTTATATAAAATTTCTTAACTTATATGATTATTGTTTATTTTAGGCATAAGTGCCGTTAGCTATTGGTAGTGTTAACTCCCTGAATTTATATGGTTATTGTTTATTTTGGACATAAGTGCCGTTAGCTATTTGTGGCGTTAACTTGCATGCATACGAAAATTAGTGAACTCCAGCATAAGCTCTGTGTTTTATTTTTTTTTACTTATTTTTTATTAATATTATTATTATTTTTTTTGAAGTAATAAATTTTTCAAATGAATGAATTCTTACTTAAATTTTGAACACCTGCTTATGATTTGAAATATGACTTTGGTACTTATGAATTGTATTTACTTTTGACATAATGAGATAAAAAATTATTCTATGTCCGTCCCCTGGTTCTAGGCTACCTTCCCATCAATTTTCAGCCAAATCGGTTCAACCGTTCTTTAGTTATAAATAGCGTAACTTACACGACTTTCTTTTATATATGTATGTATATGTGACCTGGTCTACGAAAAGGGGGCTTAGGTGTCAAAAAATCAATTTTTCTTTTTTCAATTTTTTTTTTTTTTTTGATACCTAAGCCCCCTTTTCGTAGAACAGGTCACATATAGATTTAGGCAAACATTAGCAATGTCTCCATAAAATAAATGTTCAGGATGAAGAGAAAAGTTAAAACTCAGGTTCCTGACTGTCTGTCCTTCCGTGCAAGTTGTAACTTGAGTAAAAATTGAGATATCTTGATGAAACTCGGTATGCAGTTTCTTAGTACAAAAAGTACGAGTTCGTAAATCGGTGTAATAGGACGCCACGCCCATAAATCGCTATTAACCGAAAACCTATAAAGGTCCATAACTGAACACTGAATATAAAATTGTAATTTGGCACAGATAATCGCAGTGCCTAATAACCCGCCCTCTAATAAGTTTAATGTACATACATATATCCTAAACTAATAAAGCTACAATAACCAAATTTGCTGAGCGCAAATACTGTAACGACCGACAGTGTGAAAGTTAATGAAACTGGAAGATAACCCCCCTTAGGGTACTGTTCAAAATTACAATAAATTAATTAATAACAAATTACACCAGAGGCATTAAATTTTAACTGCGAAATTGTGTAAAAAGGCTTTATGAGCGCCAGTGTGAAAATTGGACAATGGGTGTGGCACCGCCCACTTTTTGGTAAAATAACATGTCTCGGGACAGTATGAAAATGAGCGAAATCGGACCAAATTTAAATTCCAGTTAATTCTTACACTTTCCAGTACACAAATCAAGAAACAATTGATACACTGGACTAAATACTACACTAATAATTCTTTCAAAGTTTGCCACTTTAGGACCAAAAATTGTTCAAATCCAAAAAAAAAAAACTGTTCAGGCCCCTAGGTACCGAACATGTGGACCCCAGTATCTATAGTTGACTTTTGATCGAAAATATCGGTCAATGTGTGAGATATACAATTGAAATTCACCTTTCCTGACAATAGTATTTCTGCGTATCAAAAATGGTTTGAATCCAGTCATTACTTCCCTAAGCTTCCATATACCTAATATTAAGGTTTTCGTACTTCTAGGTGACTTCATGCTGGATATATCGGCCAATATTTGAGTTATCTCAAGAAAATTACAGAACATGTTTTACTCATAACAGTGCATCTTTGTGCCTAAAGTTAAAGAAATTGGCTAAAAACTTGATTTTCGTTTTTTGATACATACCGAATTTATTGGTCAGTGTACTCGTATAAGTTTTATAGCGTCTATGTATGTATGTATATATAAAATTGCTTAGATTCCGATCTTTTTGTTGACGTATTAATTTAGTAAATAAAATTATTTGTTTGTTTGATCCCAAACCTATAATTAAAAATTAAAGCAAACACTTTGTTTTATAATTAAGATTTATTTGCGTTTGCGCATTTTCTTCAAATAAAAAAAATCATATTCCTTCAGCTGCAAATTGAAGAAGTCACAGAAGTCTTGTCTGAAATCTCGTTTGGTATCAAACAGCTCGGAGAGGTCTTTCTTGATCCTGACGGAGCTTTTGGTGTTGCTCAACGTCAGTTTAAATATTCGTATTAGTTTTGCGGAGATACCAAATTCATATATTCTTATCAGTTCTCCGCAGTGTTTGAATAGCTCGGCTGGCAATCCATCGGTCCCGCCGCTTTGTTGTTCTTTAGGCGGGTAATTGCTATTCGAACTTCTCCATGGTTGGGCAATGGAACGTCTACTCCATCGTCATCGATTTTGGAATCGGGTTCGCCTTCTCCTAGCGTTTTGCTTTCATTGGTATGCTCTGGAAATCGGTTACTAGATCACAAGAATATGCTCCGGTCTAGAAACTTTCTGTTAGTCGCCTCATTTTTTTGTAGAACTTTCGAGCATTACCTTTGCAGGCAAGCTTGTCAAGCTCTTCATACTCACGCATTTCGGTCTCTCTTTTTCTCTGATCTGCAAATGCGTCTCGCTTCCTTCTTCAACTCTCGGTATCTATCCCATTCCGCACGTGTAGTGGTCGATTGTAACGTTGCGAGATAGGCAGTCTGTTTTCTCTCCACTGCGACAAGGAACTCCTCATCGTACCAGCTGTTCTTTTGCTTTTCCGGAAATTTCCTTTGTGTTTGTTGACTTGCGTTTTTTTGCTGCACAGAGCCGGATGCGTAATTATAACAAAATTCGTAACACATGTATAAATGATAATGATGACCAGACGAGTTGAAATTGAGTGAATTGGTTGGGTCCATGCAAGGTGTGCCTTGAGTAAAAATTGAGGTATCTTAATGAAACTAGGTACACGTGTTCGTTGGTGGACAACGAGAACGATTTATGGATGGCACCTCTGTTACGCCCGCAAAACGCCATTAATCGAAAAAATAGGTCAAATCGGATGATGACCCCTCCCTATCCCCATATATACACAATAAATTTTACATTCTGGATGGCACACGAGCGGGAGACGACGTCGAAACTTAAAGATTGGTGTGGCGCCGTCCACTTTTAGCTGAAATGACATATCTCGGATCCATCGATTGTAACCAAATTGGGTACATAAGATTCTTTTAATATTCCTGTGCCATACTGCTAAAACGGAGGAAATCAGGCTATAGCCACGCTTATTTTCTATACAACACAATTTAAATTTACATCTGATTCTCTCACATTCCATTATACAATACAAATAAAACACAAATTAATGTAGAGGGATAACACTTTGCAGTGCGTCACCTTATATGGAATGCTGTGCCTTTAGTTGACCTTTTACCGAAAATATCTGTCAAAGTGTGAGACATATAACTGAAATTCAGAGAGAAACCTTCGCTGATGATTGTATGTCTGAATGCAAAAAGTGGGCTGAATCCGGTCAATACTTCCCTTAGCCGCCATATATTATACAGTAGAACTCCAATTATCCGAACTCCGACTAACCGAATCGCCGATTATCCGAATCACAAAAAAATGTCCAAAAAAAAGTCTAAGTGCGCTATTATTCTTCCCCAGTGAAGCCAGTGTTTGCGCGTCAAGTATTGACTTGACTTGTCTTAACTTGCCGTTGTGCCTACACTGACTTCCCCCCGCTGACGATGAAATTGTTGTAATTGTGAGAGAAGATGTTGAAGTGGAAGTGGAAGAAGAACTTTCTGCTGATGTTGAAGTAGACGCTGGACCATCAGCTAGTGAAGCATTTGCCGGCCTCGAGACTGATTTGAAGTGGATGGAGCGTCAGCCCGAGTGTGACCACTTGCAACTGCTCACCGTCAAGCGAATGCGTGACCTGGCTGCCCGAAAACGGTTGAAGACCGCAAAACAGCTTACATTGACGGAGATGTTTAAAAAACAATGATTTTTATTTCTAAACTTGTACATAAGTACATTTTATTTATATTTAAAATATGTGAAAATTTCATGTTTCTTTCATTTAATTCAATAAAAAAAATAGTGCAATATCAAAACGTAGCTTTTATTCTCTTCAATGGCAATTTAAAAAAAAAAAAAAATCCGATTATCCGAATATTTGATTATCCGAATGGGTCCCGGTCCCCATTAATTCGGATAATTGGAGTTCTACTGTACTTATCTAATATATGTAAATATTTTCGAACTTCCGGGTGACCTTATACCGCATATATCGGTCATTTTGTTAGTTATATCAATGAAAATGAGAGAGCGTATTTTAGTAATAACAATGTATCTTTGTACCTAAAATGGATTAAAGGGCTGAATGCTCGAGCCCGAGCTCGAGCCTCTATATAACTAATATCAGAATTTTCGAACATCCAGCTGACTTAACTCCATAAATTAGTGATGGTATGTGAGGTACCTTTATAAACCCAGCAACTCTGTAAATTTTGTGAAAGACAAATTGTTTATGGTCATGCTGGTTAGGATAGAAGCCACTTGGCTCCTTCTGTTACGCCCACAATTTCGGCATGAAAGACCGAATTGTAATCATTTAGTTTGAAGCTGTCTTCCATGTTCGGATTACTATAGAAAAAGCCCACTGCTGTTCCTCCTATTTTTGCAATTCTGAGTTTGCGTTTGTATTCACGAAAAGTAGATTGACATTCCAACATTCGTCATTATCGAATAACCTGGTCTTATGAAAAGCTCTTCGAGAGTTCCGTCGGGTTATTTAGTTTCCCATTCATCTATGGTTTCTCTGAGGTAGAGGCATGCTGTTTCTAAAGCGACACGGAACTAATCGGGCCAGCTACCGAGAGTGTAGCTATTCCGTCACATATTTGTTTCAGTTTGTTTGTGGATCTATTCCTGTACATCGGTTGCTCTAGGCCTCCGATATTAAAATTGAAGTTAATGTACCTGTGGCCGGAGAAGGAGAACCTTTATTTCTGCTCTAACTAAACTTGGCAATCCGATATTAGGCCAACCACACTTCTATTGCATATGGTTAAGTCTAACACTTCTCATCTACACTTATTTGTGGAGATGGGTGTGTTACCTATATTCATTGTTAGTAGGTCCTTAGCGTTAATGTAGTCGAACAAAGCCATTCCTCTAGCATTACAGTCCGAGCTGCCCAAGGCTGTATGATGGATTTTTATCCGACCAAAGAATATCAACTCAGTAACATTCTTCATAATTATTTCAGTAATGTTTTCTGCCGCTACAACAACAACAACTGGAACTGTTCTACACCTCTTTTATATCCATAATATAACGCATTTAGATCCTCTTGTCTTGCGGTATTTTTATTGAATGATTTATCGAATTTATTGAAATGGCTTATAACGGTTTGATGACTCATGCCCAGCTCTTGACCGATGCTACGGCTGCTACTATGCCGCTCTCTTTCGACCAATTCAGCGATTTTATCGCAATTTTCGACGACAGGCCTTCCGGAGCGTGGCGCATCTTCGACCACCTCTACACCAGAACGAAAACGTTGAAACCATCGTTGTGCGATGGAAATGGAAACTGTATCGGGTCCATAAACTGCACAAATTTTATTGGCGGCTTGAGATGCATTTTTGCCTTTATCGTAGTAGTACTGTAAAATATGCCGTATTTTCTCTTTATTTTGCTCCATGTTTGCGACTCCATAACTCACGAACGACTTAAAAGAAACGACAATCAACGACGTGTTAGCGCGTGAAATGAGCTTTCCAGAAAGGTATAGCATGACCCGATGCGACGAATAACACTAGAACTACGCGCTTTCAGCGCCAACTAGCGAAAATACCGCAAGACTTTTTTGACAACCTAATATAAGTTAATAACATACCAATCATGATTGTAAGCTATTCACGATTTCGTCGAATAATGAATGTTGAATGAATTTTTCGCAACATTTTTAAATATAAAGTTTACCGACATGATGAACCACTACTCTCTGAACTTTCTGATCCGTAAAGTTATTAACTATTATTTACAGCTCATGCACGTAATCAAATGGATACTACATGACTAACACCCAATCATTCAATTCAATTCTCATTGGGTTACATTTTTTCTATGCGTAATGTAATATTGTAAAGATGATACCTCATAGAGGGTTACTTTTTATTCGTTACAAAATGGTTTCATAATTTTTTCCGCTTTATATTTTAAAGAACATGTAATCAGAGAGTTCTCTGAAATAGATAGGGTGTGGTGTCCTTCATCTCGTGAATTTTTAAAGTTATGCTAAAGTTGCGCAGATTTAAACACAGCATTGTTTACAGACCGTTTGTTTATTTCTTCAACATATTGTATTAATATTATGTAATTTTAAAATAATAATAGATACACAATTAAGACTGTTTGTATATATATATGTATGAACATACAGTTTTGACTACAACAGCATACATTTAAACATTGCTGAAGCTTATAATCTTGGTGTTTTTTACATTTAATATATTTGGTTGTTAGTAATTGTGTCTCAATAAAAGTGATGATAGTGTTTGGCACGCTTTTATTTTAAGCTTAAACTTTTCTTATATGTAACGCATGCAAAAAATTAGACTATGTTTTATACATACTCTCATATATTATACTTACAATAAATTGCAAGGTATATATATGTACATATGTAAATATGTTGATATATTGTGCAAAATATTATTTACGTAGCGATCGTCGGAAAGAAATATCTTGGGAAAAGTGCGTTTTATAAAGTGAAGTTAAATATGGCTAATTTTCAAAATACGTTGTAAAAACTAATATGCAGTAATAATGAAATTCGTATAATTTCACTCGAATTTCACAAATATTGTACATATTTATATGAATAAAGGCTTATGATAATATTATGTTTTTTTTAACATTAGTTGAATCAAGTCAAAGAAAATACGTATGCATAAATATTCCGTTATGTTTATGTTATATGTATATAGGGTTCATTCTAATTAGGCTTTCAATTATCATTTTTGTTTATCAACTTCATAACAACTTTACCATTTTGTACTTCGAGAGCATAAAGACTTCCGTCTCTCACCTCATTATTCAATACCTCGTCAGTGACGTTTACATGTACGCCTGAAGGGCCTGCTAGAAAAATAAAGTTTTTAGTGCTATCATTGAAAATATTTGAACCACTGCCGGAATATTTCGAGTGTATGCTCCAGCTACTGTAAATTGAGCCATTTTCTAATGCACCATTTGTGTTGCCATTTGCAATCATCTCGTAGAATCCAGGCATTTTGCACAATTTCTGCATTAGCTCCTTTGATGTGTTCGAAAGCAAGTATATGGCATTGTAGCTATTGCCATCCAAACTTACATAAAGTGTAAGACGCGGTGCAATAGCTCTGAAAAACAATTTTCATTAATACTTAGTATAAAGAAATTAAAAAGGAAAGTATGGTCATACTTAGCGCGTAATATGTTGAACATGCGAATTCCATCGGCAAGCCCACAAATTTGAATCAGATCCTCTTTAGACATCCTAAGAAAAAATTGTCTTAATTAGTCAAAATTAAAGTATAAGATCTATTTTTTTTTTTTTTTGACTAAGAGATGACAACAGTTAAAATTTTTATAGTATCGTAGTTTTTTTATAGTAACAGAGTCTCTGCCAATACTACTTTACATAGTACTCTAAATATGTATAGGTTAACATGTGATATTATATATTCACACGTTCGTGATATAGTCCAAACGTTTTCTTAACCTGCTATACCCAATGTAAAAAATTCCAACTCTCTCTGGTTTACGTATAATGGATTAGTAAGTGAGAGCTGCACCTGGCCCCAGCTGTTTTTAATTATTTTTCTTTTAAGTGATTTTTACTCTCCCAGCCGGAGAAATACTTTCAGGATTTGCAAGCTATTCATATATACAGTTTCGTAAGAGGATTCGAAATCAGTATATTAAAGAGACCAATTACTATTTAACACATTTTTTGTTAAAAAAATTGTCTTCCTAATGCTTTAAAGACAGATTGAAGTCCAAATGGATGAAGAACATTGGACTTTATCAATATGCTGGGGTTATGTGGATCTTTGGAATTAGGAGAGGGCATAATAGACCTAAGGTCGCGGTGCAATCCACATGTATCTAATTTAATCTAAATGTAGGAGCTAGCGGATATACATATGTACCTAGATTATTACTATAAATATATAATCTTTGAGTTTCATTAAAATACCTTACAGATTGACCAATATATAAGGTAAGGTCAAGCGGATACTTGAAAATCCTTATATTAGGTATGTGAAGGCTAGGCTCCGATTTTATCCATTTTAGGCAAAAAAAAAAAATAATAATGTTAATAGGAAACACGCAAATTCATTAATGCTATGTTCGGACCGACATTGAAAACATTTTGAAAACACATTTGTATGTTGTGGAACGTAAGTCGTTCGGACCGACAATTTGTGTTTTCGCTGAGTTTTCACTGACAACTATCAATACGGGGATTCTCTTACTCTTTCAAGATGACACAAAATGCAAAAATCCTATACCGAAATATGCAAGGCCAAGACTGCACCCATTGCGAATCTAGTGATATATGACGGCACGAAAATAAACATCGGTTTTGGTCTGACATATTTTACAGCCATTGCAAATAAATTTTTGCGTGTGTTTGTTGTGCCGTTGCACCAAGAAGAAAATTCTGCAATTGGTGCACCGTGCAAGGGTCTTACAAGAACAAGAGAATCCCCTTAACAGTGAGCAGCTGTATTTGTATGTGGAATGTAAGCAAATATCATGTGATAATTTAGGGCCGGCAAAATATGTCTTCCAAAAAAGTCGATTAAACTAGAGCAGGCACCGATTATTATGAGTGGAATGTAAGTTTTCAAGCAGTTTTTAGCGAAAACTATGTTTTCGTTTGACATATTTTACATGGACGAAAACACAAGTTTTCGTGCGAAAACCACTTTTTCCCACGAAAACATGTTTTCGCTGTCGGTCCGAACATAGCATAAGATATTCTATATATTGGCGATATATGTGGTATAAAGTCAAAGGTAAGTTCGATTTTTTTTGGTATATACTATATAGGGGCTAAGAGAAGTATTAACCCAATTTTATTAATTTTTGGCACAAGGAAATATCATTACTAGACTTCTTAGAGTAATTGATATTTGTTTAGTGATTATTTGTTTAGTTTTATTTACTTACCTCATTATGTCTGCACCGGAAAAGTGTGAAAAGGTTGATAGGTAAGAAGTCAATCTATGGTGGCTCAACCATTGCGCAACTTGGCTTGGAGAGGATTCTGGTAAAATGTTGATTGCCTGCAAAAATCCGTTGAAGAAGTTACGCTATCAACTTTAAGTTCTTCACTAAACTTACGTAGTCATCCATGTCTGGCGTGGCCGACTGCTGCGGAGACACCATGTTAGCTTCCATTAGTTTCAGCGTTGGAGAATTTGTTGAAGTAACACTATTTATGGCTATGGGACTGGAGTTGGTAACAGGTGATCCTCCAGTGTACGGCAATATGCCATCGTACTTGGGAATGTGTACCGGTGAATTGGGCCAAATCTTCATACTAAGCAAAGAAGTAAAAAGAGGAAATGTGGATATGTTACTGAATCAATTTGGTTAGAGGTCAGGATAAACAGTAAGTAGAACTGACAAAACAATACAAGGAAAATAAAATAAAATGCAACATTCAACCTTTTAAAAACAACACAATTAATAAATTACGTTTTTTTTTAATTTGAACATCCCAATCATAAATCAAAAACCACAATTACTGAAAGCACTTTGTCACTTATCTTATCCAAAGATTCGTCACTGTATTTAATTTTTCTACCAATTTTGAAAGTCTCACTACGTTTGTGGTGCAACATACTTTTCCATAATTTCTAATACATACATATCTGAATGAAATCTAGTCGTTATTTTAATATCACAAAAACTCCTCGGAAATAGCTGGATCGATTGTGATAAAATTTATTAATGTGCTACTACTATATACACAGATCCACAACTGGGATCGAATATAATTACAATTGTAGTATTTCTTAAAATTAACGAATATAGCAAAACAACATTTGCCGGGCCAGATGGTTAATATTAGAAAGAAAATAATGGATAAGTGAGAGTAGTTATATACGTTACCAAAAATACATGAATTCTGTTCATGTCTACGCAAACCTGCAAACATACTTAGGATTCAGACACCTATTTTATATTAGGCCCTAAGACTTAGGGTACTTATTTTAATAGTCGTTTTGCAAAATTTTAAAATATTTATATTGTTTCGAGCTATAGCATCACATATTGGCTAGCTTTCTTTGTTTTTTTTTTATTTTTTGTATTTTCCATATGTTATCATTTGGAGATATGCAATCTGGATGTGATTGTAAGTACACTCTCATACAAAAATATGTGTACTATATGTTAACTCATAATACACATTTTGAGTACGAACACAAAGTTTTTTCTAGGATAAAAATATTTGTTAAAAATTGTATTGAATATTAATTTGCATTTATATTATTAAAATTTATTCTAAATAAAATAAATATTAACATTATTCAAAATAATGAAATATAAAAAAGTTTGGCAGAATTTGAAAATAGAAATGTTTTTATGTTGGGAAAATTTCAACTGTTAAAAATAAAAATTTCAAGACATTAGATAAAATTCATTTATGTCCTGGTTTGCCTGAAGCTGTTTTCATAATTGAAACTGAATGTCGTACATAACATACATATGTATGTGCATATGAATTACGTAACGTATGTACATGACATATTTTTGTACTCTTGCAACATGTTGCTACGGAGTATAATAGGTTTGTTTACTTAGCGGTTGAATGTGTCACCTAACACTTTTCGAAATAGATATAGGGTTATGTATAGTAAATATATGACCAAGATGACGAGACGAGTTGAAATCTGTGCAAGCGTCTTCCCACAAAACGCCTTTAAATGAAAACGTATAAAGTACCATAACTAAGGACTATGTTAAGATATAAAACTCTAATTTGGCACAAAGTATCGCAGTGACAAGGGGCACTTTTGGGCAAACAATTTTTAAAAAGAGGGCATGGCAACGCCCTCTGATAAGTTTAATATATACATCTCCTAAAGTTACAAAACCCAAAGTCGCCTAGCACAAATATTATAAGAACTCCTACCAACAGTACGAAAATGGATGAAATTAGATGATAGCCCCGCCCACTCCCCATACATCGGCACTGTTAAAACCTACTATAACCTATACCTATAATTAAATTCTACCCCTGATATTTGGTGTGGGAGGGCTTTAATGGAGCCAGGATCAAAATTGGACGAAATCGGACTACACCCACGCCTACTTTCTCTATAACACAATTTTAAATTCTATTTGAAACTTTCACTTTTAAGTATACAAAGCAAGAACTAATTACTATATCAGGATAAAACTTTGCACGAAAAGTGCTTTTGAAGTCTGCCACCTTATGACTAAAAATTGCGAAATTCGAACACGAACTGTTCAAGCCCCTAAGCACAGTTTTTACCGAAATTATCGGTCAATGTGTGAGATATATAAATGAAGTTCAGAGAGAACCTTTTCTTATAGTTGTGTATCTGTGTGTCGAAAATGGTTTGGTTAAATTAGGTTATGTACCTGATGGTACCCCAGTTTTAACCCTTGCAATTTGCAAGAGTATGAGAAGTTCTGTTATACGCGAACTTAGCTCTTCCTTACTTATTTTAGTTTATTCTTCTAGTTGTAGCAAACCTTAAAATGATGGGCTCATACATACATACCACAAGCTATGTCAAGCGTGCAACCAATTCTTCAGTAATTTTATTAACAACAACAACGATGTTTATTAGCGAACTATCAAACACGGCGTAACAACTTTGTTTTTGAGCTTAACAATTCTAGGCATTCAGTAAAGTTGTATGCAGCTGTGCGGAAATCCCTTGACGTAGAGTACATGATCGACGAAACGTATCGGACCATTCAAGTTTTTTCGTCTACCGCCTACCCTGGGAATTATTCTCGTCTACTGATCTAAGGCTATCGAAACCAAAACACTTAATCTTAACTGGAGCCTTCGCCAATACTCGTATGCAGGCTAAGTTAGTTCTCGTCCGTACATAAGATTTTACAGCACAAAAAACACCGAATTTTGTCGTTGAGATTAAAATGAAGTCTCTTTTTTGCTTTCCTTTTTTCTGTAACGACGCGCTTGCGCTTGAGGCTTACTAACACTCCCGATCACATTCAAACTCGAATACGTACTGAACACGATACCGATACTGGAGCTCCTACACAACAGTCTTAAGTATAGTAACAATTTTTTTTGCAAAATGTTTAGTTTCGCAAATGCAAAATTTTCCATGTGGTAGTGAGATTTTGTTGGCCGGTATTATCAACGCGAGTATATTTAGTATTGGTTCAGCTCTGCGTTTGCAGTTGTGTTTGTGCATTCAATTGAGAAAGTCTTCTGCACTCTTTGTCGGAGTCAGAGTCGATATGGAGTTCGCTATCGGCAGAGTCCGTTGTCACACTTGCATAATTGCAAAATAACGCATACAAACACTGAGGAACGATGGCAGCTATGTCAAGCATCAACGTGTGTATGAGAATGTTTAGTCATGTGTTTGTTTGTTTTACATATGCATGTATGTAGATATCATACATATGTACGAGCATGCATAGATATAGCGAATAATTTCAGTTGCAATGACAAAACCGGTTGGGTTTGTTTCTGTAAATTGGTGAAGATTGATAAAGTCTTAGCCACATATACTTACATGCATATGTTAACCCAATACTTGTCAGGGCGCTACATTCATATTCCGGAATCTATATTTACATTTGTACACCGATGAGAATCTACAGTATGCTATGGGTGATAATGAATTTGGCTAAAAGAAGTCGTTATCACCTTAGTAGAAACTCAAATTAATTTATTAGGCAAACGTCTACGCACACTCCTGCAGTTTCTTTTTTAATTAACGCCAACAGCATGCAATAACTTTTAAGAGTTAGGTGATAATTAACATGGATCCGTTTGTATGAGTGTAAAAAATATACGATTGTGCTCTAAAAACGAACTTCAGAGATAGGAGTTAAAGTGAAGACTCCTCCTCAAAGAATAAAAGAAGACATCATTCCATGCGGAACTGAAGACCACATCGTATTATACCTAAGAAAGCAAAGTATAAATATACCATAGACATTTGACCTTTGAGAATCCATTAGTGCGAGTCATTGCAAACTGAGGTTGAGGGGAATCAATATACGTATTAAGGATATGACTACTAGACAAAGGTCTTGACCAAACACTTTCAAAATTATAATATAATATATACCTGATCTTAATAAAATATCACACATACTGACCGACATACATAAACACTAACTTCAAATGGTTGACTACTTATGAATTTAATGAAAATCACTATATAAGGACTAGGAAAGGTCTGCACTGATTGCAGTCACGTTTTTCATTACTCAAGTGTAATATACTCGCATTTGTTTGAAGGTAATTCACACACTAGCCAACATATTGGGCCTAAAATCTACTAGACAATCTTTATATGCAGAATATGGGAGCTTGGGTACTTAAACTATTCTACATCCAATATTATAGGTTTACTTAATTTTGGTAAGATTCCTTTAATACTGGCCTGTTTTACGACATATCATTACAAGAAATGGATACTCTCTGAGATAAATCACAGATTGGCCAATATATATGAAAAGGTCAAGTTGATGTTTGTAAATCCGTAGATTACATAGGTATAACATTTGAAGGGTAACATCGGGTCAAAACATCCCCTGGCCCTCATATGGTACTGCATATATGGTAAATATTTTGACCTTAAGGTTGACTTTATTAGTGAGTTGTCTTAATGCAAATCATACTATTGTTATTGTGCCTAAAATGGATCAAATCGAGTTAATACTTCCCGATGTTTTGATCCAATGTAATCCCTTTTTGGCACAAGTAAATACTATTATCAGGAAATTATTTTCTCTAACTCTCAAAGATATATCTCACAATTTTAATTATATTTTGAGTAAAAAATGTGGGATTTCCACAGTTTTAAACAAAATATGTCATGTTCCAAAGACACTCTTTATAGAACGATTTATTTCGATATCTTCTTTGGTACTTTATTTATAAACTGTAAAGTGTATAATTTAGAGGATTAAAATATAAAAAATATTTAAAAATTTGTAATGTACTCCGGGAAAAAGGAGAATGACTTTTAATCTACATAAAAAAAGCAAAAATCCAACTCAGATTGCCAAAATTATGAAATATTTTTGAAAAAGGATTAATAACACCATAAACTTTGTTACAAGTAATCCAAATTCTTTAACGAGGTCGAAACAACTCAACGCTTCCTTCTTGATTGTTCAGCGTTCGGGAGATAAAGACTTAACCACTTGGGAGCACATACCTTTAGACATATCACCGAACTGGCAGAAATGGAAATTAAATGCTTGTGCAGATTTGTATTGGCTACTCAGCGTTTTGTTAATTTATAAATTCGAAAACAGGAATTCTTCTTTTCTTTTTTCAATTCTTATTCAAAGTAAACATAAGAAAACGGCTGAACTTTGAAAACGAGCCTTTAGAAAAGGACGTCACTTTGGAAAATATTACTTTGAAGCGAAGAAAAAAGCGTGAATCATATTGGGTCCGATGGCGTCGTTTTCCTCAACTCGGTCTTTAGCGTCCACTCTGCCGGCACATTTAAAAGCTATATGTCCTTTTCAAATGGTTTGGTTTATTAGCGGAAGATGTTGGATCAAGATCAATTTCGTGACTGTAATTACAAACTTGTTACAGCCAAACAAAACTCGAAGAGTATAACGTTTCTCGATTATCAGGTAATGGAACTGCGGTCATACTACCATATAAAATACGTGTTTATAACATGCCTAAATAAATGAATTGCGTTCATATTTGGTATTACTAATTTTAATTAATTGCTGGCCATATGTCTGTTAAACTGATATTTTTTATACTAGTTCCCGTTCTTATTTAAAAATCATAATTTTGAATACCAAATTATCAACTACAAATACAAGTATTAATTGAACCGAAAATTCCATAATAGTGTAAATTAAGTATGATTTATCATATATTGGTAGTTGAAAAGGTCTTTTCGTATTTTGTTAATACATGTCGTTGCAGTCGGATATCTCCAGTGCTGTCAATCACGTTGTGTCATACCATATAGTGTTGGAAAGGCTTAACCAAAAAAAAAAAAAAATTAATTCGGTAAAGTTACAGCTGTTAAAAAATTAGTGGAAATAATAAAGAAATTCGCAATATTTTGATATTATTTATATAAAAAGGGAAGAATGCCACGCAAGCCACCAATGAAGTTTATGAAGTTTACGGTGGTCGACCAAAATGGTACATATGTGTTTATTTATTTAAATTTAAATAAGTAGAAGTTTGATTAGAAATACGAAAAGACTTTTTCGACCACCCAATATATTTACTGGATATATATGTATATGTATGTATCTTACTATTCAGGGCTAAAGCAACCCGATGTTGTGGGTGCTAATATATCCAGAGGTATATCGTTCATAATTGTGCACTCATAACTTGGCTGGAATTTGTCTTGCTCTGTTTGAGGGCGTCTTTGAATTTTCTCGCGATCCTGTTTATGTTTACGATCAGCACCTTTTAGCTTAAATACCTGGAAAAATTAAAAGCACTTGATTTTAATTCATATAAAAAATATATTTAAGTAAATGGATTTTATAAACACTTTGATGCATATAAAATATATACATATACAGACAGTTTTGTGAATAATAATAAGGATATATGTAAATGTATAAAACCAAAACAACAATACATTTCTAGTAAGTCATGCAAATTTAACCTAGTTAGCTGCATATTTTAAACACACGCTATTTATAGAAACAAACTCCATTTGAACAAGTAAGGAAGGGCTAAGTTCGGGTGCAAGCAAACATTTTATACTCTTGCAACTTACAAGCCAAACGTCAACCTGAGGATTGAAATCCAAGCTATTTTATATATACATGTACTATATATAACCCCTATATTAACAGAAACATAAGGTTTGTTAGAAAAAAGAAACGAAAACCATTATACGAGTATGTAGTGTACGAGGTGTGTTCAAAAAGTACCGCGAATTTTGTGTTTTTTCAAAAATTATTTATTTATTCATGAATATCTATTTTGTCTCCTTCAAAGTAATACCCATGAGATATTATACACTTGTGCCAACGGTTTTTCCAATCTTCAAAGCACTTCAAAAAATCATTTTTTGTTTTTATCTTCTTCAGCTCCTCCTTCGATGCCGTCTTTATCTCGTCAAGAGAAGCGCAACGTCGTCCTTTCATGGGCCTCTTCAGTTTAGGGAACAAGAAAAAGTCACAGGGGCCAGATCTGGGGAATACGTTGGCTGCGGCATCACTAGTGTGCTGTTTTCGGCCAAAAAGTCGCGCACAAGCAACGATGTGTGTGAGCAGGGGCGTTATCGTGGTGCAAAAGCCAATTTTTGTTCTTCCACAAATCCGGGCGTTTCTGGCGGATTGCTTCGCGCAAATTGCGCATAACTTGCAGGTAATAATCCTTATTGACCGTTCTTTCCTGTGGCAAGAACTCATGATGCACCACGCCCCTGCAATCGAAGAAAACTGTCAGTTACGATTCGCGATACTTTTTGAACACACCTCGTATATTAGGTATATGAGGGCTAATGGAAGTATTTGTCCGATTAAACCCATTTTTGTCGCACGGACATACCGTTGTCAGAGAAGGAATGAATTTCGATTAAATATCACAGACATTGACCGAAATTTTCGATTAAAAGTCAACTATAGGCACTGAGGTTTAAATATTCGGTACCTAGGAGGTTGAACAGTTTTTGTTGGATTTGAATTTAAATTTTTGATTATAAGGTGGCATAGACTTAAGCACTATTGGTGCAGAGTTTTATCTCGTTACATTGATCGCTTCTTGATTTGTATAGCGGGGAGTGAAAGAATCAAAAGGAATTTAAAATTGTGTTATATGGAAAGTGGGCGTGGTTTTGGTCCGATTTTGCCCATTTTCTCACGATAATATGAAAATGTTAAAAAAATGTCAAGTACAAGTTAAAATCGGTCGAGCAAATCTCGAGATATAGGAATTCACCTAAAAATGGGTGCCACGCCCATCATCCAATTTTGACAAAGGCTGACATAAAGCCCTCTCGTACGATTTCGGTAAAAAAAATTAATTTCTCTTGGATATACATGCACATTTAGTAGTTTTAATCAGTATCGTTTTATGAGGAGTGAACGGGGATACCTTCCGATTTCGTCCACTTTCAGACTAAGGAACCCACACAATAAGTTTCATTGATACATCTTAATTTTTAGCAAAGTTACAGCTTGTAGGGACGAACGGACGGACAGATAGACAGTCAACCGGATTTCAACTTTTCTTGTCATCCTGATCATTTATATATATAACCCTATATCTATCTCGATTATTTTAAGGTGGTACGTTAAACTGTTAGGTGAACATAACTATAATACTAAAAATGCAAATAATTTACACCTAATTGGTAAAAATCCCTTCTGTGTTCAACAAAGTCAGTTGACGGTTGTGCGATATAATAAGGGCACCTTGTCGTTTTTAAACAAAAACAAAAATATTTTTATAAAAACCTGTTAATTTTACGAGATAAAGTAAGAATAATATTTTCAGGTTAATAACAGGGCTTTATAAAAACAAAATTTTTCGTACATGCAAATATTATGTGATCCTTACTCTGTGGCCCTAACCAAAAAGGTACAAAATATTATGCGAAAGGTCTTAAGGTTTTACAAACATCAAAGTTGGAGATATGTAAATTTAGAGTCTACATATGTTTTCGACACTTTTGTTCTGTTTCAGGACAAAACTGTCATTATAAAGATATTTTGTTCATGTTTTCTAATTTTTGTAATGCTAAGGGACAACTCAACATTTTACACACTTGCAACTTGCAGGAATCAAAGGCAGGGAATACCTTAAAATGTAAAACGTCAACCTGAGGATCACTGACCAACGTATTCGGCATGAGGTTTGTTAGAAATTTTTTAGAATTAGTATATGTGCATAGTATCGACCCGATTTTATTTACTATTATCATTCCACATACCAAAGAATTGTTCCCTGTGTTTCAATAAGGTACCTAACAGACAATCACCAATCATATGAAGTAAAGTAAATCGGGTGTTCGAAAATCCCGATATTAGCTATATGGGGGCTAGATCATGTTTTCGACCAATTTGATCTATTTCAGGCACAAAAATACACTGTTATGAGTAAAAAACGCTCTGTAATTTTCATTGAGATATCTCATATATTGGTCGATATATGCCCCGATTCAACCCATTATTTATACTCAGAGTTACTATTGTCAAGGAAGGATTCTCTGAATTTTAATTGTGTATCCCATACATTGACCGTAATTTTCAGTCGAAAGTCAACTATAGATACTGCGGTTGTTGTAGTTTTTGTGGTTTAAGAGATATGTACATTAAACTACATACAAAAATGTTTTCCCAAAGGTGCCCTTGCTACCGCGAACCCCTGTGTCAAATTAGACTTATATATATTATATATGGTATAATTAAGTGCTTAGTTATGGTACTTTATATGTTAATCCTGACCAGTTATTGTACGTTTCCCTCTTTATTAAATAGATGTGCGAAAGGGTAAACACAGCAAACAAAAACCTTGAGAGCATATTAAAATTTTAGTCGAGAGAAGTAGTTTTCAAGTTTCCAAAAAAAAATTTTTTGAACTATGAGTTAGTGAGTTGCCCAGATTGAAATAGGTTTCAGGAAACCCAAAATAAGATTGTCAAACAAATACTATATAAATCGATGCGTTAAAAAAAGTCCGTTTATTTCCATACAACAAATAAAATATGCGTTTAACATCCATCAATTATCCATAACATGTTTACAAAGAAAAGTTTAAAGACTCTAAGCCCAAGAAAAGTTCCATTGTTGATCAAAAAGAACGTGAAACAAAAGAAAACTTATTAATTCTGAATGTGATATTTCCTCATGTAAGAATACTAAAAATGCAACTTACACCATTAAAGACCTTTAAATATGGTGGCGGAAACGTTATGGTTTGGTTGTCTTTTTTATACAACGGTTTGGGCCGCGTCATAGGATATAGGGCACTATTAAGGCAACCGACTATGTTGAAACACTTCAAGAATGTATGTTACAGCACGCTGACGATAATATGCCACTAATGTTGGTATTTCAGTAAGGCAACGATTTCAAACGCACGACTAAGTGTACGAAAGAGTGGTTTATAATCAATAATACCAATGTATTGGAGTAGTTTCCACAATCCCCAGATCTAAAATGTGGAATACGGTGAAAGTGGCAATTTAACTAAGATGAGCTTTGGCAACTTATTCGGAATTAATGGAAAGCAATTCCAGTTTTCTCTACCAAAACATAGTTGATTCTATGTCGATGTATTTTCGACTAATTATAAACAGCTATGGATTTTAAAAAAATAGGGATACTAATTAGAGATTAATATTAATACAATTGAATAGAAATTAGTTTCCCTTATTTAATATTGGAATTTATTTCGGAAAACTAAAAGTGTTTCTTTCTTCACATGTTCAAAATTGAAAAAAAAAAAATTAAAATTCAACAAAAAACTGTGTCAAACATGGGAAAAACTACAAAAAATTGTTTTCAATTTCTTCCCAATAAATTTGCTAATTTAGTTGCCTTCGATTTCCTCACATTTCGAAATGCAATTTAACTTCTTTAATAGTATATCACTATTTATACGTATAAACATTAAGTTTTTAACAAGTAAGAAAGAGCTAAGTTCGAGTGCAACTGAACATTTTATACTCTTGCAACTTGCAAGAATCAAAGCTAGGGAAATTCTTTAAGTGTAAAACAAATCATATGCATATATGTATGTAGTAAAGTGCGATGTTCGAAAATCCTGATATAAACTACATATAATATATAGCGGCTAGGCCAATTTTTCGGTCAAATTTATTTTTTTTAGGCGTGAAGATACACTGTTATGAATAAAACATGCTAGCTCATTTTCATTGAGATCACTTACATATTGGTCGATATACGGTACAAAGTCACCCGGAAGTTCTATTATCTTTATATTAGGTATATGGGGGCTAAAGGAGTATTCGTCCGATTCAACCCATTTGGTTGGATTTGGACAAATTTGGTCTTTATAGGAATTATTAGTGTAAAATTTTATCCCGTTCTATTAATTACTTTTTGATTTGTGTACTGGAAAGTGAAAGAATCAAGTGGAATTTGACTTTGAGCTATATGGGAAGTAGGCGCAGTTGTAGTTCGATCCATTTTCGCACTATTTTATAGCAATATGAAAAGAATACCACGTACTAAATTTTGTTAAAATCGGTCGATCAGGTCCGGAGATACGGGATTTCACCAAAGAGTAGGCGGTGCCGCGCTCATCGTCAAATTTTCACACCGGCTCCGTCTCGCAGCATTTACTTAAATCGAAATGCATTTTGAATTACAATAGATAATTTGGCTCAAGAATTATTGAAGATATCGAAACAATCCCATTTAAAAATAATTGAAATCTAAAATTCCAAAATAATTGGTAAATATATGAGATATGCAAATGAAATAAAATACATATACATATAATGTATTGTTGAGCATATGTATATATTATTATATATCATTGGTGCTAAAAAGTGGTGATGTCGGTTTCGATCTTTATTCTTTTTATACACATACTAATTATTATCATATTATTGGAGTTACACTTTTCGTTAATTACCTAACCTGATTTTTAATTACCTGGCATATCGTTTTTTAGCGAAATTAAAAGTCAGACTATTGGGCATACGCCTTTAACCAAAAGTTTCCATTGCATGAAAAGTAAGAAAACATGGATATATGTATTTGCGTGTTCTCCCGTTCCCCTTCATAATTGCAAATTAGACATAAATACATATGCACATATCGCTCATTTGCTGCAAGACCGGCATAAATCAAAAAACGTGATTTTTGAGTTAATGCTGCGGAATTGTTCGTCATATCATACTTCATGTTGAGTGAAAAATTCATATGAATACCTTTTATACATATGCTCCGCTTGAGAAGAGAATATATTTCCTGTTTTCCGTGTAAGGTTGGTGTCAGTTGAAAACTATTAACGCGTTTTCTGGCAAATCGATTTTTTTGACTTATGCCGGTCTTGCAGCAAATGAGCGATATAGTATGTCTATATTGCATAACATATTACAAAAACTATTCTCTTCATAAACATTTAATATAAATTAAGTTATATTTGTTAATGGTCAAGCTAAATTGAAGATATACATAGTATGTATGTATATGTAATCGTATATTATATTATTAATAAATATACATATTAATATACTATGTACGTGAGTAATATTAAATTGAAACTTTAACCACAAACCTTGATTTGACATGCTGCTGCATGTACCGGTTGCTTGCCACTTATGAGCGAGTGGTTGTTCCCCGATGGTATATTAGTACCGGCCGGCATAGACGCTGATGCTATCCCAGCTGATACTGAAGTAGATGCAATTGATAAAGTACCAGCCGATATTGCTGATGCCGTTGTTCCTCCGGTAGAGTTGGTTGATTCTATATAAGTTTCAATTTGTAGTCGAAATGGCACTCCTTTTTCTCCTCCATGTTTTTTGGGTGTGAATTCAGTTGAAATGCAGTTCACTTTAACGTAAACACCTACTTCCTTTAAGGGATCCCAGAAGATTTCCACAGTATTCAAGAAGTTCGGATTTAACGGTTGCGATACATGGCATAGCCCATATGAAAGTGGAACGTCTACTTCAATAATCCGTTCCCCAGGGCGAGAAGCTTGCCACTGTTGCATTTGCTCACGTTCCATAAATTGTAGGCGACGCTCATGGAAGCATATTTTGATGACACTCTATAGCAATAAAAAAGAATAAATTGACGATAATGTACATAAGTACATACATATATAGTTAGGAGTATATTTACAACTAGGTCTACTTGCAGATAGCACTAAAGTATTTGTTTGGAAACGTATTCCTATATAAGGACTATTATATATATTTCTCGAAGTCTAAACTAATTTATTATAAATAGTTAGCACTCTCAGTTTATGACGGATATATTGATTGCGATAGGATGAAGAGAATTAAATTTTTCTAAAGTTTTTTTAAAATTTGACAGCTTTTCAGGATAAATATAGTAATGCTTGAGTTACCCATATCAGACCTTTTTAATAACAAAATTCATGTGTTCTTTTTCAAATGCCACATGTGTATGTATGAATGCACGCCAGAGATTTGCATTGATGCACCGCAACTGCAAGGACCAGACATACACAATGTGTTAAGTTAGAGCACCGCATCAAAAAATGGTATTCATAGATTTAGTAATAAAATAATAAAGAACAGCAGAAGAAAAAATGTTTTGTTTTATAATATACTATATTTACATAAGTATATCTCGCTCGGCAATAAACGCGTAGTCCGACATTTATTATTTTTTTGTCTCGACACAAATCTTTTCAATTTTAAATCTAGTGAATGCATACAAAGCAAGTGTTAAAAAGGGACATCAAAGGAAATGAGAATTATGGTCTTGCATAATGTCATTCTTCTCTGTGATATTCGCCTTGGCCGGTTTTCGGCTTGCGTATTCTGCTATGCGGTATAAGAAGAACAGAGCTATATTTTTGTGGTGGGTTTGCACTTCACTTACAAACTTTACGGTGTTTAAACACCGCAACAGGGATAAAGGGATATCCAACTTATTCCAGTACGAGGGCGTCTCAAAATTAACGTTTTTATAACAGTTTTCAGTGTAGCCAGATTGGAAAACACAATCATTTTTGTCCATTTAAATTAAAGTCAACTGTCACAGTTCAGGAGGCTTTACCGTTTGGCAATCACTCTCTCACTTCCAATGAGAGATTAATTGGGTATCTCTGCCGTAACTGCGCTTTTAAGCGATTTTACTTGCGGTAGCACCGGTGCAGATTTCTGATGCACGCATTATGGGGACGTACCTCCAAAATTTATCGATGAACCTATTGATTCACAGCACCAGTATTATAACTAGGCAGATAGATTATACGACACTGTTGGTGTCAAAGGGTCTACGTTATTATGGAAAACAAATTTAGCATTTTTATTGGTGTTTTAGGTATTGACTTCTTAAAATTGTAATCTTTACTTTCTTTTTCCAGTACAAAGTGGACTTGAAACTGAATTGGTTTAAACGGGAAAAGTTGTATATTTATTTTAACAATTAAATAAATTCGATTCAGATAAGTTGTTATATATTTTTGCTATCAAGTACAAATCCTTAAACTTAAATTGAGTCTATGCACAACTCAATTGTCTCCACTGATCAGCATGTTGGAATTTGCTATATGAATTCAGAATAAAAAAGAGCAATAATGAGGACTTAGAGACTACTTATATATTGGTAGGGTGGAACTCAGGAAAAGCTGTTTTTTTTATTAATACTACAATACTATTTAAGTAATATAATAATAAATTATTTTAATTTCTACCCTTATTACATTTTCGCTTTTCATAATTTTTGTTAATTATCTTATTAAAAATATGTACTTAAAGAAAAATAAGTCAATATATTTATAGCAACCTCGATGACTAGTCCAAATAGTTTTGGTAGGATGGTACATAAAAAAATATGGACCTGCTTTTTTCATAGTGTATATATGTATATGTAGATACATAGTATGTTCATATGTAGTGTGTACTATATATGTATGTATGTAAGTGCCCCGGATATACATACTTAGTTACATTCCTATGTATGCACTGTAACCAAAATTCTTTTGCATAGGCTGTAAGAGTAAATTAATGAGATTTTTTTACATAAGTTTTAAAAATTAACACACTTAGACATACTTTTGCATACATAAAATGATAAGCGTGTACTTCCAAGAGCGAGACAGTATAATCAGTTTAACGTTTTAGCGAGGTGAAATCTGTTACCAGTACAGATCTGTTACTAGTATACAGCAATAAAGCAAGTTGAAAAGTACTAGCAGTACAAAAAGAATTACATTTGTGTATGTACAAATTACTTTCATGTACATATGCACATAGTAATGGTATATACACATACATACACATTCTGCTGTATTTTGTTTTGTATGATTGCGTCAATTGGAGAGTAGGTACTATTCACCCCTCGGCACTGCTGTGGGCCGACCATTTACGATCTTAAAGTACAGTTAGATAGTTGTCATCAAAACCCGACGCTGCATTCTTCGGTTCCTCAATCAATCCGAGCAAACATTCTGCACAGTTATGCATGAACTCAGTACACTCGCCGAGCTCCGCTGACGATAAATATCTGTCGCCTACATATTGTACAGCACATATTTCAGCGCTGTACACTTATGTACATGTGCGAATATGTCCGTCTACTATTGTCGCAATTTGTTTTAATTGAAGCATATTAAAATCAATTTAGTTGAATAAATTCCAATAAAGTGAATATGAGTACTAAATTTACAAGTACATATGCACAACTAGAAATGACACTGTGGTACGAGTATATAACTGTGTACGCAAATAAATATGTAAGCGAAAGTATACAAAGCACTATATCCACAAAAGATTTTTTTTAGGTTTTTTCGTAGTATGTACATACGTATATATTGATGTAGGCATTCATAATTATATAATATAGTATATATGTAAATACGCATCTGCCAACATGCATTAAATTAATACGATATGGACTTAAATTGTTTCATTTAAAACCAAATTTCTCATCCTTTCTACGATTAGTCAATAATTTTCTTTGCATGCTAAATATCTTTAATTCTCACACACCTTCAATATTTTATCACGATAAAACGATAAATCCCCGATCTTCTTAAGCTTGATTTCGTAGCTTTGTCCCTGGTTTAAATAGGTAAGAGTTTCTTCATTATTCTTGGTGGCTATTGAGGTTGCAGCTGCCAAAATGTACTGAAATCTGAAAATTACGAAAAGAGAGTTTCAATAATTCGAATCTATATTTCTTTATGGCTTACTTGTGGTCATCAGAGTGTGCATTGGTATTATTTCCATTAGCAGCACCTCGCCCAGTACTGTTCTCAATTTTGCTCCCATCGACTTCGGATAATTGTTGGGACGCTGAATTTCCTTGTGCTGAAAAGGTTACCAAATAGAGCACATTGCTGTATTTGAAAGTACAAATACGTGATACATATATGTGTGTATATCTATGCATAGCATATACATTTACATATGTGAAACATTTTACTTTACCGATTGTTTTTTCGCCGCCACTGTAAGGTGAGCCAACATTACCGAATGCGTTGGATGCACCGGCGTTAGACTTGTCAATATTGTTTCTGTTGTGTTCGATTTCCTGCGGTGTGCCGGTTTTTGGTGAACCACATCCGCAAAGAGTGTTGTTCAAGGCATTCTTAGGTGTATTCTCGGTTGTTGGTACCGTTTCTATGTGTGCTGGCGGCTTATCGAGTTTTGGCACGCTTCCACCACTGCCAGTTACGACAGGATGAGTATTCAATGGACTTTTATTAGCCTTCAATTGATCGCCTTGAGGCTCCTGTTTCAATACTGTCAGGGCCGGGGAAAATGATAAAAAGGATTCACTGTTGGCGGGTCAAAGAATTTATTAAAATAGAAAAGGTACTAGTGTACTACATTTGAAATAATTTTTCTTTGTCACTTACTTGCTGAGATAAGAATTACTATTGAAGTCTGTATTCAAATCAAATCCAATATCTTCAGTCCAACTGCCGCGACCTGAAAATATGCCGAAAAATTAATATTTCCGCCCAATTCCACACTCGTTAACATAAACTTCAAGCTATAATTTCATGTAGTTTTCCACAATCATCCCAATCCTTATACATATAGGAGTATAGTTAATACGTATACTTGAAATCAAATTCAGTTTTTTATCCTATATGAATTATTAAATGTTTAGCAGTACTATAACCATTGTGAATATATGTTAAAGAACAAGGTCTCCAACGTATGCATAATTTTGAAAAAATGCGAATGATCGAAATCCATTCTAAAATATGGAAGGATCTCTGGAACCTGTAGATGGTAAAAGGTGATTCTCTTCTTCTATTTTTGTTAAGATTATTTATGTGATTTTTTATAAAGCAGTGTATTCTCAAACTGTTCTACCTATTTTATTTCACCGAATAGACAGACAAACTAACATAAACAACGTAGACAACTCTCAAAAACTAAAAATGTATGCCTATAATAATGTGTAATAAATAAGTACTACAGGATTTGTCTAGAAAATAATAAGACTGAGTCGATTTAAAAAAAATTTATTGAACCAATCGTTACAATTCTTTAAAACCTTTCAAAATAGGCTCCTTCTGCGTCGAAGCAGCGCTACCAGCACGAATCCCAAACATTGAAGGCGTCATGGAAGGCATCCACCGGCATAGCCTTGAGAGCCGAGGTGCATACTGTTTGGATCCCCCCTTTTGTCTCAAAGTTGCCTCTTTGACTCGGTATTTTGACAAAAAAAAAATAGTTGAAATTAAATTTAAAAAATACTTAAACTTTTACTAATGTTTTATTTGGCGTTTTGATACACAAGATATAAAATTAAGTAAGTGGCAACCGTGCTTGTAACATCTCAAAGCGCTTATTTGGTCATACAAGCATTTAAAGTTCGCAAAGTCAACGAAAGCAAGTTTAGTCAGCCAGCAAGGGCCTGGACCTTAAATAATACAAAATCATCAAAATGTAAACAGAAAATTCATGAAACAAACAAGAAACAATTTTGACATTATGGATACAAACACATTTTCGAAAAAGGACGCACGCTCCTTATCGACACAGTCTTATCTTCATCATTTTGAATCTTTTAAAGATGTAACCAAAATATAAATTTTGTTTCAATTTTGTACTTTTTATTTTTAACATTTCTTCTCTTCCTTTACACTTATGAAAAGCGATGCTACATTATTTTGAATTCAAATGACGTTATTTAACAATGATGATTGATGTGACTGTGAACTAATTGCGGAAAAGCTCTTATTAATAGGCATACATATGTATGGTATACGTATATGTAATCGGTTAATTCAAATTTTTAATATTTTTTTTTATTTTCCAGAAGCAATAAGACTAAATGAACGAGGACAGAGGATCAATAAATAAAGTTCGAATACCAGATTGTTCGATAAGTTTTATGGTTGGATAAGAGAGAGCGTTGTTACTAGCCCAATTTTTTTTTCTGTTGGTATACCCTTCTTTGTTTAAAAGCCATTTAGCGGCGACAGTTTCACCGTATTTTTTTATAATGGAAAAAATTGAATATCGTGCAGTGATAAAATTCTTATTTTTGGAAGGTGTAGCACAAAAAGAAATTCACGAACGAACGTTAAAGTGCATAATGATGGTTCACCTACAATTAGAACAGTATAAAGATGGGTTGCGGAGTCCAACGCTCAAAAAGTGCATCAACACCAGAAATCATGGCCAAAATATAGGATATGGTTTGAAAGTTCGTAGATTGGCTGAGAGAGATTTAGTAGAGGCCTCTACACATCTCATTAGGCAGTGTGAGCCATATTTTAAATGAAATTTTGGGTTTTAGAAAGCTGTGTGGACAATGGGTGCTGCATTAGCTAACAACGGAACAAAAACAAATTCGAATGCGACTTTCTCAGTACATTTGGAGCGTTTTAAATCACTATGAATGAGATTTGGATCTATCACCATGATCTTGAATCAAAGCAAGAGGCTAAAGCGTTCGGCTTCGAAACGAGTTCGTGTCCGAAAATCGGCCAAGAAGATTATGACATAAGTTTTTTGGGATGCGAGAGGAATTTTGTTTGTGGATTACTTGCAAACTGGTAAAATAATTAATTTTGAATATTATTGAAACCTTTTAGACCAGTTGAAGGAAAAAAATTCATGAAAAAAGACCCGGTTTGCAGAAGAAAAAAATCCTTTTTCATGCACCGTGTTACAAGAACATTTTGATAATGGCTAAAATCCATGAATTTAAGTTCGAATTGTTGGAGCATCCACCGTATTCACTAGATTAGGCCCCCAACGACTTACATTTGTTTCTAGAACTCAAAAAATTTATGCGTGGCTTCCGGATTCTCACTTCAGGGATGGGATCCACAAGATTGGAGGATCGTTGGGGCAAGTGTATTAAAGTTCAGGGAGATTATACTGAAAAATAAAGTGTATTTTGAATCATAAAAATGTGTTTTTATTATCAAACGACACAACTTATTGTACAACCTGGTATTAATATGAAAATCTTTCGTGTTCCGGAGACTATAAATTTTGATTTCAGATTTGAGATCAGCGGAACCAACTGCTTCTGTAAAATGTCACACATAATATTGGTTACGAGTACAGTTTTATTATTGTTGGCAGTGTTAAGCCAGCGAAAATACCTTCATAACGTAAGATCAAATTTCCAATACCGCAACCAAGATCAGTAAATAATAAGAACCTCATAAACATACATAGATACCGAACTTATTATTCACGTATATCGCTAAATGTGCATGTATTAGTTTGGGAAGCTACACACTCTGAATTGAACTATTGAAATTTTCAGCTAACCTCTCATTACTTGTTTTGAGTACTCCAAACATTTACAGATTTTAGAGCTCATAACAATGACTTTATAAACATACTAGCCTTATCATTTCATTGCAAATTAGTTAAGCAAACAATAGTTAACATGTATTTCTTATTTTATGAGAAACCATTATTTTGAAATTGCTGATAAGCGTTACATTCATAATATGTTTAACATTGCAAAAGGTAATTTTAATTATTTAACTCAAACAGAGAAACAATAATCACACATATACATATTTCTTTAGTAATTTTGTTTTAGGAACATAAAGAGTAAGAAATGACTAGGTTATGCTATAAATGAACATTTTATACTCTCGGAATGTCCACAATCAAGTTTCTTTCAGGGTCTAGGTTTAGTTTTTTCCCCGATTTTACATATTTCAGGTACAAGGGCACACTGTTTTAGAAAAATATGCTATCAATTTCATATAACTCTCCCAACTGGTCCGATTCATATTATGTAGTACAAAGTCAAATCAAAGTTCGAAAATCTTTATATTAAGCATATGGTGCTACGGGAAGTATTGTGCGTGTGCCCATTTTTAACACAAGGGTACGTCATTACCAAAAACACATTTTCCCCGAATTTCATTAACATATTTCACAGATTGACTGATATATTTGGTAAAAAGTCAGCCAATCGCAGTGGACTCGAAATATTGGGTACGTGGTCCGATTTTGATAACTTTTAGACTCCAGTTGGCTTACTTTTTAAGAACTATTTGTGCAAAGTTTTGTCCGAATATATAGATTAGTGGTTGATTTGTGTACTGTGTGTTGTGAACAAATCATACGAAATTTAAATTGTCCAATATGGAAAGTAGGCGTGGTTTGGGTTCGATTGCACTAATCACTATTAAACATAACAACATCAATTTATTTTTATGAACCGAATTTAGTTGAAATTGGTCAAGTAGTTCCGGAGATATATTATTTCACCTAAATATGGGCGGTGCAACGTCCATCGTCAAATGTAGACTTCGTTTCCTTGGGTGTAAAATTTAATGCCTCTGACGTCTTTGGTTACCGATTTGTCGCAGTGGCTAGGGTTATGACATGATTTCATCTATTTTCCCGCTGTCATGCTGCAATCCTCTGTGCCAAATACATAACTGATTTATATCGTAATTTATTGCTTAGTTATGGCACTTTATAGGGCTAAAGCCAATACTATGGGTATATACCGATTTAATTTATATTCAGGGTTAAACCATATAATATTTAGTAAAACGTGTCTACTTAATTTTAAAAAATCATCACACTGTTGACTAACACAACGCGTTCAGGTAGCTTGCGGCTGGCAGAAGTGGTATACTGATTGCTTTAACTTTCGGCACTATGCAAGGATAGTCAAGAACATGGAAACAAATGAAGAAAGATAATTCATGAACATTAAACTATAGTATATCCCTTATATCTCACTTATCGACCAATAGATGTGGTTAGAAACTCTTTTTCTTATCAAGACATATTATTATAAGAAAAATATGCCATCTAAGTTTAATTTAGATAACTTGCATATTATACCTTATGGTATACAATCAACCGAAAAATGAAAGTTTGAAAATCGTCTTATTAAGTATATCGGGACTATGGAAATTATTGACCCAATTTTAATATTTTTTGGCACCAGGACACATTATTACCAAGAAAAGGCGTTCTCTATGGCGATATATTAATTTTTACTGAAGTTATAACATGCACAGTCAACATATCTCATCATCATTATCCGGTCATTATATATAGTAAGTATATACGTACGTACATGTACACATAACTTTGCATTTACATATCTCGATTAGTTTCAGGGGTTACAAACAATTTTTAGATGAACAAAACTATTATACTGTGCAGCATAAGTAGTTATTTAGAACACATTTAAGAACGCTATTACATGAAGCAACTTTTATTTCTAATTCTCGGGCGATTCTCTTTTGCTGTCGCCCATTACCTTCACACGAGCAACTTGTGTTGCGCAACTCTGTTCGAGTTTTTTTCTCATTCTCTTTCACTTTACTTTAACCCATTGTCGTTTCTTTTTCCTTATAGGTATTTGGGCCGCTCTATCACATATATTAATCAGTTCTATCAATTAAGAAATACATTTTATTTATAATTCAAAATTACAACAAAGATTATATGACAGACTTTCACATATATCACCCTTTTCACTATCGTCTGAATCAACTTGTATGGCTTTCTCCATATATTTCACAATATCTTTAATTAATTCGATTTTTTTGCATACTCCATTTTCTAAAATATTTATTTTATATTATGTATATCTGTATACATATTTGCAAATTACTTATCAAAAGATGAAATTAAATTTTTTAAATATATTCAAAATAATAATTTCAGCAAAATATACGCAAATACAACTATGTACTACGAAAGAAAGGACACGAATGCCGAAAAACGTCGCAGCGAACTGTTACGAATAAGAACACAATGCGAGTTGCTGAACACTGGAAACTCGGCGCGATTCTCCTCTCCTCGTCGCCCCCTCGCCTATAAACCAAGAGTTGCCGCAACAAAAGTTGCCGCGTGTAATAATACACTAAGCAATTGCAATGTTTGCTAAAGTAAAGTTGAGGAATTAGTAAAATCCTAAAACTTAGTTAAAATTTTTTCCCTCATTCTGTTGTCCTCCATGCATTATTCAAATTATATTCAGTCAATGTAACTGCACACGTTCCATTCATGTAATTTGTACGCCATAGTACAACGTACAATTCTTTGGATTTTTCTACTTCAGCGATGAGTTTTAATTGAAAATTCTTTCCATAGTCATCACCAAGTACGATTTTTTCAGCCAGTACTCAGCCTGTCCACGAAGTTCATTTATCATTTTCGTTTCTAACATGCAATATTTAATATTTTTCATCGACGTTTTATTGAAGAAATCATTGCCATTACCAACTCCCCACTTATAAAAAATTTCATCCGAGATTGTTCAATATCTTACTTCAGAACTCGGATTATTAATTTAATACCTAGCAAGATTAGTTTCGGCCCCGATTGCAAAACTACTCAACTATTATTATTCAATATCAACATTTTGTCTTAAGATCATACCACATAAATCTGTCTGATACCAAGAGTGTATACGATTATTGTTGCTATTGTTGCTAAATGCATTATTCTGCATTTATATGTGTTATTGCTTATAGCCAACAACAGTTCCAGGTATTTCAGTCAAAAACGGGCTTTCATATAATATTACGAAGTAATATTCCAAAAATATATCACTGAGCCTATGCTCCTTTAAGCAAGCATTTATGAGTTTAAAATATGTGTATACGTATATTTGAATATAATCCACGTGCTATAACACAACCCTAGATTCTGATGGTCATAAAATAACTGAGCGTACTTAGTTCGTTTTATAGAAGATTCAAATTTAATCAATTATAGATAATTGAAAAGCTGTAATCTGGCAGTCTTTTGACACTGCTCTGAAAATGATAATATTTACATTACGTTACAAAAATCAGGCGAGTAGATTTGATTATGTTATAGCTGTCAGTATTGCTACATATGTATACATACACCAATAATAGAAACAAATAAGATTCTGCTCAAAGCTCAATAGGAAATCAGAAAACGTTTGAATTTTGAAAATATAAAGGTTGTAAGTATATGTACAAAACATTTGGAACTACTCAACACTAAACTACATATGTACATACATATGTTCACATTAGACTCCAAATCGTCCCAGCTGATAAAAAAAAGGTTCATGATAAGAAAACGCTGAATATACATATACTTGAATGGGATTTGTATTCCGCTGTGGAATATCTTAACTCTCATATATTCTATAACTCTTGCTCTGTTTCGACCATTTTTAGATGAAGTTTTTTCGCCAATTTTTTTATTTAACTAGAGGATGGTCTTCTGCACCAAGATTAAATGTTTTAGCTTCGTGTTTGCACTAGTTTCTCTAATTCGAAATATTAATCAGCATAGAGTGCGGAACACGGGTACCATGTTTCATCGTCGAAATTCAATTCTTCTCCTTATTCCAATCATTTCTATATATCATATGTAATTCTAAATTTAAATCGATTGGCTTTGGGTGTTACAAAAAACCATTAGGTGAACAAAATTATTGTACTCTGTGAAAGTTAATTGGAAAAAATGTTTTAATATTTAAATTAAACAAATAGAAATTTGGAAATAAAAATTTTAAATTATAATTTTAATATCAAAAACAGAAACAGAACAGAACAGAAATTGACGATATTTTAATATAGGAATTGGAGTAACAAAAAGGAAATATTATTTTTCAAAAGGTTGAAAAGGAAAGATATACATACATGCATATTCCACCATAAAAGTAATTAAATGTAAATAAAGCAAAGAGTGGTAAAGTATATTGAAATTTTGTTCAAAAATTGCATTCTAAATGCATGGATCACTCTTATTAACTACATACGAGTTGTGCTCAGAAAATAACGATAATATTAAAATTTAGTGCGTTTGCAGAATCCAGTTATCATTTTTTTTTATTATATTGGTACGATTCCAAAAAAGAGAACCTAAAGGTAATTTTATAAGATTGGAAGAAGCGTCGGCATTACTGCACAATATCGAATGATGAATGTTTTAAAAGCGACGACATACTAGACAAATGAATAAATAAAAAAAAAGAATATTCCCGTTATTTTGTGGCACAAATTAATCTCACAACAATTGAACGAATAAAGCAGGTTAGACACAGGTTTACTTGCATTACAATTGTTTAAATATTTATTATTTTGGTGATGATTGAAAAAAATGTATATGCAGAAACATGGGGAAATTAATGATAATTTAAATATAATATTCAAATGATCATTCAAACTTAACAAAATTGAGTTTAAAGCTAGAAAAAACGCACTCAAGCTTTTAACTTTTTTATTAGAAAAGTATTTTCTTTTCAACTTAAATTTTTAGTTCGTATAACTATTTGATTTATTAAAAATAAAAAATAATAATTTCAGTAATGAATACTTCCTCCTTTGTTAGTAATAACTTCATATATCCGGTCCTGAACAGAATGATACAGGGAATATATGTAGGTCACGGAAATCTTGCTCCAAGCATGTTTAATAGCTGCAGTTAATGTTTCCTTATCTTCGCATCCTTTTTATACTTTACGTGTTAGTCATATGGTGGCCAGGTCATGACATTAACGTTTTGACCCGTGATAAACGACTTTACCACTCGGCGGTTATGAATAAGAGCATTGTCTTCTTGAAAAATCCAAGTAATTGGTTCAAAGAGATCAGTTTCGCGTTTGTAAAAATACGGACCCCAACAATATTTTGAAGCGATCGCCGTTCATCTTCTGATCGATAAAAACCAATTCAATTGTTTCATAAAACGTGATGGCACCCCACACCATGACTCCACCTTCTCGGCTGTGGTGGCGGCTTAAATATAACTCATCCTTTCGAAATCGTGATAATAGTATTCAAAACCATTAGGGCCATCTAAATTAAAACGTTTTCATCAGTAAAGACAACTGAACGCCAATCATTAAGTCGAGTGCCAGATTGAACAGTCCACGTCATGTATTCTTTCGCGAATAGAATTTTTCTTTGCGTAGTTCATTCAGAGGGATTTTTTCTTGATTTTTAAGCGCTTTAGGTGTTCTGTATTTCTGATTACATGCTGAACAGTTGAAAAGCTTACTTTTACTCCGACTAATTCTTTAATCTTAGCTGCAGACTTGGTCGAATTTGAAGCAATTCTAACAACTAATTGTTCAGATAGTGCTTTCTTTTTTCATTAAAAGTTTTTTCCATATTTTCCGGATTCCTTAAATATCTATCAACGATTCTGAAGCTGCGTTTTATCTGTTTGGCGATGTTTCGACTGGATAGTACTTGGGAGTGAAAAAAATGTACTTTTTCACGTTCCAATAAGCTCAGAATAGTAGCTTTTTCCATTATTACTTTAAATATAGCTCGAAAACAGTTTATTTATTTATTTTTAAAACTTTTTCAATAGAAAAAACTGCACTTGATTACGCAAGACAAAGAAATCCAAAGTGCTTCTATTTCAATGACCAACCGAAAACGCAAGTGATTGCTATAGACATTTCTGGAATCTTCGAATGTACAGTTATTTTTTCGGAAAACAAAAGCATTTTGGATAGTAAGAACAAGCATGATAATAAATATAACAATTTATTAAAAAATACGTTGGTACGTCATACTTAAGACCAGCAGTGTATATGCGGACGATATGAAAAACTTGCATTTTATAAGAACTAGTTGATTTTGGGCTCCATTTTTCACAATTTATAAACATTTTAATTATCAACATCAATATATGCGACGATATTGACATAGTTCAGCGAATCAAGAGACAGCGGCTGCGCTGGCTAGATCATGTCGTACGTATGGACGAAAAACTTCAGCTCTGAAAGTAATCGACGCAATATCCGTCGGGGGAAGCAGAGGAGGAGGTAGACCCCCAATCCGTTGGAAAGACTAGGTGGAGAAGGACCTGGCTTCACTTGGAATCTCCAATTGGCGCCACTTTCCGAAAAGAAGAAACGACTAGCGACCTGTTGTTAACTCGGCTATAATCGCGTAAGCGGTGTTTACGCCAGTAAAGAAGAGCAAGAATTATCAACATACCTGTCGTTTTATCCTTTTTGACCTTGTCTTTATCGTGATGTGGAATTTTAGAAGCTAATTCTCCAGACTGTGTAGTAGTTGTGTTTCCACTTTGACCAATGTCTATTGAGTCCCAATCCATTCGTCTCTTTCGCGATCCACTATTTGAGTAAATTGTCTGCACGTCGATTATTTGAGGCCCAGGCGATTCTTTCGTGTTCTCGTCTGAAAAGTTTATTACAAATAAATCGTTTAAGGCTTAAGGCTCAGCCATAAAATTTTTAAATTTTATAAATAATCTTAAATTATATTGCAAAAGTAATACACAACTTTAGTTAAACTATTATTTCGTTTCTTAGGCAGCGTTTTATGTTAAGAATAGCATTGTAAGTATAAAAAAAAATCTTAAATAGCATTCCACGATGAACAAACATTATTCCACAGTTAATCTTTCAAACAAAAGTTTTAAATTGTTTATTTTTATGGAAATTTCTTAATGTTAAACGTTATTAAAATATTTTTTAAATCAATTGTAATGAAATTTATAGTTTCTTTCTAAAGTATTATATAGAGACAAGTGCATTTCAGTAACATACCAATCCAAGATTCCTCCGAATTCGGTGGAGAATCTACGAAAGTGATGACATAATCTGATGCCACTTGATGTTGTGAATAGCCGTTGACGTAATAACGGTTTGTTTTGTTTAATATCTGTCGAAAAAGTTGGCAAATAAAATCAAATTATAGAAATAATATTATATATATTAAATCGTACTTTTAAGCTTCATTTATTAAAAAATATGAAAAAATAAGCGGACTACTAATTTATTACTGTAGACCAATTTATAAATAAAAAAGTAAGAAAGGGTTAAGTTCGGTTGCAACCGAACATTTTACACTCCTTCAACTTGCAAGAATCGAAGCCAAGAAAATATTTAAGGTGTAAAACGTCAACTAGAGGATCGAAATCCAAGAGGCGACCCGATTTTATCTATTTTTCTTAATAAAACATACAAAAGACCAATCATATACGAAAATCCTGATATTAGTTATAGTAGCTATGTCAAGTTTTTGTCCAAATTTATCTGTTTTTGTCAGGAAGATAAACTGTTATGACTTAAACGCGCTCTCTTATTTTCATTGAGATAACTCATACATTGGCTTATATACACACATTTTTCACACTGCGACAAAAGAATGTATGAAGAATGCCACGCACTAAATTGTGTCGAAATCGGTTGGTCGGGTACCGAGATATGGGGTTTCACAAAAAAGTAGGCGGTACCACGCCCATCGTGCAATCTTCATAGCGGATCCCATAAAGTTCTCTTATACCATTTTGGTGGTAAAATTTTCTGTATCTGGCATATTTAGTTATCGCGCTTTTAGTAGTTTTTAACAGTACCTTTATATGGAGAGTTAACAGAGTTATCTTCCGATTTCACCCATTTTCACACTGCCGATTGAAGTTCTTAAAAGATTTGCACTCAGCAAATTCGGTTGTTGTAGTTTCAGTGTAGGGGATATGTGCATTAAACTTGTTAGAAGGCGGGACCACTTTTTCAAAAAATTTTGCCCACAGGTGCCTATTTCCACTGCGATACTCTGTATCTTTATACGTTTTCGGACAATGGCGATTTGTGGCCATAATATTTAACTATACTACTCTGTAGCAACACGTTGCAAGAGTATACAAATTTGGTTGTATCAAAATTTAATGGAGAATATTATCGACATCATCATCATAAGCATGTTAAATTTGATAAAAAACTAAATTATTATAAAATGTAAAAATAGGAACCCTTTTCTCAAAATATGACTTATTAAAATTTTTTCTGATGGTTTTTAGAAATCTCATTAATATTTTTAAAATTTTCCATATAAGATTTCTAATGCGTTTAAAAATTAACGATTTTCTTTTAGCCGATCAATTTGCGGAAAACTGTTTTTATTGTTTTGCAAATTAACACTTATTCTATGGCTGTCAGTGCGCCTACAATTCGTCCAGTTTTTTTCGATTTTTTTAATGTATCACGTCGTCCCGAGAAATAAAAAAATAGTGCTCAGTATAAGCTTCGAAGCATCCTATAGATCCGAAATGGATTGTTATTGAATAAACCGCAACGCATTTCAATGTACATTTGTGAAGAGGTGGTCTGACCATAATGGAGAAACTGGAAATGTAGATAAAAAGGCAGGAAGGGGGGGGGGGAATCACGTGACATCTAAAAGTCAGAACAAAACTAACGTTCATATTTTTAAGAAGAAACCGGTTTTCAATACAAGAGAAGCTAAAAAAAATATATATTTAAAAAGGGATCATATATGTTTATCACTAAATACTGTAATCAAACCCCTACTTTCAAAAACACACATTAAAAAATGTTTGCATTGAGCGCAAGAAAACATCAGCTGTGATTGGATCAATGTAATATTTACAGATGAAACAACATTTGTATTGTTCACCACCTTGAGTGGTTTGGCCAAGAAAGGTGTATTCAAAAATTCTCATGACGTGCTTCACAGAAAACCTGAAAACTGAAGTCAGGTGAAATGCTTCAAGGCAAAACAACCATTGTTGGGTACTGCAAGAAAGAAAGCGATATTGTTATTTTAGATTGGCCATAATAGTCACCCGACGCCAATCCAATAAGAAAACATTTAACATAAAAAAATATTTCACTCGGGTACTGTAACACATCTGAATGTCGCTATAATAAAAACCTTATGCAAGCATTGAAGAAACGTCAGCTATAATATAAAAAAGAAAATATATTGTTCTCTAATTACAATATATTTTTCAATAAACGCTCCCTATACTTTGAAAAACGTAAGCTCTATTTTTTGAACGCACTGTATATACTTTACAAACATCGTGGCAAGCTTTATATAACCTGTTCAGGGTATAAAAATACCGAATAATAGTTTGATACTCATAAAAATCAATTGAAATCATTTAATTTAAATTTTCAGGAGCGCAACAACTCTCTCAATTTTTTAGTTTAAATGCCATATACTTATCATATTATACAGTTACGAACAGAAGGAGGTAAACAAAGCAAGATAATATGGGACAATTAGTGATATTGATCCCTACAGTGAACTAAATCCACTAAGTCCAAACTTGCATACGCCCATCATATTTAAAAAAACAACAACGATTTTAAGAATCGAAGAGTTTCAAATAAACATATTCTTGTTTATTTTCAAATTGCGTTAAAAGTAGTTTGTGAGTTTAGTTAAGGTGGTTGAATTTTTTATTTTAAAAGTTTTACCAGTTTACCACGATTTCCGGTAAAACTACCAGTCCTATGGAAGAAGTTGGATAACTGTAGGTAATAAAAAGATCTCCAACTTGTAATGGTAAGGTCGTCAAAAACTGCTTTTAGACTCCTGCAGGTGTCGACTGCTGATGTTTTTCCCCACGTCTCTTTGAAGAGCATAACGGTGGAAAGAGGCATAGGCATAGTGGAGAAGCTAAACTTCAACCACGTAGACGACAAACCAACAACTTCGGATGAGATTGCGAAATGACATTTCATCGACGCGCTCATTTAATGGAACGGGTAACCGTACCTCGCCTGGGGAAAACGGAACATGCGCCGGGACTACTACAATGACAGTATCCGGACGGACCGACTAGGTTGTTAGCATGACGAACTCATTAAAACAAGGAGGCTAAAGCTGCATCCTCTATATTAATAAGGCGGCAGAAAATATTCTGTACGCGACGGAAGACAGCGTGAGCATTGGAAGCGTATTCCTTCGCCTCAAGAAGCACCAACCCGCCAAGACCAAAAACAAAACCAGTTTGGAGAAAGGTGAAGTGTGAAAAGGATATCGGCATAGATATCATGGTTAAAAACAAAACCCATCAGCATTCTGATGGTCCATAATCGAAAGCTTATGATACCCCCAGTGAATCTCCACAAAAGTAAAATCGCCTCTGCCGAGCTTGCTCTCGACTTAGTGAAGGGCAGGCTCAACGTCCTTGAGCTAAAGTCACAAAACTACACCCGCCGGAAAGTAATAAGACTCAGTTGATTTAAAAAAAAATATTGAACCATTCGTAACAATTTTATAAAAACTTTCAAAATAGGCCGCTTCTGCGTCGATGCAGCGCTGCCAGCTTGATTTCCAAGCGGAATCGGAAGATTGCCTCTTTGTCTCGGAATCATACTTAAAGATGCATAACTCGTCACATGTGATTACGTTATTCAAAAATTGGGGATCACTCGCCGCAATTTCTGGTCGTCAGTGAGTAGTTCTTAAATCTTCGCGCACACCTTGCGCATGTTCAAGTGCTCTATCACAACATTATGAGCCACAGATTTTGATCTGGACAATTAAACGAATACTTAGTCGACGGTCTGAGTTCAAAACTTTACGCACACGAGTCATGTTTGTCAAATTCGCATGTTGGGAGACCGGTCTTCATCATCGACCTCTTCCCGGCCCTCCTTTCGCCTGGTGCCACCGAAACACACCACTTCTTGTTAGAGCAACATCTGGGTAAGCCTGCTTGATTATATCAAACATCTCTGTTGCAGATTTCCCACAGAATTTAATCGCGTACCTCTGCGTAGCATTTTAGGCTTGCACCACTCACAGAAACACGTCGTTCGAAAATGTTTGTCCTGACTCTCCAGGTGTTCGGAAACAATAGTCGGTGCGAGCACGCTCCGAAGTACAGTCGCAGCGGAAGAAAATTTGCCCTATTACTTTCCGGACAAATCCTGTACCACGAACACCGAGCGTAAATAACAAGGTAAGAACAGCGATATTGGTTAAGAAAAGTCTATATTATTCATATTGACTTGAGTCTTCCCACAGATGATCTTCCGGTTCCAGAAATGCTACAAACTGCGCTATTTTTATTCGTGCCGTGGCTAAAAGAGATTTTTAAGGGCTATGTACCACAATCGTGGAGAGAGGCTAGGGTAATTTTTGTACCGAAGGTAGGTAGGAAAAGCCAGCCTGCTCGAAAGAGTTTCTATTCTGAAACTATTCTAGAATGACCAAGAAGTAAGCCTGTAGAGGCACTCAGCAAGATGGGGTGCTTTATCCGCTCGTGTGGACTATAGTGATGAATAAACTACTAATGGACCTAAAAAGCCCCTTAGAAAGTGCCAAATTTTAATTTATATACAATAAATTCCTACTGGCACTCGGTAGAAGGATCTATAGGAACATAATACTCACAGAATGCGCTTGAAAAATTAAGGGAAAGCCAGGGAAACAATTGAGCATCTTTTGTTTTAAGCATTTGAGACCCCACGGTATGACACACTGGAAGATGTATCGATAGTGAGGCCACAGAGTCTATTGAAATCCGAGTCAAGCGAAGGCATCCTTAAGTATGATTGCTCTTCATGAACCTCGCAAGTGAACTCCATCTTGTATCGCAAAAGACCAATCAACCAAAAGTGGTACAAGCGTGGCTCATTAGCCTACCAGACTAACTTAACTTCAAAACTAATGTAAAAATTTCAAAAAACCAACTATTTGAACTAAATTAAACCTTCCATTTACTTAATACGAAAATAATTTATTTCTTTTTAATAGACTTTGTTATACTCTTGCAACATATTGCTACAGAGGATAATAGTTTTGTGCACCTAATGATTGTAGGTACCACATCTAACCCTGTCAGCCAGTCCTAACCACTTTTTGAATAAGTTTCAACACAATTACAAATATTTTCTTCAATTACTAACACCAATGCACACGTGTGGGCTCTTTTGTTTTCTAACCTTTACGCGATCGGAAAAAAGTCGTCTAAATCCTTAAGTTAATGCATTTTGAATTTTCCAAATAAAATGAAATGTAGATAATGTAGTTATCTCCTTTCTTGTTCTTAGTGAATGAGAGTGAAAGAGAAAACATAAGTGTCGATAGTGTTAATGAATATCCCAAAAAGGGAAATAAAAAAAGAGGGAAAATTGCGAGTCATTTGCATTATAAAATTGTTTCAGATGATAATAATTTTTTAAATTAAATATATTTTTATTTACATAATGTTACCCTTAATTAATTTAATTATAATAAATTTTATATAAACATGTATAAAAAATAATAAAATTAATAATTTCAAAAATTAAAAAGGTTTGTTTGAAATTTTAAGAATATTCAAAAGTAAGAATCAAAAAATGCAACCCTGTATCAGCTGACTATAAGGGCAATTAGAGAAGTACAACTATTTTTTACATATGTAATTTACATGACACTGCTGAATGAGCGCAGCAGAGATGTATGATTACATGTACGTATGAGGTGAAAAATGGTTAGAATCTGCATACGGCTTATAGCGAACTCACCTCTTTTTTTGAGGGTTTGAAAACATAGTGAGATACCCTAGATAGATACAGGGTTATATACATATATGTATAGAAATGATCAACTAAATTTAGTACGTAACATTCCCCTAACCTTATGTCGAATATGCCGGTCAGTGTCTGAGATATATATTCCATTTATAAATATACATAAATGTATATAATTCCTTGGATTCCGATCCGTTCTACAGTCTAATGTATTTCACTGGCTTTGATTCTTGCAAGTTGCTTACTTGTATTTATATTAAGTTTGTCATTAACGTTCGCTGCTCTGCAGTGTTCCTTGATGTCCGCCAAGCATTTGACAAGGTCTGGCGTCCATCTATTATTCAAATTAAAGGAAAAACTAGCAATGCTTTATTATTTACTGCTATAGTCTTAATTGCACAATCGGACGTTCTACGTTAGACGCCGAGATGCTGATTTGGTTTTGGACCTGTTCGAGCTGCATTGCCCCAAGGCACTGTACTCGCCCCTGTGCTCTACATTCTTCATACAGCATACCCTCCTAGGTTAATAGGAAATAGGGTTTGTCCCACTCCAAAACTGTTTACAGGATCATATCTAGAAATTATTTGGTATGTTCAGATAATAATTGTATTTGCAGGTAAAACTCTTCTAAATTAGAATTTAAAAATTACTAAAGTTCGGTCATTCAGCGGGTGAGTGTAACTTTACTTACATATATACATAAGTATGTTATGTTATATATGTACATACAGTTGCGAACAGTAAAATATGTAGTAGTGGATGTTAAAGTTTTCCATATATTTTAGTTCTACAAAATATTAAACAGTTTTAATATCATTGAAATGCAAAGTGGAGTATATTTTCCAGGCTATGTTTATTAATAAAAATATTTTCATTTAAGTAGGAGTAAGATATGTTTATCTACAAAGATTGGTTTATATACTAATTTCATCTATGCGAGATCTTAGTACTTGGAAGCATGGCCATGATTTTTGATAACAGTAATACGACGCCTCTTCTTAGCATATACAAGATTCTGGCATCATCCATGCTTGCTGCACTACAGACCATAATTCGTTGTTGTTTTTCGGTTTATCATCCCACACGACTTTTTTGACGCCTGTCCAGAGATTTTCAATGGAAGTGAGGTCAAGAAATTGGCCTAGATAATACAAGACCTTAATTTCCTTTACCCGAAACCACTGCTTAGCTACCCTATTGGTGGGTTTCGGGTCATTACTCTGCTGTAATATCCATTTCAGCGGCATATCCTCTTCAGCAAACAAATAATATTTTGCATTATAATCACGTATTCGTCTCGGTCCATAATGTTAAAAATTTTGTGAACTTGGTCTACACCTCTAAAAAAAAACCGCCCCAAACCAAGATACTCGAACCACCATACTTCAAAGTTTTTGTGGTTAATCTGGGTCTTACTCTGCAATATGGGGGCATCTTATAGCGACGGAACTTTTTACCGCCATATAAAACCACTTTTGACTCGTCGGCTAACAAGATCTTGCACCATTTCTGAAATCGGCTAAGTTAGGATTTCTTTGGACACTTTAGGACGTCGTGTTACATGAATTTAGTTATTTTAATAACGGTACTTTTCGAGGACTTCGGACATATAAATTATGTTCACAAGAAGTTTGTTTTACATATGGCTGAACTCCGATAGATTGCCAGCCGAACCATTCAAATATGGCGGCGAAGAACTGACAAGTAGCATGCATGAGTTTCTTTGCAGAATTTCTTTCTGGGAAATCGTTTCTGGGATAAGCCTCATTAATAGACAGAAGCCCACCGTCAAAAAACTTATTGAAGTTTATCAGTGTGGCTTTAGACCTGGAAAATCTACTATCGAACCGATTTTCACCATGCACAAAATCTTGGAAAAAACCCATGAAAGGAAGATCGACACACACCAACTTTTCGTCGATTTTAAATCCGCCTTCGACAGGACAAAAACTGCTCCTATTCCGCTATGTCTCTTACATGGTATCTCCGCAAAGCTAAGACGCCAGTGCAAGCTAACGCTGAGAACACCAAAAGCTTCGTAAAAACCGGAAAGGACTTTTCCGAGCAGTTCGATACCAAGCGAGATTTAAGACAAGGAGACTCCTAGTCTATTGCTGTAGAAAATTATATGAGCTGCAGAGCTAAATAGAGAATGACGATGATATTCATATCATTTATCTCAACAATCGCGCCGTTAGTTCTGCTTTCTCCAGACTGGATAAGGAAGTGAAGCGTATGGGTCTGGTTGTGAACAAGAATACTACGAAATATCCCTTGTCATCAAGCATAAATACCAACAACAATATCGGCCCTAAAATCCAACGCAGAATCACTTTTGTCAACAGGTGCTACTTCGGACTGATTAGACAATTGAGAAGTAAAGTCCTCATCATCCCCATCCTGCTATACGGTGCATACGGTCTTTGTGTATTGGCAACGGAACGATTACCTGTACGAGATATACGACGACATTGACATAGTTCAGCGAATCTGAGTATCAGATCAGCTCTGAGAGTATTCGACGCAGTACTCGCCGGGGTAAGCAGAGGAAGGGGAAGACCTCCACTCCATTGGAAAAACAAGGTGGAGAAGGACTTGGCTACACTTGGGATCTCCAATTGACGCCAAACAGCGAAGAGGAAGAACGACAGGCGCGCTGTTATACACTCAGCAGTGTCTACGCCAATAAAGAAGAAAAAGAATTAGCAGAAAACTAATTTCATGTTTAAAACTTAAAAAATGTCTGTTTAATAATATAATACTGATGATCGACATTTCACTACCGGTAATTATACCCTGAACAGGGTATATTAAGTTTGTCACGAAGTTTGTAACACCCAGAAGGAAGCGTCGGAGACTCTATAAAGCATATATATATATAAATTATCAGTATGTTGAGCAGAGTCCATTTAGCCTAGTCCGTCTGTGTGTCTGTATGTATATATAGGGACTGGTCCCTCAGTTTTTAAGATATCGTTTTGAAATTTTGCAAACATCATTTTTTTCGAGAAGCTGCTCATTTGTGGGAACTGCCGATATCGGACCACTATAACATATAGCTGCCATACAAACTGAACGATCGGAATCAAGCTCTTGTATGAAAAACTTTCAGATTTGACAATATATCTTCACAAAAGTTGGCACAGGTTATTTTGTGTAATCTCCGAAGAAAAATTTCAGATCGGTTTACTATAGCACATAGCTGCCATACAAATTAAATGATCGGAATCAAATGATAGCATGGGAAACTTCCTCATTTGACGGTATAAGTATCTTCACGGAATTTGGTATGAGTTATTGTTCATAGAAATAATGGAGTATCGGAAGAAATTGTTCAGATCGGTTAACTATAGCATATAACTGCCATACAAACTGAATGGTTGGAATCAAATGCTTGTATGGAAAACTTTGGTATCTCCGAAAAAATTGTTCATATCGGATTACTATAGCATATACGTAAGTAGCTTCCATACAAACTGAACACATATGTAGTTACTAAAAGAAATGCACCAGTGTAGGGTATATTAGCTTCGGTGCAGCCGAAGTTAACGTTTTTTCTTGTTTTTTCACTGTGATTGAAAAATCGCATATCGCTACTGCAATCACTTTTGGTAAATAACAGTTTTGCGAAATTCTGTGAAATGCGATAGCAGTTCGATTTTGTGAAGAGCGATTGTGATAGCAGTTCACAAAAAACTTTTAAAATTGCGATTTTTTAACCAGTACAGTTTCATAGGGTTACTTGTGATCGCAATAGCAGAATAGCATAAAACATAAAAGTGGCTGGTATGGAATTACCACCCAATATTTTCTAAGGCCGCTTGGGCGATTAAAATGCCCAAATGCTAATATTTTCATATTTTCATTGTTTACTTAAGATCACAATAGCAATATAAAGTCACAGTGGTTTAAAAATAGCAATCACTGGTATCACAGATATTGAAAAATAGTAATATTGCTCATCACTATAATGTAATGTTGAACTGTTTTGTTATCTATGGCGGAGATATTGGTACTTACTGGACTATTGTTGTTGTTATGCGTAATGTTGCTGGTCTTTCTGTTATTGCCGATACTGCTATTAATATTGGTGTTATTGGTGTGGTTAATGTTTTCGTTACTATTTCTACTTTGCTGCTGCTGATAATGATTATGATTCTGATGAAGATTGCTTTCGGGGTATTCCATTTGATCTGAACAAAAACTTATTGGTTCCGTTGTCAGATCGGCTTTCAAAGTCGAATCGTTGATTCCTGAGCTTTTGTGCACCGGCAAATGTTGTAATTGCTGCTGCTGCTCTATATGCAATTGGTGATTGTATTGTTGTTGCTGCTGCAGTTGCAAATCTTGTTGTTGGTGATAATTATAGGGGTATTGGGGGTATTGTTGTTGATGTTGTTGTAATGGATATGGATCAAATAATGTTTGCAAATCGAAGTAATTTGGCTGCTGCTGATGTTGTGAAAGCAGCGAAAGCGCCATTCGGTTTTATAAATATGCCAAGGATATTAATGCTCGCACCCACACGATCGATTAAAACGCAATATTTATGTTCAATTACCGAAATTTAATAATAGAGTCCCGGAACAAATGTTTTCACTTACATACGTTGTTATTATTTCTTTCCGACGCGTTTTGTTAGTTTAGAATATTGGAAGACAACCAAGGAAGTTGTCTTTAGATCTTCCTAATGAAGTTGATGTAGCAAAATTGTGGCGGGTTTCAGAATGTGTGTACTATAAACACATATTTTTGAAATTTTTGAAAGTTTGAGGTACTGGGACCTTGCAATATTTATTTTTCACATTCAGGGAAGCTATTTACACTTTGATTTTGCTAATAACCGTATGCTTCTTTACACTAAATTCTACTGTTATTTTATTTACTATTTTATATTGAACTCCTTAATATCGATATAAAGAATATAGCTTTGTAACACGAACTAGTTGACTAAATATTTTACTTTGACACTGAAGGCTGTTTTAGTGAAACAATTTGCAAGCTTCACAGCTAAAATGTTTAAAATAACACGAAAAAGGAATTGTACAGCTCCTTTATTCCTGTTGTCTCACGTTGACGATGACTTCGAAGTAGGGTATTTTCGATTTTCAGCAGCATTTTGTTTATCAGATACATGTAACTCACTTGGTGCTCATTGGAATGGAATCGGAGTTCTTTGTGATTAGGCTTCTCCATTTATTGAAAGGCAAAGTTTTGTTTTCGCGATCGAAAAAGTTAAAAACTCTGCTTGTGTAGTTTATTTTCAAGTATAATTGTTCGTGTGGATTTCTAACTGTTCGCGTTCGCAGCAATTTATCAGTTTAATAAGGCAGCACTCCAGCTTTCTATCGGCTTTGTTGTTGCGCTTATCGCGTCTAGTCAAATGCTCGAATTCATCATAGTGCTTTGACTGTTTTCGTTCGATGTCCCACAGTATTACACAGAATATTCAGATTAATTTATTTGCACTTTATTGAATATATCAACTTTATTTTTTACTTAAATTGTACCACGTCTTCACTTGTTTTTAGTATTTTTTTACTGATAATATGATCATTTGTGGAAAATAATAAACAAGCTCTCCGAAAATGTGGTATTTCTTAAATTATTCCGATTCGCACAACACTCGATTACTTTCTGAAATGGGTTTTTCGTTTTGTTAACAATACGACACTACACAGAGTCGCTGGTCGAATTGGTGTGCGATGTATGGTGATTTTCCTATATAATGCCACAAGCGTAATCTTGTTCACTGCTCATGTGTGTTTAACTTTTTAGCTTTGTATTATTTATTCAACACTGTATTTGTTAATATGATAAGTTCACTTCTTGTTGGTTGTTATTGTTTTTCCTTTTTGCTGTTGAGTTGTTGACGCTGTCGTTGTGAGCTGGGCCAGTTAGTAAGAGCGTGATTTTAATGACGTTTCAGCTAGTTTCTCAAACTATAAATGTTCACTCACTGTAAATACACACGTATTTATTATCGTGGAATATTGGTTAAAGTTTTAATCAGATTTGCTTGAATTAAAATGTACTTATTAATTGATCCGACTGTGTATTTCAATTTGTTCACGCCTGAAACGAAAAACGCCAGTGTTTGATATAATTACGCGCACATTCTCCAGATATACTCGAATATATATCGACAAAATGGACACCCACTTAGGCAACACTAATAAACTTGTATCATTTGGGGTCTTTAGTTGTGATCTTTTTCAGTAGTTGGGGTTTTCGGTGAGCGTCTATGGAACGTTAAAGCACGTTAAAAGAGCAATTTTAATACAACGAAGCAATGCTTCGCACAGCGAAATGAGACCAGCATTTTAGTAGAACTTTTGGCTGAATCCAACCACCACCGCTACCGCGCGTCGTTCGTCCACGAGGTCAAAACAAAAATGATCAGGGAGAAATTGTGTCGCTTGCGGGAAACTGCAGAATCCGTATCCAATCAATCGGTTCGGCGATGCTGATGATTCTGGTCTTGCTTGTGTTTCTGTCAACAGATCCAGCTTTAGCGACAATTCAAACACGGACTCCGACAGATCTACTGGAGGCGCTCGCTCGATACTCACTACAAGTACAAAATAAATGAAAACGAGAACGAAAACGAAAACTACTGATGACTGCGACCTAAAAGCTTATTTCATTTGCTAACCTATCCATACATATGTATATATGTACATATGTATATACATACAAGTATTTACGTCCATTTGTAGTACACACATTTATGCATATTGTCATCAATGTTGCTTTGTTGGCGTTGTCTCCATGTATCGACATACATACATAAGTATTAATATACAATAGATATTTTACTCATGAATCTTACTGATGATGGCTCTACCACCAACAGTCACTTACCACACACATACATTCTAATAATCGTATATAAGTTCGACATACATATGTATGTAGCTAATTGAATGAGAAGAGGTCGGGTACTAGCATTCAGGAGTGTGGAGTCTCTTTTGTTCAGATACTTATCTTAATAAACCGTTTAAAAGTATGCAGATGTACTGAGTATATGTGTGTGTATATGGAAATTTATATGAGTAGTCTGTGAAAAGTAATCAGGGAGTAAGTGAGTACGTTGCGATGTAGAAGAGATCGAGAGCTCAAGTAACCTTTGCTAGCAGGTTGGTGAGCTTCATATCCACACCACACTTTACACACAGCTTACTATTTCGCGCCTCCCTTTGCATTCGGTGTAAACAAATGTACGTACTCAAATAAAAGAGTGTGTGCTTAAATTTGGAATATTTTTTTCTGACAATTAAGTATTATACAGGCCTCATTCGGCCAGTCTTGCCTTCGTAAAATATTGTATTCGGGTTAATGTTTGTACGAAAGTATTTCAATGCCTTTCCATAAACTAGGTATACACATCCACGTGAGTATTACATGCTTATTTACAATTGTACGATCATCTATTTCTCAAATTCACCATACACACCTCGATCACGAACTAAAGTTCATTTATGTCCGTATCAACACATACATAAGTATCTACATACTTAAATATACGTTAGCTTATGTGTTTTTGCCACTGGCTTAATACTTTTCAACGAACTTGTATATGTAAGTATGTAATACATACGAGTATACAATGTATTTTCGTTGTGTCTGATAAAATAATAGCGTTTAACAGATCTTGCCTTCTGAGTGGGATTACGATGATTTCACGTTTCAATCAACAAATGTTGCACAATTGGCTTTCCTTCGTTCAATAGTTAGTTCAGTAAAAATATATATACATATGTACATATATATGTATGTACATATGTATATATTTATATACAACGGTACATAAAAGTCGACACTGTTCATTAAACATCAATTGTTGATATTTTATTATTGCATACTACGTTTTGTTCTGATCTTATTGTCGTAGAAGTTGGGCATTGTGGTTACTGTCGTTGATATCGCATACACATTAACAAGCTCACTTGTCAACAGATGCGATAGTATGGGAATGCTCACAGCCACAAAATCATGACTGATACTCACACACCTACAACTGAGCACTCACAATTGGTTCTCGACTGTGTTTTCTCAATAGCTCAGCGAATAAAGGAATATTGCTCACAAATTGATAGCGAAACCCCAAACTACGAAGATTTGTTTCATATAAATATACATATGTATGTATGTATTAACATACACGATTAATTTAAATTTTGATCTAATATCAATTATATTTGCACGAAGACATTGTTATAACGAAATCAGTAAAATTCGAAGAAGCAAAAACAGCGCCCGTGCTGAGAGACGTTCACAAACTTGTATATATTATACTTATGGTATATATTATATTGAAAAAGGTCCCGGCAATTGACGTTCAAGCAATCAATAGAAGCGCTAAAATATCACACTTGCTATAATTACAATCGTAACAATCGTACTAACTTCCCTGAATGCGGCATAAGATGGTACGAGTTATGGTTTCCAAAAGTTGTTCTCACCATTCAGCGAGAATTAGAGCCATGGTTGACCAAATGGTTTTAGTCGGCGAAATAACTTGCTCTACCTACTTGCCATGTGCATGTATATTCATATATATAGTATGTGATTAGGTTGTTATGCCAACGCCGGGAATGCATTTCATACATGCACTTATGTACATATATATTCATATACTCGCATAGAAACCCAGTAGGGAAATGCACTGCTACCATAGGAGATCAAAATTGTAGTTATACAAATATATAACGAGCAAATAAATATTTCTACTTTTTGCTTCAGATAGCGTTGCCGTATTCGTTTATGTTTATTGTAAAAATCTCTGCCTACAAACGTACATACAAAAAATTAAACTAATTAATTTAGTTTCTACTTTGTGAGTTAAAAAAACCGCTTTTAATTTTTTGCATATTTAGATATATACATGTTTCAAGAATACGTTCTAAAAACTTAAATTAAGCAATCGCCATACCATTTTTTACACTTGTTCTTCAGAAATTTATGCATCCGTGGCATTAGAATTTTCCGAAAATAATGAAAATTGTTCTTAAAAAAAATCTATAATATAAAAATGAATCGCAAAATGTGTTGCTAAGCGCATAATTCAACAGCGCCTGGACTAATTTGGCCAATTCTTTTTTTAAATGTTCGTTGAAGTTCAGAGATGGTTTTTACGTCGAGAAAAATTTGAATAATTGCCGGAAAAACCCCTCAGAACAGCCTTTTGCTTTTTCCCATACAAACGTTTTCTAACTAAAACGTAGAGTCAATTCGAGCTTTATTGCTATTGCGGTTTGTCTGACTAAACCGTTGCATGAAATGAAAAATGACCTCAACCAATGAGGATGGTTTGTAAAAAAAAAAATCACAAAATTATAATTTTTAACAGACTTACGAGCGTAAATTTCCAAAATGTGACTTTTCCATACAAGTTTTTTTTCAACTTTTTTTCTTTCGTTTTCCAATTGATTTATTTGTAAAATATTTGAACCGTTCAATTTCGGTCATTTGCTTTCTTTATTTCGGCTATTCAAAAGGTAAATTATTGAAAATTATTCAGTGAAAACTTTATGTCTGTTTCATAGAAAGTGGTCAATTACAGATTGAAACTTGTTACAATGCCACAAAGAGGTCGCCCTAATATTGGTCGGCGTTCTTCTTGCCATCAACATACATTGGCAGTCCAAAACATATACACGAGTACTCGCAGGATGTGATAACATACTTGCCGAATTATGGATCGCGGTCAATTAGCAAGCGATCCACAGTGGGCGATTGGGCCTCGCTAGCGGCATTTAATTCAAATTTTCAGATTTGAAAAAGCGTTAATTTTTTTTCACAAACAGATGCTTTGATTAGATTTTTGGCGGTTTTTTATAAGCTCTACGATCAGCTGATCATCAGCTGTGAGCTGTCAAACACAAAATATGTTTTAGCAAGTGCTTTACAATATTTTTTCTTTGTTGTGGGCATTGATTTCGAGCTCCTTGAAAATTTACAATTTTTACTTGTTTTATTAAAAGTGTGGCTTTTTATTAACTTCAAGGTATGTATTACATAAAAAATCAGTGTTTGTGACCGGTCTGTAAATGTGTTGTTCATAAAACGTAGTGGTAATTAAGTGTATTAACAACTAGCCCGCACTAGCGTGCACCTGTCGTTCGTGGAGTAGAAGTTACATCATTCGCACGGATTAGGTCTAACTCTTTTTTTAGCTGGAAGTATGAGTCATTGTGCGTCCAAAATGTGTAATATGAAATGTTATTACCTGCTAACCTTTAAATCATGGCACTTTTTAGGAACAATGTCGGTAGCAAAACGGGTACTTTTTTTAGTATGGCATGAAGAAGCGATCCTAACCAAGAAGTTTTTTCTCCATGGAAAACTTTGTATTTGGTACTGTTCTCAAAAACCTTAAATATACTCAGGAGGAGCAGTACGAGATTGGCAAAAAGCTGCGAAATTTTACTAGTAAGCTTGTAGAAAAGTGGAAAAACTATAGAAGAAATAAGGTTTTTTTTTTTGAAAACAAAAACCAAGAATGGCTAGATACGCCGTGTTGCAAAAAACGCAAGTTCAGAAATTGTCGGGCCTTACTGAAGATGTGCCATCAGAAGCATTGTTGGTAGCTGCAAGCTGCAGCTTGTATAAAGGTGGAAAACGTAGTGCTTCACAGGTGGTGTCAATGCTAAACGCCGACGAAGAGTTTAGCGGTAAGATTTTGAAAACTATGAGTACCCTTCAGCGTCTACCGACAAAACTTTCTGATGAAAAAGCACTGGCGCTATTTGTAAATGTTGGACATACGAAGTACACAAGGAATTTGTCAAAGAGAGCCGCTAAAGGGCAAAACGCCGATATATGTCCATGCTACGACAAACTGCGTTGTGCGAAAAAAAATGCTATCCTAGTGTCATCACGGTCACTGATCATTTCGCTGAAGTACGATTACAAAGCTTAGGAGACCATACGATTGCTGGGATTATTGAAGCACACTCAGAAAGTTTTCAAAACCATATTGAAAATAACAATAACACCCAATTAACTGCTACCTACAAATGGGGTTGTGATGGCAGCAGCGGCCATTCTACTTACAGGCAAAAATTTAATGACTTCGATGGAGAGATGATAGATCAATATTTATTTTCAATTTGTATGGTACCATTGATAGTGCAGAAAGGATCGACAGTTTTATGGAAAAACAATCGGCCTTCTTCTACCCGATATTGTCGACCCATTAAATTACTTTGCGAGAAGGAATCGGCAGACTTGTCTCGCAGAGAAATTCAAAACATCAAGAGCCAAATATTAAATATTTTTCCAACATTTGTGAGTACCTTAAGAATTGATCACCAATTTCATATGACCATGCTTGATGGCAAAACGTTCAGTGTCATATCGGAATCGGCTTCGCAAACATGCGGAATCTGTAGCGCGACTCCCAAAAATATGAACGATCTAAATTTGGTGAAAAGCTTTCCTATTAATGCAAACCTATTTGAATATGGCTTATCAAGTCTCCACGTATGGATTAGGTTTTTCGAGTGTGTTTTCCACATTGCATATAGAATACCAATACAAAAGTGGCAAGCTCGTGGTGCTGACAAGGATGTCGTTGAACAAAATAAAAGAAGTATTCAGCAGAAGCTAAGGGAAGAAATGCATTTGTTGGTGAATATACCAATAGCTGGTACTGGCAGCACGAACAACGGAAACACTGCAAGGAGGTTGTTCCAACAACCAAATTTGGCTGCTCGTACAACAGGAGTAAGCTATGATTTAATATATCGATTTAGTGTAATCTTACGAGCATTGGCTTGTGGATACGACATAAATTCGGACGCATTCGGATCTTACGCATTGGAAACTGCTGAAATTTTTGTTAAAGCATACTCCTGGTTTTACATGCCATCGTCTGTTCACAGAATTTTAATTCATGGAGCAGATATAATAAACCATTTTTCCCTTCCGATTGGTATGATGTCCGAAGAAGCTCTTGAAGCCAGGAACAAGGACTATCAAAACATACGCGAGAGCAATACAAGAAAAAATTCCAGGAAAAATACAATGGAAGATATCATAAATGCTTTATTAGTTTCGTCTGACCCTTTGATATCTTCATTGTCAAATGGGTCTTCAATTTCGACTGCAAAAATATTATTATGGACGATGATGTTAAGAGCTTGCTTTTAATGAAGCATCTAGATATGCCTGATTCTGATTCCGAAGATAATTTTGATTTATAAAATTTGTTTATTGAAAGTAAAAAAAAATTTTGAAATTAAAAAAAAAAATGTTTAAATTTTAAAAATTAAAAAAATAAATTTAAACAAAATTTTTTTTTTCTTAAAAAATTCTATGACTTTTTTCTGAGCTGTGAAAAACAACCGTCTGAAGATATCTTTTTTCGTTTAGAAGTTATTAATTAAATGCCGCTAACGAGGCCCAATCGCCCACTGTGCGATCGTCACGAAGTTGCAGCACGCCTTTTCGAACCACAGCTACGATGTTTGATGGACTTTATCTTGAAGCGACGTATGTATATATGGTGCTGTTAGATGCTGAGTGTACTTTGTAGTGTGGCAAAAGAAAGTTGTGCCGCACACACACATTCTTCTTTGGATGGTGGACAAGATAACAACAGATCAAATTGAAGAAATCATTTCTGCGGAAATCCCTGATTCAGAGAAAGATCCAAAATTATATGAAGTGATGAAAACCAATATGGTTCATGGACCTCGTGGACACCAAAATCGCACTTTAGTTTGTATGCGTAACATTAAATACACGAAACACTATCCACGTGCTTTTCGTTCGGAAACGCAAACTGGAAATGATGGATATCCACTGTATCGGTATCGCCCACTAGACGACAATGGCAGAACATTCAACATTCAATTTAGAGGAGTGAATATCAAAGTTGACAACGCATGAACCGTACCATATTCGCCATTATTGTCTAAATCATACTCAAAACTCATATCAATGTTGCAGTTGTATTGCAGTTGTATTGCAGTTTGGTGAAATCTATCAAATACGGTTGCAAGTACGTCACCGAAGAAAGCAACATGGCGGTTATTGGCCTTGAACGAGATGAGATCAGTAAGTATCAAATGGGTCGATGCGTGAACTGCAATGAAGCGCTTTGTAAGATATTTACTTTGCAATTCATGAACGTTTTCCAACTGTTCTGCACCTCGCAGTTCATTTGGAAAAGGCCAAAGTGTGTATTTCAACCCAGAGAATACAGTACAGCCCACGGAAACACCGTCAGCAAACAAAATTGACATTGACGAGTTTTTTCTCAACTTGCAGATCCGTTTGCGGGAACATTGCTCTATTCGGAAATGCCTTGATATTATACATGGAATTGGTTACGCAGAAAGCAAGGCCAAGCAGTAGATGAACATCCAGGACGTCCACTAATGCATTAGGACTAATTTATACAATCCACTCTTCGATAGCTATTGATTAATGTACGTGGTTCAACTTCATTTGAATCTTTGCGAATTGTGAATAGTACGGTGTGTGCAACTTTTTGAGTAGCACACCTGCAATTACAATTGCTTTGATGTCAATCCCAGCTGCCTTTTGTCAATTCATTTCAAGGAAAGACGAACTCATCACGAATGTTTATCCGGACATCGACCAAATTATCATAACTGCGATTGCTTGAGTGCACGCGCAATTTTAGCTGCTGAAAATACCAATGTTAATGACTTAAACTGGAAGTCAAATTCCGGGAGGTTTACGCTGATACAAATCGATCTATCATCTTAACAATGAAGACGAAGACGTGAAGCCAGTGGAAATTCTAAATTCTTGGATCTGAAATTATTACTTCTATTTCGCAATCTTCATGTCACGAAACTGTGTAATGGAACCCGACTGATTGTGAAAACGTATTCAGTTTCCAGGGAAAATTGCATTTGCGATGACAATCAAAAGGACACAAGAATATTCGCTAAAAGGGTGTGGCACAAATCTAGAAATTCCATTTTCTCTGTATATTTACGCACAGGACAGGAACAGAAACCAAAAAAATCGCACATAAATGATTTTCAAAACATATAAATCCAACTTCTTTTCATTTCAAAACACATAACTTCGCGCAGGACATCGCCTGCGGAGTCAGCTAGTTATTAATAAAAATTGTCAAAAAGCGGTTATTTTCAATAGCTCATAATTTACTATTAGAATATGTCGCCGCCGACCTCCCACCATTAGTTGGCACTCATTTTTATTTGGATCATCAAAAAATTTGTAAAGCTTTGAAAAACTTTTTTTCCGACAAATACGCGAAAATTTCATGCTTTTACATTGCATGTTATACTCTTGCAACTTGCAGGAATAAAATCCAAGAAATACCTTAAGATGTATGTAAGATCAGCCGGATGTTCAAAAATCCTGATATTAGTTGTATGGGGGCTAGGTTAAGCTTTCGCCCAATTGTATCTATTTTAGGCACAAAGATACTGTAATTTTCATTGAGATAACTCAAATACCCGATTCAACCCATTTTTGATACACAGAGTTGCTATTGTCAGGAAAGAATTCTCTCTGAATCTCAATTGTATATCTCATTCATTGAGCGATATTTTCAGTCAAAAATCATAGATACTGGGGTCCGTATACTTGGTACCTAGAGGCTTGAACAGAGTCACTTGCATTTGGGCAATTTTTGGTCTTAAGGCACTTCAACTTTTTGAGCAACAAAGATTTCAGAAATAATCTTTATAATAACCCCCTTTGCGAAAAGACAGTGGAATATTGCACGTTCCGCATATCCAATCCGTTCTTACTTGATTTTTGGATGGACTGCACAAAATAAATCGTCTTCGACCATCGTCCTTAAAATATCAAATCATTAACTATGTCTTCTGTGATCAACAAGCTGAATATGTTGTAAGATTATTTCTCTGAAACCCGCAGAACATGCTCTGTTAAGCCATGGTCGCCCGAAAACTCATATTGTGGAGAAGGTTTCACTACTTTACTCCGATCGGGTGAAATTTCCCCCATTTCCCCTCTGGATCCGCCACTGAGGTAAGGATTTGGTAATAGGCCTCAAATAATACCTCACTTTCATCGACGCTTAACACTTCCAATATCTTGTGCCAGTGTACCATATATGTCATCTACATATAAATTATGAGTTCAGCACTATGTATGTGCTTATTAAAAACTGTGGATTCCAGTGGGAGCGAGCGCTATGCGCCTTATTTAAAATACAAACTGCTGCTTTTATGCCGCGATGTCTGAATTTGGTATCCCCGCAAAACTAATACGGCTGTGCAAGCTGACGTTGAGCAACATTAAAAGCTCCGTCAGGATCGGGAAGGACAAACGAGGTTTCAGACAATGCGACTCTCTTTCCTCTGACTTCGTCAACCTACTTCTGGAGAAAGTAATTCGAGCTGCAAAACTAAACCGAGAAGGTACAATCATCTATTATATAAGAGTGATGATATTGATATCACCGAGCTCAACACCCGCGCCGTTAGTTCTGCTTTCTCCAGACTGGACAAGGAAGCAAAACAAATGGGTCTGGCAGTGAACGAGGGCAAGACGAAATATCTGTCATCAAACAAACAGTCGTCGCACTCGCGACTAAGCAACTACGTCACTGTTGACAGTCATAACTTCGAAGTTGTAGATAATTTCGTCTATCTTGGAACCAACATCAACACCAAAAACAACGTTGGCCTCGAAATCCAGCTCCCTTGCCAACAGGTGCTACTTCGGACCAAGTAGACAATTGAGAAGTAAAGTCCTCTCCCGACGAACAAAAACCAAAGTCTATAAGTCACTCATTATTGCTATCCTGCTATATGGTGCAGATGCATGGACGATGACAACAATTGATGACTTGAGGTTGCGGGTTTTCGAGCTGCGAAAGATTTATGGTCCTTTGCGTGTTGGCCATGGCGAATATCGCATTCGATGGAACGATGACCTGTTTGAAATATACGACGACATTGACATAGGTCAGCAAATTAAAATACAGCAGCTACTCTGGCTAGGTCATGTCGTCCGAATGGACGAAAACACTCCAGCTCTGAAAGTATTCGACGCAGTACCCGCCTGGGGAAGCAGAGGAAGAGGAAAATCTTGTTGTTAACTAGGCTATAACCGCGTAAGCGGTTTCTACGCTAGTAAAGAAGAAGAAAAAGTATTTATGTAATAGGTTTAAATTCAAGTAACAATATCTCTATTATATTTATTCATGAGCTTGCAATTTTAAAAACTGCGTCAATCAATTTTATTCCCATTAATTTCAATGCGAATTCAATTGGTTTGTTGTGATCTGGAAGAAATTTTTATAACAAATTCGTTATATTTATACTTATGGGTACGAACACGCGCAAAATGATAAAAGAGCAAATGCCGATTCAAAGCAACACACAAATGGAATGTAAACCGTAGAAATAACATCACAATAAGATTCGTAGCCGGTCTGAATTGAAGCATTAATGAAAACTTAAAAAAAATAAACTCATTTACGTCCCTCCATATACTTATTAACACTCGTTGCTTTCTTCGTTTTTTAGCAATTAGTACAAGAAATTACTTTATCTTTGTAATAAATATGTTCATACAAATACATAATTTTTCATTGCTTATGTATGCAGGTATGTTTTGGTTAATAAAAGAATTCCTCACGTTTTATTCACACATTGATATACATATATTTCATTTACCTCAAAATGTAGTCAAAAGACAAAAGAAACTGCTATTATTTGACATTTTCGTCTTCTCCACCGACTTCCGAGTTCAGGACGGATTAATATACATTTTAGTTATTTATTTATTTATTTATTAACGCACTCAGCAATTATACATAGATCTTTTTTCTTTTACATGTTGAGTATTAAGAGAGAAATTTTCGAAGAATAACAATACTTTGAAGAAAGGAAAATAATAACATATGTTAGATTTAGTTAAGATCAGAACCAGAAAACCTTAAGCAATGTCACTTCTTTATTTATTAATTTATTTATTTATCAGAATATCATGTAAGAATTAAACGTTTAGCTTCACTTTCAATTTTTTCTGCAGACATGTCGTAAACATCCGTACGGTCAGCATACTCATTAATTACATTCGCGATCCTGTAGGTCTGTGCACGAGTGTTGTATCTCGATCTAACTATTGGTACTTCAATAACTCTTGACTTTCGCAAGTTTACTTTGTACTCAACGAACTCATATATTTCCACCAACTTTGGAACATCCCAATGTCCATTAATGATATTAGCTCCGGTGCAGAAAGTTAGATATTTTCTTCTATTGGCCAGTGTGGGATTACTAGGCTCTATTGCATCACTTGCACCTCTTGAGTCTTTACTCATATTGTGACGATATTTTAAATGTCTGTTAAACTTTTTTGTACTGACTCCAATTTATCAATTTGATAACTATAGATTGGATCCCAGACTACACATCCATACTCCAACACTGGCCTCACTAGTGCATTGAACAGACCAATCAGCGTACTACCATTCTCAATATCTTTACTTGTTCTCAACAGGCTACCTAGGATCTTATTGGCTTTGGCTACAATATTATTTATGTGACCAACAAATGTGAGTTTACTGTCCATATGTCTTCCAAGATCTTTTATTGACTCTACTTGTTTAATTACCCATATAATAAAGGTGTTGATAAACTTCAGATTTTCGGCTATATTTAATGATTGCACATTTTCCCACGTTAAGCTTCAATTTTAATAATCCTCTTGAAGTGCATACGTGTCACCGATGTTCTCAATGCACCTATAGATTTTCGAATCATCAGCGAAGAGTGAGTACCAAGATGTAAATTCCGCTCCAATATCATTAACAAAGATACAGAATAGTAGAGGCCCTAAGTGTGACCCTTGTGGTACACCCGATGTCACCTTGAACTCTCTAGAGATGGAGTCACTGATCTTTACACGGAGTCTTCTTCCACTCAAGTACGATTCAAACCATTCATATGTATATACAACCCGTGATACCACATTTCTTCAGCTTTAGCAACAGGACCTCATGATTCACCATATCAAACGCTTTACTAAAGTCCGTATATAGTGCATGGACCTCAAGTTTTTTAAACCAATGCTGTAAGATATATTCTACGTACATCATGAGGTTCGAGGTGGTTGATCTTCCCTTGACGAATTCATGTTGCTGACTGATCAGAGAATCCTTAAACCATGTTTCAATCTGACCATATATCAACTTTTCAAACAGCTTAGGTAATGCGGATTGAATGCAGATTTGTCTATAGTTACTCACGTCGATCTTTCTTCCAGCCTTAAATATAGGTACTACGTATGCATCTTTCCAGCAATTGGGAAAAATTCCCAATTTTAATGATTTATCTAACAGAAAGCTCAGTGGTTCACACAAACCCACAGCACAGTCTCTTAGAAAGGAGTTCGAAGTACCATCTGGGCTTGGGCCTGGGCCTTTGCTAAGATCAAGAGCTAACATCCTTTTCAATAATTCATCAAAGGTGATTTCAAGATCTTCCAAGTTGCTATTCCAATTTTTCAGCCGCTCCAATAAGAATGTGATGTCCTATTGTAGTAATGTGTCCACTTTCTGATAAATACTGCTAAAGAAATCCGCAAACAAGTCACATACACAATCAACACCTTCCGCCTTGTGGTCATTCCACTCCATACTAGACGTTATTCCTTTGGTTGTGCTTTTTTTTCATTTTCATAAGTTTCCAGAAATACGAGGTGTGTTCAAAAAGTATCGCGAATTTTGTGTTTTTTCAAAAATTATTTATTTATTCATGAATATCTATTTTGTCCCCTTCAAAGTAATCCCCATGAGATATTATACACTTGTGCCAACGGTTTTTCCAATCTTCGAAGCACTTCAAAAAATCATTTATTTTTTTTTCTTCTTCAGCTCCTCCTTCGATGGCGTCTTTATCTCGTCAAGAGAAGCGTAACGTCGTCCTTTCATGGGCCTCTTCAGTTTAGGGAACAAGAAAAAGTTACAGGGGGCCAAATCTGGGGAATACGGTGGCTGCGGCATCATTAGTGTGTTGTTTTTGGCCAAAAAGTCGCGCACAAGCAACGATGTGTGTGAGCAGGGGCGTTATCGTGGTGCAAAAGCCAATTTTTGTTCTTCCATAAATCCATAACTTGCAGATAATATTCCTTATTGACCGTTCTTCCCTGTGGCAAGAACTCATGATGCACCACGCCCCTGCAATCGAAGAAAACTGTCAGTTACGATTCGCGATACTTTTTGAACATACCTCGTATACAAGGTCAGATTTAATCTTCTCCTCAGCGCCTTTGGTAAAGTTTTTATAGCATTGACTACATAACCTTTTACATTCTTTTCTCAGTTTCCTAAAAACTTCATAGTCCAAGTAACTTCCAGAGCACTTATATCTGTGATGCGCTGTCCTTTTCAATTTATTCTTGTGAATTAGAAGTCTACTAAAGCAACAAGGATAATTGTAGTCCTTTCTTACCGAGTGCGGCACATATTTATTAATCCCTTCAGAAATGATTCCGTAAAAGTGTTCTACCATACTATCAATATCCTTCAATTCGTACACATGAATCCAGTTTGAAAAAAATTATTTAGAGCACCGTAGTCATCTTTTTTGAAGTCCAAGTACTCCACCGTTTTCTGTCTGATAGTCTCATGTAGTGTAACTTCAATTCCAATAATGGGATGGTACTTGTCCTCTGGAATCATAGGAGCTATTCTATAACATAATATATACATACATAATTACAGATCTTATTAATTTGAGTCAAACCCAGTAGAGAATACTCCTCAATCACCGAACCCGCCTGCTCTGGCAGCAGAAATATTCGTTTCACTGCTATAAACACTCCTCCTGCACGCCGTTTCGTAATGACCTCATGATCTTTCCTAAATAACTGATACGTATTGTTTATAACCTCCCCGTCTTTTATACTATCGTTCAACCATGATTCAGTAACACATACAACCTCCGGATCACTAGACGCAGATATTGTATAAAATTTCTGGTAAACAATAGTGATATTTGTTATTGCTCCTCCGATATTAGTATTCTTGGCCGAAAATTTACATTTTTTTTGTATTTTGTACCTAATGACCAGATTTTTTTCTCCTTTCTCTTCTCTCACTTTCAACTCACTATGCAATTTCTTTATCTTTTCTCTCTGGGCTAATGTCAAATCCTGTTTGAGCTTGACCGACTCATCTTTAAGTTTCGTTGTCAATATCTTTCTAGCACATTCTTTAGACGGAAGTGCGATTTTCACTGGACGAATCTTGTCCTTTGCTGCTTTACCAATTCTATTGATTTTGAAATCATCCATCTCAATACCACAATCATCCGGTAGCAGTTGAATGAATTTTGTTTTATCATCCAACTGTCTCTCCGCACCAATATTCTTGTCTGATTCTTTAAAGTTGTACCCGAAGATGCTGATTCCTTACTTTTCCGTTCCTCAGCTTCTCTGAATACTCCTTGCATGTCTATTTCAAAACCTTTTTTTTAGCATAAAGACACGTTTACCCCGTTCGTTCAGAGTCTTTGCCTTATTATCATATACATTTTTATTCATTTCTCTAGCCTTTTTTAGTTCAGTAATTTCCTCCTCCATAACAGTGACACTTGTCTTTAATTCTCTAATTTCCATACGCAAAGGTTCCACACGTTTTGCAAACTTTTGATCCAATAATTTATCTAAGCGTTATAATATTTTATTCACCGGCCACGCTTTCCGACTCCGGGACAACGAAGCTAACCTCCAATTCGCATCTGCCACAGTTCCATGTGTTTACATTAGTGTCTTTAAACTTCTGGTAAAAAAATTCAAACTCAGACCACTGCAACTCATGTGATACCACTTTTTACAATTAATACAGCTCAAACTTCTAATGTTTCCTTTAATTACACTATTACACTCAACACAAACACGTTTATTCGGCGCCATGTTGCCACTTCTATTTTAATTATTTAGTTAATTAAGTCTATGAACATTAATTATTACAGACTAATAGAAAATAAGGAAACAAAAATTATGATATAATAAAATTACAAATGAAGAAAGACATAACTTAGCTAAAAGACAGAATTAAGTGTGTTAATGAAGTAAGCCCTAAAGTGAGAATGATGGAGTAGAACTTTCTCATTAAGCGAGTTAAACTCACGCACGTTTGAGAGTTTTCTCACTTTTCCAGTAAACTGAGGTCTTAATATTTCCTAACAAACAAGGACAGTCAATAACTCCATTAGTAACATTGAAAACAAATGAAAGACAGAGAACGCACCATCGATTTTCAAGTGTTTTGAGATTTAAAAGCAATTAACAAGGATCTTGAGACGGTATGGGGTCAACAAACTTTAAGGAGCGGAGGTCAAATTTAAGGCAACTCTTTTGAACATGTTCAATCCTATTAACTGAGGATAGACAATATAGTCAGAGACTGAGAGATGGGGAAAATATGCAATTGAGTAGGACACGAGATGTAATTAATACTACAAATTTAAAGTTAATTAAAGTTAATGGTAATGTTGATTATAATTCGGTTCATTTGCGAAGTTCGTACAAATGTGCATTGGTTGGAATTCTTCAATAAAATTTAAATACTATTAACATTGTTAATAAATTATCTTTTCTATTCGTCCCACCGGCGACCCTAGTTTTAATAAATGTATGTGTGTGTGTTTGTATGTAATGCCCCATGATATGAGTTGTTTTTAAGTCTGCAACTCAATACACGTGTGTACTTCTGTTATCTATTTTATGTGATAGTGATATCAGTTTCTTTTCAAATATATTTAGTTTACAATCCTAAGTGCATTTTTATACTCTAGCAACAGTTTTGTTCACCTAACGTATCACATAAAAGTAAGTATGTTCAGCATGACGAGAAATGTTGCACTTCGGGAGATTGTATATCTATCCGTCCATGCAAGCTATAACTTGAGTAAAAACTGAGATACCTTTATGAAACTTGATATGCGGGAGTTTAATCTATAATAACCAAATTTGCGTAGCGCAAATATTATGAAAACTCCTACGGACATTGTGAAATGAAATCGGAAGGTAACCCCGCTCACTCCCCATATAACGGTACGGTTAAGAACTACTAAAAGCGCATTAAATCATTAACTAAACATGCCAGAGACATTAAATTTTACCTCCGAGATGGTATGAGAGCGCTTTATGGGAGCTGGTGAGAACATTTGACGATGTGCGTGGTCAAAAGCAGCTTTGAAATCGACGAAGAGGTGGTGTGTCGATTCTTTTTTCACGGGTCTTTTCCAAATTTGGCGCATGGCGAATATAATCCCACGGTAGTTGGCGCAGATTGTGGGGTCTCCTTTTTTATGGATTGGGCACAGCATACTTAAATTCCAATCGTCGGGCATGCTTTCGCTCGACCATATTTTACAAAGAAGCTGATGCATGCTCCCTATCAGTTCTTCGCCGCCGTGTTTGAATAACTCGGCCGGCAATCCATCCGCTTTGTTGTTTTTCAGGAGGGTAATTGCTATTTGAACTTCTTGATGGTCGGGCAATGGAACGTCTGCTCCATCGTCATCGATTGGGGAACCGGGTTCGCCTTCCCCTGGCGTTGTACGTTCACTGCCATTCAGGAGGCTGGAGAAGTGTTTCCCCCATAATTTAAGTATGACTAGACCACCTTTGGGGGTGATCGATTTTCTTATATATGTACACTTAGCAATCGATATTGAGTTCACATTTTTAAGTTAATTAACCTTCGTCCGGTCTTGAAACCTTCTGTAAGCCGCCGCATTTTTTCGTAGAATTTTCGAGCATTACCCCTGTCGGCCAGCTTATCAAGCTCTTCGTACTTTCGCATTTCGGTCTCTTTCTTTTTCTGTCTGCAAATGCGTCTCGCTTCCCTCTTCGACTCTCGGTATCTGTCAAATCCCGCACGTGTTGTCATCGATTGTAACGTTGTGAGGTTTTGCACTTTCCGAAAACCAATGGTTTCGGTTGCAGCTGTACGTAAGGAGTTTGAAATGCCGTCCCATAGTTCCCTTATACCGAGTTGTTGACGAGTGTTCTCAGAGAGCAGGAACAAAGGGAACATTTTTTTAGTATGTGACATGATAATAGTTAAAAGATAAAACCGGATCGGTACTCCATGAACTCTCATATACTCAGTGGTGTAAGTACTTAGGGACTAGGCGGGGCAGTGCCCGAGGCTCTCAAGCTCAGGGGGCCTAAAATCCTTACCAGAGATCTTGATTGAACTGAACTCTTTGAAATTTCTACCATTCTCGAAATAAATAGGACAGGCTGTAACCCAACTTAATCATGACAACTCAGTTGAGAGAAATTAAAAAGTTATGCCTAGGGAATTCCCCTAAATTCTTTCTGCAGGTTGGCAGTGTTGTCATTTTGGCGGAAATTCAAGTAATCTGCAGTAGGTACATTAATTCAGGTCATGGTCTCCGTAATTAAATGTGGTAACACTAACGGTGATAATTTTTTTCCCTAACGACGCTTGTAGTGTATCATTAGTGGCGGATTAAGAGTATCCGAGGCCCTAAGCACAGCGCCTGTGTAGGCCCTCTATTGCTTAAATGGAAAAGGAAGGAATAGAATGGAAGGTAGAAAGTATAAAATGAAAGTTCATCAAAATAGAAAGTGTAGTAGGTATAATTTAAAACTTAAAATCTTTTAATCTTTTTAGTTGTGAGAAGGATCGTTCAGCAGAGCAGTCAGTAATCATTAAGCTGTGAAAGATTCTAAACGCCACTTCTATATTTGGGAAAACACACTTTACTTTATCTTTAATAATCATTTCATATAGATCGGAATGGGTGACATTTGTTTCTGAAAATTCATATTTTATTCGAATATATTTGTTCGCCGAGGAAGTTTTCATTGAAGTCTTCTGGGTAAGATTCTAAGAGCAATTGGATATATTTTTCATATTCTGAACATGACTTATAGTATTTATGAAAAACTTTTGTGAAACTTCGTGGTATACATCACCTCTTCTTTGCATTTGAGCATTAAGTGTGCCAATTATTACATTGAAAGTCTCAATGCGAAATTTGTCTCTAGGATTCAAATTTAGTTCCTCTGCATTTCCATCATTTACTTGTTTCTTCCTAATTCGTCTTCGAGTTTCCTTATATTCCCCATTAGGAAAAATTTTTCTTGCCTCGCCTTCAAATTTTTCAAATTGATTCCTCATTTCAACGGGATGACCCGACAAAGAATGATACAAATTGGAACACGTTTTAAGATATAATCCTTCTTCGGAGTCCTTTACTGGTGCGATGAAAAACTTGTAGAATATCATTCCACAAAGTGAACATAAATACTCGTATAAACTCAAAATCTTGCATTTTGTTTGAAATATTTTGTGATTTTAACCTGTTCTCACTTTTTTTGTTTGTGTCCTCAGCAATTTCATCTAAAGCATTCTTTCGGAAAGGATTGTAATATTGCACTCATAGCTACAGCGTGAGCTTCCCAATGAGTGTCCGACAGCGACTTCAGAACACTATTGTTGCGTATTAATTCTTTTAAAACTGCCCAACGATGAGTAGAAGCCGCAAAAAAATTGTGCATTTGTTTAAAACCTGATACAAATGAGTTACACCGTGTGGAGGAAAGGAAAACATCGAGTGATAGGTTGGTGATTGTGGAAATATATGAGAGAAAAAAGGGTAGCAAGTACTCAATCCGAAAAAAAGTTATTGTCAACTTTATAAGTAATCAATCCGAAAAAAGTTATTGTCAATTTTATACAAACAAGAATCAAAAGCAAAAAAATTCGAGCATCTTTCATATTTTCGCTACTTATACTTGTAGTTGTAGTAGTAAAGGAAAAGTAGGAAAACCAGAAAAAATATATATGCTACGATTATAGCTTTAAAAAAATCTACATTTTTATTTTTTTGATTACAGATTTGTCTTGAAAATGGATCCGGATGATTCAAATGATGCTCAAAAAATAAAAAGAAAAAACTCGATAGATGAATCCACTTATGAGGATGAAATAGAAAAAAGAAAAGAATATGATAATCGATACAGAGAGAAACACCCACATAAGTCAGACTTGGCGAAACAAGCGAACAAAGATTATTGTAAACGATACAGAGATAAACGAAGAACGTTAAACTTATTATCAACTGACCAAACGTTTGTACAACAAAGTGTACCTCCTAAAATCGCTGGTCCATCTACCAGAGATGTGCGTTATATACCTCGGAAAACAATATATTCGTCTGGTCCATTTACCACAGATGACATATATTCAGAAATCATACACAACGAGCAAATTACAGGTCCACCAAGCCATTCTGACGACAATCCTTTTATTCACAATGTCGCGGATATAATATATGTGGCAACCTCGAATGATCATTACGGCGTTAATTTAATCTTCGGCGCAGCACTCCTAAAATACAACTCTACCTAACTCCTAAAGGCAACGCTATCATATGTTTTTAATCCTTCATTCCTTTTATTATTATATTCTTACTAGTTCTTAAGTTATAACGAATAAGAAATAAATCTCTTCTGCGATTGGACGTCAAACACATCAGTCATCATCATTTTCACTGTTCCCACATCTGGTGACCCCGTAGGTAAATTGAACATACTAATTACATAGGAATGGCGCTGAACGACAGCCATGTGGTTTCTGGCAACCGGTACTCCGACGTCAATATTGGGGATTTTCCAAATTCAACTCCACGTCTACCGCTACCAACAATGACCGAAGACAACATCGAAGCTTATTTTTATTCGCTGGACTTTTGGTTTAGCGCTTCTTCAATTTCCAACGATAATAGGAAATTCGACATCGTCCTTGCATGTGTACCGCCTAACAAGCTGATAGAGCTTCGCTGCATCATAGACGCTGCACCGACAAATTTTAAATACAAATACATTCAGGACAAGATCATTGAGCATTTTTCGGACAGTCAACAGCGGCGGCTGCAACGTGTTCTTAAAGACATGGTTCTTAGTGACCGACGTCCCAGCGAGTTATTTAACGACATGAAACGCGCAGCCGGGACGACTCTGAATGACAGCATTTTACACGATCTATGGGTAAGCAGACTTCCTCCGTACGTACAAGCAGCGATTATTGCTACAAACGTCGCTACCGTGGAAAAACTAAAGATCGCTGATTCCATTATTGAAACTATTGGAATGCGACACAACCACGCGCAAGAGGGTCTGGCACTTAATGAAGTTTCGAGCTTGAAACTTAAAATAGCAGAATTGACAAGACAGGTGCATAAGCTGTTCAATAACAAAGGATCAAATTTTCGTCCGCGGTCTCGATCTAGGTCACGTGAACCTCATGCGTATTTAAGTAAATCCGACAAACCGATTTGCTGGTACCATAGCAAATTCGGTGCGAAAGCAACTAAATGCCGGGAGCCGTGCAATTTTGTTTCATTGAAAAAATCATTATAGGAACGCTCGGCTGCTACGGTTTTAGAGTTAGGCAAACAATCTAAAACCTTCAAGACATACCGTTTACGCATATACTATACGTCAGCAAAATTAAAATTTTTAATAGATACCGGTGCGGACGTTTCCGTTATACCAAAATGCAACAACACAGCCCGAGCTTCTCCTAACGGTATAAAATTGTTTGCTGCAAATGGATCGCCGATCTCTGTATTCGGTGAGGCGATTCTGAAACTTAATCTAAATTTACGACGCAAATTTTTGTGGAATTTCGTTATCGCTGATGTTTCTCAAGCAATTATTGGCGCTGACTTTCTGTCTCATTTCGAGCTCTTAGTCGATCTCAAAAATAGATGTCTATCGATCGCAAAACCGAATTAAAAACGGTTTGCGAAATTGAAAAAACGTGCATATTCAGCATAAAATCTTTTAACGCGAATTCTTCTTATTCGAATATTCTCGCAGAGTACAGCGATATTACACGTCTCATCCGCTAAATTCACCAACAAAATCGTCTGTAGAACATCGAATTATTACTACCGATCAACCCGTCTTCGCACGACCACGCCGTCTTTCCCGAGAAACTAACCGCCGCTAAAGCTGAATTTGATTCGCCCATTACATATGGTACGTAAGCCTGATGGAACGTGGAGACCATGCGGGGTTTATCGTGGACTAAATGCAGTGACAGTTCCTGATCGATATCCATTGCCGTTTTTGCACGATTTCTCTAATATCTTGGCCGGAAAACGCGTATTTTCTAAAATCGATTTAAAAAAGGCCTTTCACCAAGTGCCCATAAACAAAGAAGACATTTGTAAAACGGCGATAACGACTCCTTTCGGACTCTACGAATTTACGCATATGACGTTTGGTTTGAGGAATGCAGCACAGACATTCCAAAGACTTATCAACGAAGTTTTTCGTGGTTTAAACTTCGTATTTGTTTATCTTGATGATGTATGTATTGCATCTAGTTCAGAAGAAGAGCATCAAAACCACTTGCGCCAAGTTTTTCAACGACTCAGGGAGAACAACCTAACTATCAACGTTAGTAAATCGGAATTTGGTGTCTCGGAGCTACGATTCTTCGGGCATTCTGTCACTAAAGATGGTACTCGGCCACTCCCAGAACGCGTTGAGGCTCTACGTAATTTTAAACGACCAGTTATCGTCAAAGATTTAAAGCGTTTTTTAGCGATGCTTAATTTCTACCGTCGTTTCATACCACACGCACTGAAGACACAAGCCTGTCTTTTTGATATGGTTCGTGGTAATAAGCGAAACGATACTACACCACTTACTTGGTCAGCGGAAGCAGCAGGCAGTTTTGCTGCATGTAGGGAACAACTAGTCAATTGCGCATTACTCGCTCACCCAACGCACAACGCGGAACTGTCTTTATGGGTAGATGCATCAGATTTCGCTTGGCGCAGTATTAAATCAATTCGTGGATGGTAGTCTACGGCCATTAGGATTTTTCTCTCGCAGATTAACTAGTGCTGAGAAAAAATACAGCACTTACGACAGGGAGCTGACTGCCGCATACCTAGCATTACGACATTTTCAATATATGGTCGAAGGTCGCCGTTGTCATATTTACACAGACCATAAGCCGCTGATATGCGCATTTCAACAAAAGTTAGATCGAGCTTCTAATCGACAATACGTCAACTTGACTTCATAGCGCAGATCACCACCGACATTCGCCATGTAAGCGTCGAAGATAATGTAACAGCAGACCTGCTGTCTCGAATAAACTCAATTTCCACAGAAACTTTAAACTATGACAACTTGGTTGAGGACCAGTCCAAAGACGAGGAGCTTCGAAATCTTTTAAATGGTAACATAAAACACTCTCTTAACCTACAAAATTTCGCTCTTCCTTTTAATTCCAGAAGCTTATGCTGCGACACCTCAACTGGCCGTGTTCGACCGTTCATAACCAAAAACTTTAGAGAAACGTTTTTACGGTCAACTCACAATCTATCACACCCAGGTATAAGGGGGACTACACGATTGGTTACAGACCGATTTGTTTGGCCTGGTGTCCAGCGAGATAGTAGAAATTTTGCTCGCTGCTGTTTGCAGTGTCAGCGGAATAAAACTATACGACACAACCGAAGTTTGTTTCAGCGTCAAAAATGTCCAACACTTCGTTTCGCGCACATCCATATCGACTTAGTCGGAACATTTCCACCATCAGAAGGAAACCGCTACTGTCTTACTATCCTGGATAGATTCACACGCTGGCCAGAAGCGTTACCTATACCAGATATAACAGCTCCAACTGTCGCCAAAGCACTACTAAACGGCTGGATTTCACGGTTTGGTGTACCTGTAACCATCACATCAGACTTGGGACGTCAATTCGAAAGCGCTCTATTTCAACAATTACTACAGCTATTGGGTACACGACATTTTCGAACCACACCTTACCACCCCCAAGCAAATGGACTCGTCGAAAGATGGCATCGTACTTAAAAAGCAGCACTTCTATGCTATAACACTAGTCAGTGGACTTCATATTTACCACTTATTTTATTGGGCTTACGATCCACATACAAAAACGACTTGGATGCAGCACCAGCCGATCTAGTTTATGGCGAGAACCTGCGACTACCTTCAGAATTTTTCATCGATAGCAAACCAACATACAACGAAGCTGATATGGTCAAACAACTACGTTCATGTATGCGAGACCTGCGACCAGTTGATACCACTTGGCACGCCAAACAAAAAGTGTTCGTCCACCCTGGGTTAAAAACCTGCCAACAAGTTTTCATTCAAGATGATCTGGTGCGACCATCGCTATCGCCTCTATACAAAGGACCATACAAAATTATTCAACGATTTCCGAAATACTTTTTAGTGGAAGTAAACAACAGCGTTATTAAAGTTTCAATAAATCGTTTAAAACCTGCTTTCGTCGCCACTACACAGAGTGTCTAGGAGGGGAGTATTGTGGCAACCTCGAATGATCATTACGGCGTTAATTTAATCTTCGGCGTAGCACTCCTAAAATACAACTCTACCTAACTCCTAAAGGCAACGCTATCATATGTTTTTAATCCTTCATTACTTTTATTATTATATTCTTACTAGTTCTTAAGTTATAACGAATAAGAAATAAATCTCTTCTGCGATTGGACGTCAAACACATCAGTCATCATCATTTTCACTGTTCCCACATATATATGTATATTCCTCTGCGCATCGAGAATTTCAAACGATTCCGTTGCAAATGAATTCGGCCTTACTAGTGATGTTTGCGACAGACTGTGGTTCAAAAAGGATTTGAGTTACTTACAAAATATAGATACGACTAAAAATATTGATTTTATAAGACCATTGCTTTCAAACACTACTTTACCGGAAATTAAATAATGTTCAACTTGCAACGCAGCAATTAAAAAGCAATGTATTCCACCGATGTCTGTTTACAATGGATTCAAATATCCACCTGTTCCTGCATTTCTGAAAGACTTTCCTTTAGACTTGGTAACCGAAAGGTTAATATCTCCAAGAATTCCGTTCATGCAAATTCGTAGACTGCGACATGTACATGGTCAATATGGAATTTATGGACAGGTCATTAATGTTCCAATTGAAGTGAATACAATGGTTAATATGTTGCCAAGGCAAGTAGATGATGATTATGCCATCACTGTTCATATTACATGGAAAAAAATTCACAAATCTATTTACGTATATGGTATAGTAAGGATAAGAAGCATAAAAGTTTGGTTACGATATTTGAAAGACACTCCTCTTTACACTTCCTACGATGTTGCAGTTGATGATCGTTTTTTGAATGACAACAATGAATGCGAAGTGTCAGATGATATTGTCTTTGATGAAGATGGCGACAATGATATTTTAGAACAGATACCAATTGGCGAAAGTTTAATAGCTCAGCAGCAAACATTGATGTGGGACGAAAATATGTACTTGAGCATTGCTCCTGGAGAAGGTACTCTATTTTATTTTTGTTCTTTTCTTATTTAACTTGTTAAATTTGCAAAATAAACATATGTATTTTTTCAGGAAACGTTCCAATCAGTCTGCTATTCGATGAGCACGCTGAAGAATTATCTTTCCCACAAATATGTATATTTGGGACAATTTAAGCAATTCCGTGGTGGTGTGGTTGCCACAACTTTTATGATGGCAACCAGTGAACTTAGGAGATCTGATAAACGAGGTGTAACCCCTCAACACTTGCTATACATGGCGATGAAAATCATGAGGTTTCGAATCAAACAGTCTCTTCCTTTAGCATTTAGACATGTTAGCCAAGGTATTGCAATTACTAAAGAGCAAATACAGTCAGACTATTATATGCATGGCTGCATTGAGACCAATTTGGCATTTCTTCGCTCAATTCCGAATTCAGCATATTATTGGGCAGAAAGAAAAAGAGATATTTTTGCAATGATTCGACAATATGGTAAGCCTACTTTTTTCTTTACTATAAGTGCCAATGAAATCGGATGGCCAAAGTTATTGCAATTGTTGCATAATTTGAAAAACAATTCGAAAATATTTGCAGAACAAGCTGCTGAATTGCATTACATTGAAAAAAGTACTCTCATTAATGAAGACGCGGTAACTTGCGCTATTTATTTTAACAAGCTAGTCAATGTTATTATGCAAATATTACAATTTAAAAGGTTTAGTCCTTTTAAACAATACAGAGTTTTGCATTACTTCAAAAGAATTGAATTTCAACACAGAGGTAGTCCACATGCACATACTTTAGCGTGGTTAGATAATGCTCCTGAAGATGCTCTTGACAAGGATTACAATGCCATCGATCTCATAAATTTGTTGATATTTTGTATTTACTATTTACTAATATTTAATCATTTATCAATCATTAATTGAATTTTTATATGAAGAATTTGATTTAACGATGTCCAATGATCGCAATCTTAGCACAACAAAATACAAAACTAATTAAACTAACTAAATCAAAATTTTCATACTTTAGTTACCATAGACCTATTGTTTCAGTTATAGAATTTGTTTAAAATCCCGCTAATAATGATAAAAATGCTGATAATGATGATGTAAGAGTTGTTGAAATTATGGATGAGAATTGCTAAATTTTGTACTTACTATTTACTAATATTTAATAATTTTAATAAAACCACTTCCTTCGAATATAGTTTCTATATTATTATACTTCATGTCCATTCAAAAAGTGCCCACATTGCTTTGATAAACTTGATTTTTTATGAACAATTTCTCATAGCGCGAGCGCACCTAAAAATGCTCACCCAAAAAAGTGCCCAACGCGTCATAAGTTCAAGTTATCACTTCTGCCTGCACTCCCGGAGTGCAACCTCCCTTGGTTTAAGAAATAATATCAACCAAATCGACTCCGACATGTATCGCTAATAGCAACTGAAAAAACGGCATCAAGCCTTGATTTAAACGAAGTCATTGATACTTTTGCGAAACTAAAGCTAGGAAAAAATTGTTAATATAATTGTTATTTAGTCAGTTGGAAGACCCGACCTGTATATAATAAACCCTTGAATCTATTTCGTTTTATTAGCCAAACCTACCTAAATTATGTTATTACTGTTTAATATTTTTATTACCTATCCTGCAGGGCGTAGAAAAGTAGCTTAGCATTTTTAAAGTTTATCTATATTTCATATTTTTATTTGATAAAGCCTAATCAGTTTACATAGTAGTGGGGCCCCATTTTTTAATTTACCCCAGGGCCTTTGGTTACCTAGCTACGCCACTGTATATGATTTTCGTTTTTCTAACAAACCTTATGCCGAATATGCTGGCCAGTGTATGTGTTATACAAGTATATGTGTATATAAAATTGATTGAATTCCGATACTCTGGATGACGTTTTACACCTTAAGGTATTTAACCGGCATTGATTCCTCAAAGTTGCAATAGTATAAAATATTCGGTTTCACCCGGACTTAACCCTTCCTTAATTGTTGCAAATATGTTTGTGTTCAATAAATGCCTATTGCATGTAAATGCCGGCGTTATAACCGCCATGGAGACTTCTTTGGACATTTACAGTAAACCGATTTTCAATCATGAGCATCGCTGAGCCACGTGGATCGAGCTAAAGGACTTTTTTGAGACATGTACGAGGTGTGTTCAAAAAGTATCGCGAAATTTGTGTTTTTTCAAAAATTATTTATTTATTCATGAATATCTATTTTGTCCCCTTCAAAGTAATCCCCATGAGATATTATACACTTGTGCCAACGGTTTTTCCAATCTTCGATGCACTTCAAAAAATCTTTTTTTTTTTATCTTCGTCAGCTCCTCCTTCGATGCCGTCTTTATCTCGTCAAGAGAAGCGCAACGTCGTCAGGGGGCCAGATCTGGGGAATACGGTGGCTGCGGCATCATTAGTGTGTTGTTTTTGGCCAAAAAGTCGCGCACAAGCAACGATGTGTGTGAGCAGGGGCGTTATCGTGGTTCAAAGGCCAATTTTGGTTCTTCCACAAATCCGGGCGTTTCTGGCGGATCGCTTCGCGCAAATTGGGCATAACTTGCAGGTAATATTCCTTATTGACCTTCTTCCCTGTGGCAAGAACTCATGATGCACCACGCCCCTGCAATCGAAGAAAACTGTCAGTTACGATTCGCGATACTTTTTGAACACACCTCGTAATACACTATTTCTTATAACGTTGCTATAATAGCAAAGAACAAATTTGAAAGTACTAATTTCAACCTCTAAGAAATTGCTAATAGGAAACGGCGGAAAAGTACTTGATGTGAAGGAGATAACGTATTCGTTCCTGACGCTATACTCAAGGCTAACATACACCGAATGGAATGGGCTTGTTCAAAACACGTAATAAAACGGGAATATTACTGCACTGATGAAAGTTTGTAACATTGTTGCAGCTACACAATTAATACTTTTCTGATAATCGGCATTTGTTTTGCATAGATTGTCGAAGTTGAATGCGTAAATTAAAATAATAGAGTTTTCTATAATAATTTTGTTGGATAATTTTGAAATGACGGGTAATTTACTATTGAAAACGACAAATAAAAGATTGAGGCGCATAAAGAAAAGAAATTGGATGTGGAAGGAATTGTGTGAAAGGAGAATGTGACGAAAACAGTTTTTTTTTTCAAAAGCAAAAAATTTTATCCAGATGATATTTATTTTACCCATTTTCGAATGACCCGTGAAACATTTAATGTAAATTTCGTATCTCGATTAATAAGATTATTTATATAAATTAAAGACTGAACGTTTTTTCAAAAAGGATCGCCAAATACTTATTGGAGCGAAGCTTGTACATAACATTATGGACACTAAGTAATACAAGGATCACATACCGTGAATTTTTGTACAGATTTGTCTGAAATATAAAATAAACACAAGTATCATTAGATACGTATACCATATTGAAGTACATATGTATGTGTATGATAATTTAAATATAAAATATTTTATGATAGCTATTTCGCTCACCTTTCATTTTCCATATCAGTTGTGCAAACACAACAATAGCAAAATTTTTGACAGCTAAAAGGCGATACTTTTGTCAAAGTTGCTACACATTTCATACTTTAAATCATACTATACTTCAAAAAATCGCGCAACACAGATATTATGATTGAAACTCGGACAAGCCCAATGCTATAATAAAGCAAACAAAATATCCAAAGCAAGCAAAACATTAATTGGGCAAATTTCAGGTAGCTCATTCAATCGATATGTTACAATCGCAGTAGCTTGGACCTCGAGACGACTGACAAAAAGATGCCTTTTTAAAAATGACTTCTGTTAAACATAAGGAAGAAGAGATAATAAAAACTCTGCAGCTATTTCTACAGAGCAATTATCACTTTAATTGTAAAATGTGTAAATAATCGTATAAAAGCTTAGCTGCAAAATAATATTTGTGGTTGTTTCAAACAAGAAAGAAATGTAACAACCACCGAAAAGAGAAAAGTAAAAATGAATGAAGTTTTTTCTGAAAGGATACAACCCGAAACAGTTCTCACAGGTTATAAGTTTTCGCAGTAACAAACTAGTAGTGGTGTATATTGACGTAACATACTGACAAAATTATCATTTGTTGAAAAGAATTTTTTTAGTTCTGTGGCTTTGGGGCGCAAATAATCGGGCATCTTCTAGGTATTATATGGGGGTACTAGGTCACCCCCATAACCTCACCTGCGCCGTTAAGCTTTCTTAATAATCATGAACTGTGAAATATAAATTCCAGAAAATTTAACGAAGCTATCGCTCGAGTTGATAAAGAGATGTTGTCAACACTATAAGAAAAATATACATACATACCCTATTTAATGTGTGCCAATCAGTAACTGTGAGGTATTATATAAATTATCTGTGTGTCAAATAAAAAGTAAAGTTTTAATAATAGACTGCGTCGTTTAAGTTTTTGTATTGCTATTTGAAATATTTTTTTTTTTTTTCAAAATTACATTATTTATTGAATCTGCTTTTTCTTAAAGCCTAACAATAAGTTATAAAATCTTAAATCTAATTAAAAACTAGACAGGCTCAAGCAAGTGATTGAGCTGTTTTGGTGATACGTCGCTCTTTATTACGCAGGCATATCTCTTCTTTTAAGTCGTGTTTGATCGCAGGAATGTACCAAAGCATTAGCCAAAAGGTTTGGGTGATCTCGGAGTTTAGATATATATTTAATTCTGCTGTCTTCTACTTCTTTCTTTACCATAGGGATACTAAGGTCTTTATGGATATTTTCGTTACGCATGTACCATGGTGAACACGTGATTTTTCTAAGAATTTTTTATTGAAACCTTTGTAATAAAATATATCTATATTAGTTGCACAGGTCGTACCCCACAGTTGAATGTCATACATCCAAATCGGCTTTATGACCATATTATATAAAAGCACTTTGTTGTCTAGGCTAAGTTTGGAGTTTTTATTTAAAAGCCAATTTAAATTCGCAGCTCTAATCTTCATACATGTTATTTTACTCGATATGTGTTTTCTCCACGTGAGCCTTCTATCTAGGTGAATGCCAGGATATGTTACTTCGTTCGCTTGGGGTACTAAAATAATGTTTATTTTTACTGCCGGTCATATCTTTGGTCTTAGCGAAAATGTAATATGCTTACACCTCTGTTCATTCACGTTTATACGCCAATTCGCTAACCACTCTTCGACAGAACTTAAATGCTTCGCTAATATTCGTGATGCTAAAATGTGGCATTTGTTACGGCTCACTATAGCTGTGTCGTCCGCAAAAGTTGAAGTTAATACATTATTAGCTGTTGGAAAATCTGCTGTATATATGATGTATAGTCACAGCCCTGGGGTACACCAGCCCTTATCTGTCGTTCATTAGATATGAAATCTCCGACTTTTACCATAAATTTTCTATTTTTCAAATAAGACTCCCATGCTTTATACAATGCCAAAGGTAGAATTTTTTTAATCTTGTATAAAAGACCTTCGTGCCACACCTTACCAAACGCCTGAGCTACATCTAGAAATATTGCTGAACATACTTACAATACTCCCTGTGCTCAAATGCTTTCCTTATCTCGTTAGTAATCTATTTACTTGCTCTATTGTGCCATGTTTCGCACGAAAACCGAATTGATGCATTGGTATTGTATTATTTTCATGGAGGAAAGGAGACATCTTTGATAGTAATACTTTTTCAAATACTTTTGAAAGACAGGGTAGAAGACTGATTGGTCTGTATGAAGACAGCTGTGTTAACTCTTTCCCAGGTTTATCTATCAAGATAATCTGCGACTTTTTCCATGAAATTGGATAGTATCCGAAACTAAGAATTGCATTGAAGAGCAAAAAGAGCACCTCTACAGCAATAATTGGTAACTCAATTAGCATTTTTGTTCTTTGATGATACCAATAATTTCAAAAGGTGAAGTCTTAAGAGACTCGAGCGACTCTTTAGCTGTGTTGGGAAAGATTGACAGCTTAAAGTTGTTCTTTGGCAAATTGGGTTCAAATACCTTTTCTAGGTGATTTGCAAAACAATTAGCCTTTTCCTCGTCACTTCGAGCCCAATTTCCACCCAAGTCTCTTATTGGCATGTTGGAGTCAGTTGGTGGCTTCATGGACTTTTGGGCTTTCCAAAGGGAATTTTGCTTGTTTGAATTTGGACACAGCTTCTTTATATATGTACATTTCGGTGTTCAATTCTTCCTCACGTTTGAGCGCTTTTTTTAATTTACGTACAGCAGCTTTCAATTGAAGCTGAGTGGAAGGGGAGCGATTTATCTGCCATTGACGTCTTGCACGCCTTTTTTCATTTACAAGCATTTCTATTTCTTTATTAGAGATTTTTCTGAATCCAAGCGGGTTATAGCTTTTGTTTGGGGTTGCTAAGACAGCTGGGCTGGTTATTATATCATTGACTTCTCTTATGCTTTCGTCAATATCTTTTCCTGTATTTATTTTGTACTCAATATTAATGTGGCTGCTGACGTATTTTTTATATTTTAGCCAATTCGTTTTATAAGAAGTTAGACCCACTTTTGGATTAACAAATATGGGTTGTTCACATAACTTTATTAGTAGAGGGGAGTGATCAGAAGATAGATCAGTACATGCATCAGCTGTTATGTGCGACTTATCTATATTTTTGATTACAGCAAAATCAATTAAATCTGGTATTTTCTTACGATCACTAGGTCAATATGTCGGCTTACCAGGAGATATTATTTCAAGGTTATGTCCTCCTTTGGGATTAGTAAGACGTGAGCCCCAGTACGTGTGTTTTGCGTTGTAGTCTCCACCTGCTAGAAATCTTTGACCTAGTGTTCCAAAAAAGTCTTTAAATTCGATTTCTGTAATTTTAAAACGAGGTGAACAGTATATACCCGTAAGGTTTAAGACACAACCCCGATTTTTAGTGGAATTGTTGTAGCTTGTAACTGTGGTGTAGCATGAGATTTAAAGATTTCTAATCAACACTGCCGTACCACCATGCGCTTTTCCATCCGGATGATTTGTAAAATATAGTTTAAATCCCGGTATATTGAAATTATTTTTATTTGTTAAATGAGTTTCTGACATAAGCATTACATCTATATTTTTTTCAGACAGAAATCTGACAAACTCTAATTTATATTGGTTAACACCGTTAGCATTCCATATACAGATATTTAGTAAGTTCATTTTTTATTTAATAAATTTATCAGTATTTGATTTTGTGATTTTATTAAATATTGGATCATGTTTTGCATGCTAGACATAAATTGAGTCATACACTATGTAAGATTTATAATCATAGTTTCAATACCTCCATTTGCAAGATTTTGCGGCAATTCCATTTGCACAGTGTTGCCTTTCACCACATTTGCATAGCTTCCTTGCATATTGTTATTGTTAGAAGTGATAGGATTAGACCTTTTTTCTGAGATTGCTATAATTTCATTACGGGGTGTTTGTAACATTTGGTTACAACGTGCTTGAATGCCCTGTGACAACTTCGATTTCAAATCTTTATATACGGGGCAACCTCTGTAGTTAGCAGTGTGATTTCCTTCGCAATTGCTGCATTTTTTACTTAATTCTTCTTTCTTAAGGGTGCATTTAGAAGTGGGATGTAAATCACCACATACCACACAAACACTGCGTAGAGTGCAATATGATTTAGTATGCCCATATTCTTGGCAGTTAGTACATTGTACCGGACCGTTTCTTTTATGTGGTTCCTCCACAGTTACTCTAGGATGAAGCAAATATTTCAAATTATATATTGGATGTGTTTCATTTTTTTCAAGTTAATTTGAGTTCGGCAACAATTAAATTTTAAACATTGGCTGAGGTACTCTGTTTCTAGTATTAAATATATTTACAACTGTTTTAATCCCAAAACGGCATTCTCCCAATGCTTCTTGGACTTCATTAAAGTCTACGGCGGACTCTATACCCTTGATTACAACAACTAGGCCCTTAGAGCTCTTCAGTTGATACGAATAATAATTTTTGTTTTTATTTGACAAAAATTTAACTATTTCCATGAAACTTTTTTCAGTGTACGACTGAATTTTTGTTTCGTCTATATTGCCTTTTTTCAAAGGCACTATATGAAAATTGTTAGTGCCAACAATTTCACCTAATTTCGCAACAAGAGTATTACTGCTACGTTCGCGCAAATATTTATATTGGAGGTGGTTTGGCATTAACGACTGTGGTGGTACCCTTTGCATCGTCGTCTGAACCATTGCTTAGTATGGGAAATCTGTTGCCATTTAAAACTTCCGTTTTATTTTTATTTGGGGTGCCGCCTTGAAATTTTTTTGGATTGACCGCTGACTTAGAAGGACTTAATTTCCTTTTTATATTGACGTAGCGGTCAATGCCTGTTTGTATCGACGGGCCTTTTTTTATTACGTTCTCACCTTGTGTTGTGATTTTCTTCGTTCCCTACGAACTTGCTGGTACCTGCAGACTGGTTGCTGTCAGTGTATTTGTTGTTGCCCGATTGTTGTTTTCTGCTGCTTCTGCTGACTGCGTTCTTTGCTGCGTTCCCTTTTCTGCTGATCGCCGCGATGACTCATCATCGCCGTTATCCTTTTTATTGCCAGTAGTTGTTGTTGATGGGTCGACAAAGCTGAAGTAGGCATTTAAGGAATGCCTACGGCCTTGCTGGTGAGGCTGCAAAGCACTCATTATTGTTTCTTTTTTTTAATTTTTGTTTTCACTTGTTAATTCGTGCACTATTTGTTTAGGTTTATTATTATTAATTTGTGTACACTGTTCTTTATGTTTGTTTACAATTTAATAAATTGTTTTTTGTTTTGCTTTTTCCTTGATTATTATTATTATTTTTTTTTGTAAAGATTGAATTCACGGAGCGATTTAAAAAAGCACGTCCGTACACTTTGAACACTCTCTTTGATTTCAAATATTAAAAACATTTATAAAACGAATAATATTAAAATAAAGTTGAATAGCCCTTAATGAATCCAAAAAAATGTATTCCTTTTGAGTTTGGGAAAAAAAAGTCGTCGTTCTCATTACACTCTGTGGTCATTCAATAAAAAACAATGACGAATACTTCATTATCTTTTATATTCATAACTACTTTCTAAATCATAAATACATATATTCATGGTTGCTTTTGATAACGTTATTCGAAGTTATTTATATCCAAAAAATCTAGAAACATCAACTTTAAAACTGATGTTTGAGTACGATCTAGCAACTTTATCATCGGCAATAATATGTCAATTAGCGGATTAAAAATGACCAATCATTAACTTTGGATTCTGATAAACTGTAGGAGGAGAAACAAAAATTTTTTTGTTGTGGAATTTTGAAAATAACTTAAATTGTGGAAAAACTTTTTGGGAGATCTTTTTAAACTCATAAACTATCGAAACATAGCAAAAAATCTAAGGATCTCTTCCGGCACAGTCCCATCACAATATTTTTATTAGGGTAATCTGGCCTGTTTTTTTTTTTTGGAATTTTTTGTTTTCATAGAAATTCCTATTCTACAGTAGAACTTTTTTCACAAATCATGAGGTATATCGTGGAGTGTATAAACAAATTTTTTCGCAATTTTTTGATGACATCTGTCGGAGAAATGGCTGGGTGAATTAGATGCGTTTTTCATTGGCGGACATGATTTCTCATGTTGGGATCATCTGAAACACAAAAACCCAATTTATTCTTAAAAAGTACGTAAATGGTTAACGTCCCTACTAGAATCATGAAAAAATGTTGATAAAGAAAAAAGTAATTCACTTTTTTTTTAATTTTACCCCATGTTTTTTTACATAAATTTTGTCATAACATTGTCAATAAATTATAAAGAAATATAGGGACGATAGCCCGGCGTTTTATGAACATTTAAAAAAAAATAAGCAAATCGGTTAAGTAGTTCGACCGGAATCATATCCGCCATAAACGCGTTTAAGTTTGAGGTGTGCACTCCGAGCTCTCCGAACGTCGAGCGGTATTATTATTTTTGGACCTTTTTCGAAACCTTCCAATGGTAAAAACGGTCGCTACATTAATTTTATGGGTATAAGGGAACAGAAAATACAAAAAAATTTGAATTGAAAACAGATAAAGATTTTTTACATAAAATGTAACAAAACTCGTATATAGCTGCTCTATAACGGACACTGATATTTCCTTAAGACTCGCAACATACCTTTGGACAATTGGAATGTTTTTCGACTTTTCTATAAAAATTTATGTGAATTAAGTTCTGTTAATTACCTACAAAAATATTATTTTTTGCATACTTCCAACATCGCTATATAAATAATACTACATCTTGAATTTTGTTCTACTTTTCTTTATCAACAGTTCGACTTCTGAATGGTTGACATTAAACAGAATAAATAATATAAATAAATGGACGTTTACTAATTTTTTTAATAACATCGTATTTTATAGCTTACATGATTTAAAATAAACAAGTAAGAAAGCTAAGTTCAGGTGTAACCGAACATTTAAAACTCTTGCAACTTGCAAGGATCAAGGCCGAAGAAATACCTTTATAAAAGTTTTTCGAAGGAATTAAGCATTCATTATTCTTGAAATCATGAATGAATTGAAATAATTTTTGGTATTTTTTTTACGGGTGAGGGGGTGGAAAATTCCTTCCGCATCATCAGAGCTGTCCTCACAGCAGCGGTATGTGCTACTTGATGGTCATTAAAAACCTCCATTCTAAGCAACCGGTGGGCAATCTCCAAATTTGCGACTTATCCTAAAGTTTCAATCTCTTATAAGTCTGGCCGTCCATTTTCCACGACTCTCATTCTCCCATCTTATTCGGCTCTTGTTAATCTGTTTTCCTTACCTACCACAGCTTTTTTCTTTCGTGTGCTAGAAGGTCAATGGGGGTATTACCACTTATGACTAATTTTGCATTACCTGACACAGTTCGGTAAGCTGCAATTCTTACTTAACTTTACTAGGAAATAAAAAAAACATTACTTAAACTTGTTCTTAACTTTATTTATAATAATACAGGTAAGTGAACATTTACGTTACTTAGAAACGGTACATCTACATTTGGCTGACCATCCACTGGTCCATGGATTTCGATGACTTCGCCTTTTTGATGACACTCACTCACAGTCTTTTGGCATTTTGGGCAGCCATCGAGTAACACATGGTTTGGCCTTGCCTATCGAAGGGTGCCTTGTGAACTGCCGATAAAATATTTCCCGCACTTCTTGGGGTCCGAGAACGCTTGGCTGTCGAATTGGATTTCAACCCTCATATTGCTGGAGAGGTTAAAAGATTTCAGGTGCTCTACCCGTTTTATCCGCTTTTGCTGATTAGACATTTATGGAATTTCAAAATTGAGATCCCTTATTGGGGGGTCGGTATGGTGTTAGGTGTCGCGACCGTTTGCTAAAACAGCTGCTTCGGCTGGAAAATTGGCGCAGAGTCCCGCGATTCGTCCGTATGAATGGTCTCAGTAAATTCTATGAAGCCGAGTCAGTTAGCTTTGTTAAAGTTAACGAAGGTACGATTGTTCCCAGAAATAAAGATGAGTGGTTTTTAGTCAAGATAATTATGTATAAAGCGAGGGTTATCATAGGCCGCCAGGTGGTTCACCACGAAGTAGTGTAACGCTGAAACCGGCAAAATTCAGAAGATCTGAGCGGTTGTTTAACTTGGTTTCTTGAACCTCACCTATCAAGAGGCTTTCCCGGCTCATCTCTTCAAGATTACTCAGGAGACCGTTGCAGTTAAATTGTAACAGTCGATTTTGTCGCAGGTATCTCGGGGTGATCCTGGGAGTGAATTAGTGGCGTGTTGGTGATGGTTGTTGCAGTTGTACAACCTGCAGGGGCGGTTGTCGCACTGTGAAGTTATTTGGTGACGCCACTGCAGGGTGTTGGACTGGCAGTCATGCTTCCAAATATGAACATTGGTTAATATATGCGGTGTAACGAAAAGCAAGTTCTTTGTCATAGGTACATGGGGGCTAAGGAGAAATTGACCCGATTCAGGCCATTTTTGACATACAGACGTAATATTACTAAGAAAGGATTTTCTTTGAAGCTCAGTTGTATATCTCACACTTTAGCCGATATTTTCGGTGAAAAGTCAGTCATAGGCACTGCGGTTCACAATACATACATATATATGGTCCGAGTTTGACAATTTCTAGACTTGAGCTAACATATGTGCAACGTTCAAGTGATATAGCTTGAATATTTTGATAAATATGTATATGCACGACAAGTAAGGAAGAGGTAACCTCGAAACGTTGATTTAGTATGCCGAATCGCATTACGAAGGAGCGCCTGTGATTTGGGAATTTTAAAAAGTGGGTATGGTTACTACAGAGTAGAATAGTTTTGTTCACCTAATGGTTGTACGTATCTCCTAAAACTAAGCGAGATAGATAGAAAAAAGCTGAAATCCGGGTGACTGTCGGCTGTCCGTCCGGGCAAGCTCTAACTAGAGTAAAAATTGAGAAATCTTGATGAAGTTTGAAGTAGATGGGTATAATTGGATCACTGTCACACCCACAAATCGCCATTAATCGAAAATCTTTAAAGTGCCATAACTAAGCACTTAATTTAGATATAAAACTATAATTTTGTATAGAGGATAGCAAGGGGCACTTACGAAAAAACGATTTTAAAAAGTGGGGTGGCCCGTCCTCTAATAAGTTTAATGTGCATATCTCATAAGCCGCTTAAGCTCCAACAACCAAATTTGTTCATCGCAAATATTAAAGAACTCCTACCGACTCACTCCCCATATAACGGTACTGTTCAAAAGTACTAAAATCGCAATAAATCAATAACTAATTACGCCAGAGACATTAAATTTTCCTCCGAGATGGAGAAAGAAGGCTCTATAGGAGCCGGTATGAAAATTGGATGATGGGCATGGCACCGAGCACTTTCTGATGAAATCACATATCTCGGACTTAATGCAAAGACCTCTGCTTGAAATATGCTCGGAAAACTTGCCTTAGGTATAGAGAGTTTGTTGCGGGGTCCTGCAACGTTTTCGAGGCCTCGGTGTACCACTTGTTTGTTCCATCCCTAAGCAGTAGCTCAACAGTGAAATCATTCCATTCAGTCTTCCTGCTAAGGATAACCTTTAACTTCTTGGTGAAGCTAACCCTTTTTGTAATGCTATCCCTTGAGAGAAAAGTCAAGGGCCATTAACTATGCCAAGCTCTTCCGCTGTCGTTTGAACTGACCGTTTACTAGGTGAAGTAGAGTGAGTGCAAGCATGACTTCAAGTGCTACCGTCGGGCATGTGCGCACGGCACCCGACAGATGTATGCATGCAAGTCGGTGCCGCTTTGATATTTGGAGCCCTATCGAATTCTGCGATGCTTTTGAGGTCTAAGCCACCGCCCTATTGTGATAATCGATTGTATGATCATGGTGTACAACCACCTGACAATCCTTGGCTTGCAGCCCCAGGATTTACCAGTTAATCGATTGCATACCATTAGTGCTTTAGTATCTTCAACCATGGTCAGGTCAACATGCTGCTTCCACCGCAGAGTGGAACTCAGCGTGAGACCAAGATATTTAATCTTAATCGGCTCCTGAGGCCGGGCCCTACGTGTCGTGAAGGGGATGATGGTTTTCTTCGAAGGGTTGATATTTAGCTCCACCTTACTGCACTGTGCCCAGCTAGTTAATGTCCTTTTAAAAGTAATGGGTGACATCACCGCCGTCCAAGAAATGCGACAGGACAAGGGGGTGGGATTTGTGATGGGAGAAAGGCTCAATCGTCGAGTCCTGGCATTCACGCCGTGGGCTCGGAATATGGTTGCCTGTAGTAGTAGATTGTGATATTGATATCGTTGGACTCAACAACCACGTCGTTAGTTTTGCTTTCTCCAGAGTGGTTAAGGAAGCGAAGCAAATGGGTCTGGCAGTGAACAAGGGCAACACGAAGTATCAAATAAACAGTCGTCGCACTCTCGAATGTGCTCCCACGTCACTGTTGACACTCATAACTGCAAAGTCAGGGATAATTTATTCTATGTTAGAACCAGTATTAACACCAACAACAACGTCAGCGTCGAAATCCAACGTACATTAACTCTTTCCTTCCGGTGATACTTTGGACTGAGTAGGCAATTGAGAAGTTTAGTAAAGTTCTCTCTTGACGAAGAAAAACGAAACTCTATAAATCACTCATCATCCTCGTCCTGCCATATGGTGCACAGGCATGGACGCTGGAGATAAAGGTTCTGCGGAAGATTTATGGTTCTTTGCACATTAGCATCGGCGAATTTCGCATTCGAAGGGACGATGAGCTAAACGAAATATATGACGACTTTGACATAGTTCAGTGAATTAAGAAACAGCGGCTAGCATCTGACGGCAAACAGCGAAAGGTGCATGTATCAGCTTCTTCGCTGATGATTGGAGCCTCAGTATGCACTGCCCGATTTACAAAATGCTCCTATTGCCGTGGAATAAGCTTCCTTAATATCGTATATAAAGCCTTATTGAGCGTAATGTGTGAACGACTGAAGCTTGGAGTCAAACCACCACCCGTTGCAGGTAAGAGCTCGAGTTGCCGCGAGAAACGAGAGTGATCCTTGCGCACTTTTCGTTCTGGATACGTTAGCAGCTTGCACTCCTACCTATCCAGAATTGATATACTCCTTTCCCTTTTGTCCGACCCCGTCGAAATAGCACGTTTCTTTGGCCGTTGGGTGACGTCGGCGACAACTTAGCTAATCTTTACCATCATTAGGAAGACACTAAAATAACAACAAGAAAGACTAAAGCCCACCGTTATCAAACTTTTTGGATCTTATCAATGTGGCTTTAGACATGGAGAATTTACTGTCGACCATATATTCACAACGCGCCAAATCTTGGAAAAGACCCATGAAAAGAAGAGCGACGCTCACCACCTCTTCGATTTTAAAGGCGCCTTCGACAGAACGAAAATGAACTTGGTATCCTTGGTATACGGTTGTGTAAGCTGACGTTGAGTTATATAGCCGTTTGATAACAAGACGAGGTTTCATGTATCCAGTGTCCTTGAGTCTAAAAAGTGTAAATAGTTCAAGAGCTTAAAGATGCGCTACATCAGCTCGAATCTACCTAGCCGACGCCATTTTGATAATGTTTATTTCATGATGTAGGCATATATACATATTACCTCTTCAAAAATTTTAAGAGTAAGAAAACGGATCTTTCAAACCATCGAAATAACAGTACATTACTAGCATTCCTGAATAGAATGAAATTCATTGTAACGGATGCCTTGATAAATCGTGGACCCTGTAAATCACTCTCTAGTTTAAGCACTGGATTGTTAAATAAAAATCCCAATTTTATAGCCATGCACTTACGCTTATTTCTAATTCCAACTATTTAACGCTTTATTAACAACGGCAGCACTCTAACTAGAACTATGTCTGTTGCACAATCCGGTAACCCTTATATAATAGATTGTTACGAAAACATCAAGAAAGATAGATACAAGATTGCGCGATGCGCATGTTTGCTTTCAGTCAGCTGTTCTTCATGACGTCACGGTTCACTTATTATTCGCAGGCTCAATTGAAAGTGAATTCGAATTGTGTTTTCAAGTGTTGTAATATTGTTCTCTTCTTCTTTACTGGCGTAGACACCGCTTACGCGATTATAGCCGAGTCAACAACAGCGCGCCAGTCGTTTCTTCTCTTCGCTACGTGGCGCCAATTGGATATTCCAAGCGAAGCCAGGTCCTTCTCCACTTGGTCCTTCCAACGGAGTGGAGGTCTTTCTCTTCCTCTGCTTCCCGCGGCGGGTACTGCGTCGAATACTTTCAGAGCTGAACTATGTCAATGTCGTCGTATATCTCGTACAGCTCATCGTTCCATCGAATGCGATATTCGCCGTGGCCAACGCGCAAAGGACCATAAATCTTTCGCAGAACCTTTCTCTCGAAAACTCGCAAAGTCGACTCATCCGTTGTTGACATCGTCCAAGCGTCTGCACCATGTAGCAGGACGGGAATTATGAGTGACTTATAGAGTTTGGTTTTTGTTTGTCGAGAGAGGACTTTGCTTCTCAATTGCCTACTTAGTCCAAAGTAGCACCTGTTGGCAAGAGTTATCCTGCGTTGGATTTCTAGGCTGACATTGTTGGTGGTGTTTACACTGGTTCCAAGATAGACGAAATTATCTACAACTTCAAAGTTATGACTGTCAACAGTGACGTGAGTGCCAAGTCGCGAGTGCGACGACTGTTTGTTTGATGACAGGAGATATTTCGTCTTGCCCTCGTTCACTGCCAGACCCATTTCTTTTGCTTCCTTGTCCAGTCTGGAGAAAGCAGAACTAACGGCGCGGGTGTTGAGGCCGATGATATCAATATCATCGGCATACGCCAGCAGTTGTACACTCTTATAGAAGATGGTACCTTCTCTGTTGAGTTCTGCAGCTCGAACTATTTTCTCCAGAAGCAGGTTGAAAAAGTCGCACGATAGGGAATCGCCTTGTCTGAAACCTCGTTTGGTATCGAACGGCTCGGAGAGGTCCTTCCCGATTCTGATGGAGCTTTTCGTGTTGCTCAACGTCAGCTTACACAGCCGTATTAGTTTTGCGGGGATACCAAATTCAGACATCGCGGCATAGAGGCAGCTCCTTTTCGTGCTGTCGAAAGCAGCTTTGAAATCGACGAAGAGGTGGTGTGTGTCGATTCTCCTTTCACGGGTCTTTTCCAATATTTGGCGCATCGTGAATATCTGGTCGGTTGTTGATTTACCAGGTCTAAAGCCACACTGATAAGGTCCAATCAGTTTGTTGACGGTGGGCTTTAATCTTTCACACAATACGCTCGACAGAACCTTATATGCGATGTTGAGGAGGCTAATCCCACGGTAGTTGGCGCAGATTGTGGGGTCTCCTTTTTTATGGATTGGGCATAGCACACTTAAATTCCAATCGTTGGGCATACTTTCGTCCGACCATATTTTGCAAAGAAGCTGATGCATGCACCTTATCAGCTCTTCGCCGCCGTGTTTGAATAGCTCGGCCGGCAATCCATCGGCCCCTGCCGCTTTGTTGTTTTTCAGACGGGCAATTGCTATTCGAACTTCTTCATGGTCGGGCAATGGAACGTCTGCTCCATCGTCATCGATTGGGGTATCGGCTTCGCTTTCTCCTGGTGTTGTGCGTGCACTGCCATTCAGCAGGCTGGAGAAGTGTTCCCTCCATAATTTAAGTATGCTCTGGGCATCGGTGGCTAGATCACCTTGGGGGGTTCTACAAGAGTATGCTCCGGTCTTGAAACCTTCTGCAAGCCGCCGCATCTTTTCGTAGAATTTTCGAGCATTACCCCTGTCGGCCAGCTTATCAAGCTCTTCGTACTCACGCATTTCGGCCTCTTTCTTTTTCTGTCTACAAATGCGTCTCGCTTCCCTCTTCAACTCTCGGTATCTATCCCATCCCGCACGTGTTGTACGTTGCGAGGTAGGCAGCCTGTTTTTTCTCCACTGCGACACGGCACTCCTCGTCGTACCAGCTGTTCTTTGGATGGAGTCATGTGTAGAAGTTCACGCAAGTGAGGAAAGTTCTCTGATCGCCATTCACTTGGGAGTGGCCAGAAACGATTCTTTTACATATGACTCAAGCAGCTCACGACTTCCGGTCTTTGACCAAGTATCCTCTGGGTAGCCTAAGAACATCCGTTTGAAGGCGAGCTAAAGTGAGAAGGCGAAACACCCCCTGCATAGGGTTGTGCGCTGGGTTTGGGACCCGCCACGTAAAAAAAACACCCCCAATGCAAAAGAAAGTAATATTGTTAAATTCTACATTTTTAAAATGCGTTGTGCAGTGTTCGGTTGTAATAATAACAATGGTACAAATAGTGCTACGAAGTGGAGATTTTTTCATTATCCTAAGGATAAAGCCGAAATAAAACAATGGATTCATTTTTGTCGTCGGACGGACAAAATTAACGTTAAAAATGCATGTATTTGTGAAGTGCACTTCGCGCCAGAAGCCTTCGAAAGAAACTTACAGTTTGAAATGGGTAATTATAGCATTTTGATTACAATAATTTTAACCAAACACTCTTGCAGGTTTAAGTTCGCGGAATCCAACTAAGTTGCTACCCCACGTTAACCACTGCTCCTGCAGAGGCTAATGAACGACAGAATGGATGGAGTCCCGTTCCAAAAAAGAGATGTTAACAACAATGTTAGAGAATACCGCCCCTGTTGAAGTAATTCAAGAAGACGAAGTTGGAGAGGCACCTCAAACTGTGAGAAAGACGAGAAAGCACTGCATTTGGAACAGAACTAACATCTAATTGATACTGATGAAGTATCTTTTTCTTACACTATACTTACTTTTATACGCATGTATGTATGTTTATTATATTTTTGCAGGTAATATTTTTCAACGTGATCTAAATTCCACTGACCCAATTGAAAAAATGATGAGTTGGAGATTCTCAACAACGACGGACTTGAGAATTTGGCAGGGTACATATGCCACAAACTCGGTAAAGACAACCCCGAAATTTGTGCCAATTCCGAAAATTGTTCGTCTTATACTTGGGTGGATCCCCTTTCTGAAGGAGGACTCTCAAAACCAACACATATGTTGATGGAGCATGTGAGAGCCTTGCAAGCAGTATTTGACGACGTCAATGGTACTGATTTATATACAAATTACGTCCAGAAGCACATAGAATTAAGTAATTTTGTAAATTGTCGCTCGAAAATAAAAGAATTATTTTTCAGAGCTAGAATGTATTTTACGACTCGTTCCTTAAATAAAAACTTAATTGAACATATTTATAATAAAAAAGAAAATTAAATAAGACAATAAATTGATACTTGGTTACAAAATATTCAATCTTTTTATTTACATATATGTATTGTGTATGGTTGAAACAAACACAGCAAAGAGACAAAATTAAATAATACAATGAAACGAATATGTAGGTAAATGTTCGCTATAAAATATTCACTTATATTTATGTTAACTTTTGATGATATTCATGTTTTTGTACGCCTGCAATACAAAATTGATTCTTATTGCAAAGAAAAATAGGCAACTGAAAATCAGCTGATTGTACGTTGGTCAACTGTGACGTAGATGCGCGAAATTTGAACACGTCACACACGTTTTCTATCATTCTTGCGAAAACATCGCCACTTGAACATTCTGGCAACAACGAACTCCGCTATCTAGTTGTTTCCGTGTTCGTCACAATACTTGCAGCCCTATTCCGAGAAACCTCAGAACTGGTTTGTGAGGTTAATTCTATGAGGTTATTCTTGCTCAGACCTCACAACAAAAAAGCACAAAACACCACATGAGTTGAAAAACACTTTGGTGTGAACCAACTGTTTTACAAAAACCAACAAGATAAAATAAAGAAATGAACAACCAAGAAATTATTATTAAATTTAGTGCATATATAATAATTTAATTTATTTTTAGGATTTCAAAATGTGAAAGAACAACTTAGGAGCAGCTGCAGCATACAGCATATTATTTAAACATAAATATATTTTAATTCGCACATGTATTAAATAATACATACATACATATTTACAAATAAAGTCTTGTCCAAATTTTTTAAACATAAATATGTATATTTCTTTTTATTCATACTCAAAAGGGCAATATTACGATTTTTCCGGCGCCGCGATTTGATGGTACGGATGGATAGAGGAGGTCCTCAGCATTAAAAAATGTATACACATATACGGTCCTCAGACCCATAGTTTTCGAGATATTTCACTTTAAAGTTCAAAAATTTGTAAAAACAATGCTCGTTATTTCACTATGTTTAACCCACTTTTCACATATTTTTTAATCAATATATATTAAATTACACTGTATACATTCGTATTTATCAAAAATTTACACTAATTGTATATTTTTTAAGAAAATAAATATACTTTAAAAATTATTTTGCACATTCAAAGTTTCAAGTGATTTGCTTACATTTGTGACAAATAGCAGTGTTGCCATACTTTGTGTCCGGCAGTGCAGAAAGTAGTTCGACACAAAGGAACTATGAATACCCCGGTGTTCGATCGATGAGGGTTATTTTTTTGAAGCGCGGCCGAAGGCCGCCTGTGCAGAAAGTAGTTCGACACAAAGGAATGTTATTTTTTATCTTTATTTATCAATTAACATAAGAAGCAAAAACCATTTGTACCATTTTCTTTATAAATGTTAAATAGAAAAATTGTTCATAGTTTTTTTAAAACAGAATATGTGGCAACACTGATACTTGTAATGACATATGAAGAAAAACAAAACAAAACAAAATAGGACTAAATTGCATGTAAAATTGTGGAACTTTAAAGTGAAATATCTCGGAAACTATGAGTCTGAGGATGGTACATGTGTACACATTTTTTAATCCTGAGGACCTCCTCTATCCATTAGTACCATCAAATCGCGGCGCCGGAAAAATCGTAATCGTTCCCTCAAAAGGAAGTAAAATGTACAAACACCGTAAGTTACATATTTATTGTAATAGTATTATAGATAACGCCTATGAAATACTTCCTTAATTCAGACATCAAAAATGTGTGAAGTAATTGTAAGCATTTGTGCTTTTGAAATCACCTCAGCTTACGGAAAACCTCACAACATCGAGGGTAGTATTATCAATTGCCAAACAATATGCAATGTGCAGTCTTTATTGGCTTTACTGTTAGCAATCATAATTAAAGTGGCAACTACGAACTTCTCTGTCTGTTTGATTCTGGCAATTTATCGTCAATTCTTATCTATTCTGGCATTCGTGCTCAGCACAGTTAACAAAACAAAATTGCTCTTTGTGAAAGTTGTGAATTTACTGAAATATGTTTTATATACAAAATAGTGCATTATTTACAGTAAGATCAATATAAAAATGGAATTATCTCCTAGTGGACAATCTGTTGATAAAAAACCCATTTTAACACCAGACGGACTTATACAAACATCAAATCCTTCCGAAAACAACACGGCGGCCGAACAAGCTTCCAAACCATCATCGCCGGCAACAAGCCAAAGCACAAATTTGAGAGCGATTTTACCTGTCATTTACGAAATTATTCGCTGGCAAGTATTTTGACATTGTTTTTAATGTAATAGGTGTGCAGGAACGATGTTTTCGTATTCACTATTTATTTTATTTGTCGAAATTATGTAATTACTCCTATGTTCCTATTTTTTTTTAAATAAACAGTGTTGAAAAGGACCCCCTTGATAACGCGACCAAACAGCGGGAATCCCAAGAGTGTAGTCAAAAAGTAAGTAAATTGAGTATTATAACAATTCGTAAATGCGGCATTTTACATTTATGTTATTAGATAATAGAATTGCAGAAACGTTTCGACATTGCAAGAACTGAAGTAAAACAGTTGCCTGGTATAGACTACAATAAAGAAGAGCAGCTTCAACGATTAGAACTTCTACGAAACCAATTAAAGCTTAAGCAACAACTTATTCGAAAATATAAAGACATTCAGCTTTAAAAAATTACTTACACGTAATCCACAATGGTATTCCGATTCTTGCTACGTTATTTGGCTAATAATGAACAGTTAATTCAACGGATGGCTGAGAGTTATCCAATGCGTCGTGCTGCTCAAATGGTTGTATCCATAATGTATCGTACTAAGAATATGGCTCAGGAGCGTGGAATTCATGACATTACCCCAGAACGTTTCAAGTAGGTTTACAAATTTTTGAGACAAAGGTTTGAATTTATATATTTACAGGTCATTCATGGCTATTTTCAAGAACAATCTTAAGAAAGAAATTGAAGGCGTGAAGGACGAAATCAAGAAGAAACCATTTTAGGAAATCTGGTACAGAAATAAATTTCTGTGTATCGAAATGTTTAAATAAAATGAATTTTTTAATGATACTGCTTATATTAAAATATATTACATAATATTGTATAATTTTATTTTTGCAGTGAGATAATAGCCAAGTAAAGCCTGTATTGAAAACACATAACTGATCAAAGTTTAACTATAACAAAATATAAGTAATTCAAATTAAAAGAAATTCAAACATTTTAATAAACAATTATATGTATACTTGCAAAATAATAGGTATAAGCGGTTTTTACTTAATAACTTTGAAATATTTGCAATTAAAACAATTTTGTTGTAGCTATATCTCTGCTATACTTTATTAAACCCATATACATATGTATGAAATCTTTCATACCGAATATTAAAACTGAAATTTATTTTAAAAACAGAAATAGCTTTGGTCAAAATAATATATTTAAAATATATTTCCTAAATAAAAACAAAAATCTCAAGTTAACTTCTATTCCGTCCATGGGTGTTATTACTTGCATATCATCCATGGATTTCATAAGTTATACAATTTTATTCAGCATGGATTGAATTAATTCTTGGTTTGTTTCCAAAGGCGTATCATCCTAAAGTTCCTTTGCTTTCCGGCATAATTGCACACTTTTTTGAAATGAAAAAGCTGTCATTGTTTTCTTAAGATCATTCCGCAAGTTTTCAATCGAGTTGAGATCATGCAGCTCTTATTTGCATTCTTGAACCACTCATATACCGATCACGATGTATGTTTCGGGTCGTTATCTTGTTTTCTTTAAAATATGGTAGCATAATGTTTTAAAAAATATGTCTGTTCTGAAAGGCGGTCATTGAGAAACATCCTCACACCATTATGGGTGTATAACGTAACGCCGACAATCAAAATCTCGAAATTTAGAAACCCGACTTTCAAAATACCCACAAATCAAGAGAAGGTAGCGTTGTTCGTTCGAGCTGCATATTTAAATTTTGTCAGTATTTTGATGTGTCGGAATTTTGAGCTTTGGTATTTTAATTGTATCCCGGACAGTTCATTTACAATAATTTCCGCAATTAATCTCATCTTCATCACTGAAAAAAATATCTCATAATTTTTTTTTTCTCCAGTGGGAATGTACCAATTTTTATGTTCAGCGGCAAAAGCCTTTCCCTTTTGTATGAGGACCTTTCTTAGAAGAGGAACTTTATGGCTTTATGGCCCAGTAGATTACCATTTAGTCCAACTTCCGCTGCAAATTGTCATGAAGTTACAAAAAAAAATTTTTTTTTTACCATAAGAAGTGTACAGCGATCATTAATCTAACCAGTTTTTCGTGAACAACCATGGGTTTCCTTTTCATTTTTTTTTTCTTTACTTTAGAGCATTAGTTACGAAGTTTTCAGCCCACCCTAACATATTTCCAATGAATTTGTTCTCCACATCGGTGCAGTGGCTTTTACGACCCTTTCTAAATAATTGCTTCGTTTCAGCTAATTGTGTTCAAAAGCAATATAAAATTACAAATACTCCAATAATTAAATTGATATGACAAGTACATTGAAAGAATGACTTATTTTTTTGAAATATTACTTATATACATTTATGTATTTTATTGGCCAACCCAATTTAATGAAGCAATTATAGCTTGTCAGTCAAACTAAAAATTAACAAAATAATAATGCAAGGTGTTGATACTGATGCTCTGTTCATTCGCCTTCGACGTAAAAATACAACGGCATAAAAAAGTAACAGTTACAACACTATTAGTCGAAAAAACAGTACCAGCTAATCTCACACCTATTATTTTGTCCATAACTGCATATTTATTCATATGTGTATGCGAGGTTGAAAGTAAAAAGTTCAGTTCTATAATACTTTTTTCTAACGCTACATATTCATTAGCATTATTGCTAGCCCTTTTGAGCTAATCACTCATTAACTATACTCGAACGATGATAAGGAGCACACCTAGTGTGGGGTTTTTGCAACTTAAACTAATAAACTTAACTTTCACGTTGATATTATCAATTTCTCTTATCTTGATTCAATTTCCTCACTTTTTTACTGTTTTAAAGGAACTCAGTCACCGTTTCGTGTATTAATTATGCCTACCATCGCCAATCGTTTTCGAATTCTATATAACAGAGAACCTAATTAAAATGGCATATTACCTCGATATTTTCTCTTTTATTTTCGGTACATTTCATTTGTTACTTAAAATATTACATTACCTTTCAGAAATTTTAAAATAAAAACACAAAATTCAATGCTCAACAAAAATTTCACTTGATTTGTACATCTAATGAAATTCACATTCAATTGGAACTTATCAAAACGGGTTTTAATTGGACAAGAATTGTGAGATCAACAGCATTCTTCAAAACTACTTTGGAAACGTTTTCTGCCGCTACAAAACACCATTTGTAGTAATTCGAAAAAATATAGTAGTTAGGTATATTTTTTTATTCATAACTTGTAATTTTTCCAAATACTTTAAAATAACGCATATTTCACCAAATTTAATTTAATTTTCTTGTTTTCATACAATTATATAAAAAACGGTTCATATTTTTAAAAACCAATCGCCTTTAAGAAAAAGAAAAAAATGTAATCCACTTTATTGAAATGAAGAGAAAAATAAACTAATACAAATAATAGCCGATGTGGTAATTTTATTTTTTGACAGCTATGTGTGAGCTGTTGGCTTGGGTCTGTAAATCACTTAAAGAGCTTCCCATACTTAACCCACTTACTGGTATGGCAGAGTGGGAAGAATTGCGTTTCTGGTGCTTTGAACCACGGATATCGCGTTTATCAACACAAGTCTCAAGCACTCCATCAAAACTTTGTTTTATCTCATTTATTTCTATATCCGTTGGTTGCAATTGCTTCCCATTTTTTAATATTGCCGCTTGAACATTGGGGTTTTGATTTTGATTTTGTGGTTCTGCGTTTGAATTGGTTTGGCTGTGACCTTGGCCGCGCCCTTGCATTTTATTCGGTTTAGATCGATGTTGTAAAGCAACCGAATTTGTTATTGGTTTCAAAACGTTCCCCACTGCTTTAGTTCGACCTTCTCGAAAAACCATTCTTTGCCCAACTCGAATATACTCTGGATGTTTAATGAAACGAAACTTTACATGAGCTTTGTCGCCAGTACGTAGACAATCCTTAGACATATTGATGATGGATGCTGTTTGTCGAATACTTCCGCAGTGTACCATGGCTTGATAACGGGAAGATATAGTTGTAGGATGATGAAGAACTAGAATTTCCCCTTCGAACTCCCAACATGCTTGAGGCTTTAATTCTGGATTAACCATTACCTGAAAGATTTAGGTTAGCAATATAACACACATTATTAGATCATTTTCATTACCATTCCTTTACGTATTTGAGATCTTTTTATCTTCTTTAATGCAAAACTAGCAGTTTGACCCCCACGCACTTCTTTAACATTCATTCGTTTACGATGGATGCTTTTTACAGCGATCGGTATAAAATTTCCCAATGCGTCCGGTCCAAGCATAAGGGTATCATTCAGTTTTATTAGACCTTGAAGGCAAGTTCCAGAAACCACTGTGCCCACACCAGGCACTGAATAGGTATCATCAATTTGAAACTCTGCGGGCAAATTGTCTTGCCCGGTCATTCGGGTTGTTAACAAATTTAAAAACATTTTTAGTAACTCCAAATTTTCTCCAGTAACATTGGAGACTTGAAAAATTGGACACAAACGCTGAGAAACAAAGTTTGTGGCACTTAACACAACATCATCTGGACTTTTTACCATTACTGGTACTTTACGACAACCCTGGGACTTTAATATTTTAAAAAGCAATTTTAAGTTATCTTGTAAAACATTAGGAGGGCACATATCAATTTTTGTAACGACCACAAATACTGGTACAGACAATGCTAATGCCAATCCCAAATGCTCTTTTGTCATACCAACAATACCAGCATTGGCGCCGATCTGAAAGAATAAAATAAAACTGAAAGCTCAATACAATACTATTAGATGAATCACCATTAGCATTCCAAAATCCGGGGCATGTCCTGTCATACCAAATACTGTCGTTTTCAAATAGCGTTCATGCCCCGCTAAATCAATAAAAGTAATAACTTTGGCGGATTTTTCACAAATCTTAACCCAGTCAAGAGTGCCATGATCAGGCTTGTTAACTACATTCCCAACACTATCGAATCCTAAGGAATTAAGTACAGCAATTTATTAAACACTCGCTTAAGCTATAAAATAAACATTTTTTCTAAGTAGGGTAAGCAGATCGCATAGACGTAATTTGATGATGTTAATAGTTAGCCTACCTAATATATCATTCCCCACAGAACTAGTGCGTCCAGTTTCCATTTCGTGTTTGTGCCGAAATAATCGCTGGCGAGCATGCCCACGCCCATTATCTAATTCACCATGCGTTAGAACTCCGAGCAAAGTAGATTTTCCTGCATCCACATTTCCAACCACAGCAACACTAAACAAAAGTTCAAAATAGTTGTTTAAATACAATTTACAAATAGGATAAGATCAGTACATGTACGTTAGTGTCTGTCATTTCCCCCAAGTTGCTTTTGTTTTTTTTACTTATTAAGCTCCTTAAAGTTTTGAATTTCGCCTTAAAAAAGTTATCCAACGTAGACAAGTTTTTTTTTTTTTTGGTTTAAATCGTGCCTATTTTATTTTAACTTCTTTTCTCTTTGGCATTAATTTTTTTACGTTCAAAACAAACCAACCAAAAGAAATAAACCAAAGATTCAAAGAGCTTCAGCAAAAAAATTAATATCTTGGGAAATAACGGACACGCTAATGTACATATATAAAAATTTATATATTTGTTTTACTACCGAATTTCCATGAAATCTGAAGTATCGACACGTTTCCTTATCAAATACTGGCCTGCTAATCCCTTTTCAACTTTTCTCTGCCTCAGTAACACTACATCAGCATCGATAGTTGTGGCTAACGATTGCAATGTAGCGACCGAAGCGCGATACTCGTCCTCATCCAAGCCATTGTCGCTGCCATCTGCGTAACCGTAACGATATTATGATACGACAACTAGACTTAAATCATAAATGCTAAATTTTACCTTCCCCTACACCGATTTCATATATTGTTTCACCACGACAGTCTTCTGTGCGCTCTTCTAGCCTCTTTTTTAGCAGTTCGAACTGTACTTCAGTTGGACTTACCAAGACTTTTTTCCCACAAATACTAGAATAATCAACTTTAGGACTATGCAGACGCTGGAACTCATTAATAACAGCACTGCTGTCATCTTCTTGTGTTAGAGGACTGCTTCCACTCATAGTTGCCTAAATTATTTCGAAGTTATATTCGACTTTTATTTTTTCCTAGAAAAACTGCGGACATTGAACTCATCCAACTGCATTGCCTTGTTACAAACTTTTTATAAGGTTTATCTGTTAATAAAAATATAAAAGACCGGAAATAATATGAATATGCTATGCAAATATTTGTTCCAAGTAATATACATTTAAGTTTTGCATTTTTGAAATATACAATATCCCTAAATGACTGCAAAATCTCACCCAAAATCGAAATTCAACAACAAATTGCTACCAACTGACGTAAAGGTAGTACTCATTGTGCGGTTGATTGCAAACTGGAAAGGCCGGCATTCTAGTGCATCGTTTATATATCATTGTATGCTAAATAATGATGCAACAAAGTTCAAGTTGCAGAAATACGCTTATTGAGGTAAACACACATCCGTACATACATAAATAGTATGATGAAATATATGGTATGTATGTATGTGAATTTACAACGTAAGGTGATGAAATAATATGCCATGAAGAAAAATATGAACAAACCATTTAAAGTAGAATTAAGCACGCCGTGGTAACCTAAAACTGTTAAATCTTACCACACGTTTGGGGCTATCCCACGTGACAGCCTGCTACTTAGGTATTTTTTCTAAGACCAGTAAACAGATGGTGCTTTAAGTTTATTATTATTTATTAGCATATATTTCTAGTGTAACCCTCGAAATAGGCTCACGTTTCCTCGACGATTCCAGCCGACGATGGCTTACTTGAAACAAAAAATTAGCGGCTTTTTGATGAATATGCCCAAAATTAGGCTTTTGGTAATCATTTGCGAATTTTGAGCCAAAATTTTTGATTCATAAACGAATGTTAAAACCCAGTTATTATAATTAAAACAAATAATTTTTATTTCTATTTTATCTTTTCTAGAGATTTTTTTCGATAGATTGAGACAATTATAAAGGTTATTTTACCGTTAGCCTCCAAATTCGACGCATATGTCTACGAATCACTAAAAAAAACTACTGAAATAAAACGTTTTTTAACAATTTATTTAGTTTATATTTTTACTAGTGCATCCGGTTAAATTATTCAATACAGTGAAAATTTTATTTACGAATAAAGGCGAAAACGCTTTTGTCGGTATACGAGGTGTGTTCAAAAAGTATCGCGGATTTTGTGTTTTTTTCAAAAATTATTTATTTATTCATGAATATCTATTTTGTCCCCTTCAAAGTAATCCCCATGAGATATTATACACTTGTACCAACGGTTTTTCCAATCTTCGAAGCACTTCAAAAAATCATTTTTTTTTTTTGTATCTTCTTCAGCTCCTCCTTCGATGCCGTCTTTATCTCGTCAAGAGAAGCGTAACGTCGTCCTTTCATGGGCCTCTTCAGTTTAGGGAACAAGAAAAAGTTACTGGGGGCCAGATCTGGGGAATACGGTGGCTGCGGCATCATTAGTGTGTTGTTTTTGGCAAAAAAGTCGCGCACAAGCAACGATGTGTGTGAGCAGGGGCGTTATCGTGGTGCAAAAGCCAATTTTTGTTCTTCCACAAATTCGGGCGTTTCTGGCGGATTGCTTTGCGCAAATTGCGCATAACTTGTAGGTAATATTCCTTATTGACCGTTCTTCCCTGTGGCAAGAACTCATGATGCACCACGCCCCTGCAATCGAAGAAAACTGTCAGTTACGATTCGCGATACTTTTTGAACACACCTCGTAATAATCCAAGTTTAAGTATTTTGAATATGATAAATTTCAGTGAAAAAAATAATGAATTTAAGGCAGATTTCTCAATGTCTGGTTACCAACCTTTCTGTCCAGTTATTAAATTGTACTTAATAAACATCAACAAACGGTGGAATTATTGTCAGATAGTTTTGTATACAATTTTGTAAGTTTTCCGGCCGTAAAATACAGCTGTAAAAATGTATGATCTTATTTATTTTCTGGAAAAAGTGCAACAACATTTCCAATACATATGTATAATCCTCAAATGTTGGTGAAAAAACTGGAATGACTTATGACTTCAGGCACTCCAAAGAGCATCACATGAAAGAAATGGTTACACCTTTTAATCTTACTTATAAATTGCTTGACTCATTTGTAACACTTGAATACAAAGTTTTTAAAGGCTCTTCTGGTTCACCAAGGTATGGTGAAACTTTACCATCTATTGAGACTATAATAATTAAAAAATAAATAAAATATTCAATTGACAAATACATTGTAATTCAGTATCGTTAAAGAGATACCATCAAGTATCCTACGTCCTTTCTAATATCTTTATGTGTGTATATGATACAATAAAACAAACTTTATACACACACATTTATAACAAAAATAATTATAATAATAATAGGTTGTCACAAAAGTCTTGCGGTATTTTCGCTAGTTGGCGCTGAAAGCGCGTAGTTCTAGTTTTATTCGTCGCATCGGGTCATGCTATACCTTTTTGGAAAGCTCATTTCACGCGCTAACACGTACTTGATTGATTGACATTTCTTTTAAGTCGTTCGTGAGTTATACCGTCGCAAACATGAAGCAAAATAAAGAGAAAATACGGCATATTTTACAGTACTACTACGATAAAGGCAAAAATGTATCTGAAGCCGCCAATAAAATATGTGCAGTTTATGGACCCGATGCAGTTTCCATTTCCACCGCACAACGATGGTTTCAACGTTTTCGTTCTGGTGTGGAGGTGGTCGAAGATGCGCCACGCTCCGGAAGTCCTGTCGTCGAAAATTGCGGTAAAATCGCTGAATTGGTCGAAAGAGACCGGCATAGTAGTCATCAAAGCGTAACCATTTGAAGAAACTTGGAGTCACTAAGAAGCTCGATGTATGGATGCCACACGAATTGATTCAATAAAAATACCGCAAGACTTTATAAAATAATTAATAGTAATTTTATATTATATTATACAGTATGAACATATTTAGAGTATGTCATATATATAGTATAGTATTGCTACACTCCTTCACTTCTATTCATTTACGAAAAGTGTAGATATGAAATTTGTTGCAGTTCTAAAACATTTTCCAAATAGTTTTAAAGAATACTGCCGAAATATAATTAGGGCAAATACAAGCACGGCCTAATGGTAATTAGTACGACAGGCATGATATAACGGAACTTCCGCCTAAAAGCAGAAATCAAGTAAAGAAATTGAGCTATTTCGTTATATCGGTTCCAAAACAAAATTTCTTTCTCAGTTTAACAATTTTGGCATATTAACTAACTACCTAACATAACTTCTTAAAATCAAAAATTGAATTATTTTGTTTTAAATAAAATACAACAAGGATAAACACTCCCTTTTTGGAATCTAATTGATAGTTGTTTTGTTAGTTAGCATATTCAAAAATGCTTAGTGCACAACTTTTTTATACAGTATTGCCCACATTGTTCATATTTTTTTAATTAATTTTATAACATTTAGCGAAATTATCAAGAGATAACGAAAGAAAACTATAACAATAATATCTCCTGCAATGTAGTAAGTTCATTGTTTTGGCATCATATTTGTATTTTTATCGACTTGACGGATTTTTCGTCTAACGATTTAGCATTTTGAAGTATTATTACCGTTTATATTTTATATTTTTACAAGCAAACAAGATAGAAGTATAATAAATAATTGTTATAAGTATGAAATTTACTCACTTTGATGGCAATTTCGTATTCTTCTTATAAACAATTTCTCAATTATATTCAATCCAATTGAAAAAAAAAAAATTTGACATAACACATAGTGTTACCAGATCATATATTAATTACGTTTGCATTAAAAAGAAATTACAATAGCTGTGCTTACGAATTGTGGCTGTTTTCCAATCGTTAAAATAATTTAAATTTTAACATATTAATTTGAACATTACTCAAGACTTTGCAAGAGATCCTTAAATAAGCTCCACCTGGAAAAATTAGTAATTATTTGATAATAAATAGTTTGAATGTAAGTATACATTTCATCGTGGAAAGATATACGATCCAAACGAGTCGAAATTGTTAAAATGTATCATCGCAATTCGGAGTCAGTGGCCTCAACTTTTTATTTATTTTATTAAAGCTTACATAATAAACAAATTATTATATAAACTAAAGTACGCAGCGCTAGCATCATAGGCTTTCGGCTGACTGGTGGGATAATAGTTGGGTTCATTAAAAGCTGAACAGGATCATCATTGTTGATAGAGTTTATATAAGCTGTCTTCCATATTGTCTTTTAAAAAGGCAGTCCAGATACAGGCAATATGTTTTTTATCGGAGATGTTGATAACAAATAGTCTTTTTCTTACATATTGACAATGTTGCTTAAATTAATACTTAGAGTCTAATATTAAGCCTAGGAACTTAAAACTATCTGTACAGATTAAATTTATATTATTAACGGTAAGTGTGGGTGTATTACAATGATGTTTCTTACAAAATATGTAATAACTTAGATTTAGAGGAAGAAATTGACATGCCCGAAGAACCGGACCAATGAAATAAGAGGGATAAGATTTTAGAAAAGGAAGACGTAACAACGGACAAATCGGAGGAATAGAAAACAATACTAAATCATCAGCATAGATTTGGTGACTGATATTAGGGAAGTCAGATAAAATTGTACTGATTTTGAAGCGCAAATTCTAAGGCTATATCTTGCGGATATAGTAGATTGCCACGAGGAGAATTGAGGAGAGAAATCGGAGAAAAGGAGATTAAACCAGACAGTCTCCTTATGTCAGCCCAGATCTTTTTTGGGTTAGAAGAGGAATTGATTTCGCTAGTGAACTTTTGATACCACTTAAAGTGAAAGATTCATTAGGAGGGGAATAGGCACAAATAATGATGAGTTTATTAGGAGAAAGAATTTCTATGGAGAGGGAGGAGATGTTTGAAGGAGTAGGGGGGAGGGTGTTATGTGGTACTTTTCTGTTGATCAGAATAGCTATTCCCTGTTTGCTGGTGGTATTGCTGGGGAGGTTATAAAAATAATATATGCCTTGGGGGTATGAGCTACAATATTGTTGGCAAGATGAGTTTCATTTAATAATATTGCTGAGGGTTTGAATGTTTTAAATAAAAGTTCGAGTTCGATGTAATTATTTAAGTATCCGTTGATATTCCACTGAAGGATGGATAGCATGGATAGAAAAATAAAGAAAAAATAATAATGTGAGGTTATGGGAATTTATTGTTCCATCAACGAGGGTGATGGAGATGAAAGGGAGGAGGAGGCTGGAAGAGTGTTATGAGCAAGAGGAGAGATGGCAAAAGATGCCAGGGGAGATAAGGTGTGTGAGGAGGGAGATGAGACGTGAGAAAGTGGAGAGAAAGATGGGGAGGGGGAAGAATTCAAGGGTGAAGGGTATAGAAGAGGGGAGTTCTTTGAAGTTTCTGGAAGTTCTATGTGATGCAATGGATTGTTGGAGGAGGATGAATCGTTGTTAGCTTTTGTTGTTGTTGCGTTAGTATTGAGGTTAGAATTTTTAGATATTGAAGTATTATCTTTGTTATTAGGATTTTTTGAGTTTGAATTTATATCGCTGTTAGTTTGAATTTTTGCCACGTTGGCGAAGGAGAAGGGGGATGGGGTGGAAGGATGTTGATTTTTATACATGGTAATGGCGTCCCGCATGGTGCATTTGTGTATAGTTTTAATCTTTAATATTTCTTTCGATTGAATAAATTTAGGGCAAGCATTTGAGGACGAGGGATGTTCACCTGCGCAGTTAGCGCAGTAAACTCTGGTGCAATCAGAAGGAGGAGAGTGGTTAGGAGGAAGGTTGCAAATGACACAGGAAGGAGTTTTTACGCAGTGTTTAGCGGTGTGTCCTAATAGCTGACAAGTTTTGCAGCGCATAGGATTAGGGTAGTACGGACGGACATCTAGGGTTCTCCAGGCTACATCAATTCTGTTAGGAAGTGTATATTTATTGAATGTTAATAATACGGCACCAGTAGGTACACGAACGCCTTTAACTATTTTTTTAAACTTGTGGACTGCAGAGACACCTTGTTCCTTGAGACCTTCGATTATTTCTTCGTCGCTAAGTTGGCAAATAAAGGGGGCATAAATTGTGCCCTTGACTGAGTTAAGGGTGCTGTGAAGAGCAACTTCAACAGCACCTGCACCGGGTAGATTCTTAGTGAAAAGGAATTTATCAGCAATTTTTTGATTTTTTACCAGGAGGAGTAGGCTGCCATCGCGAAGTGACGAGATGTTGTTAATATCTTTACCGATAGCTTGAATACATTTATAAATCGCGAAGCAGGAGATGGATGTAATTGGTTTACTGGCATCCCGCGACTTAATGACGAGGTATTTGGGGTCATCCTTCTTAGTTATGGGGAGTTCCGGAAATAGTTCCAACCTTGTTTGCTCAGGTTTTTTTCTTTTTGTCTTCTTGGCTGGGGATAATAGGGCAAACCTATTATCACCCAGATTGTTGGCCCCGGGGGGCATTGTGAAAATATTACTTTTTGTGTATTCAAAAATGTAAGAATGTAGCACAAGTTAACAATAAGAAATAAACACCGCGAGAAATTAACAGTAAAAAAGTTATTTGTGCACAACTGTAAAGTAGCGTTATAACACAGACACTGCTAGAATGACCGCGAGAGAAAAAGAAAAATGCGACCGTACGGTTTGACAACTCGGTTGCGACTGGGCCTCAACTTAAAGAGCGGGGTTTTCAATAAAAGCGCTACAAATTTTGGGTCGGCTTTAGTATACCGTCCCAGGATTTCGGGAATAAAATGGGTATGGTCGGATAGAGGAGATTATCCTGATCAAGGAAATATTTGTTATTCTAAAATAATAATAATTCAACAATAATTGAAATGTATATTAAAAGCTATTTTTGCACTATATTATATAAAATAAATGTGTGCAAATGAATAAGTGATTTGTTAGTGTATATAAAATTGAAAAATATAAGTGCAAAATTAATTTTATATATCGAAAATATGTAAATAAAATATTGCAAATTTTCAACTTTAAACGCGAATATCTCGGAAACTATAAGCCTCCTGCGGCTATAACCATATATATGATCAGGATAATCTTCTTTATCCGACCATATCCTTTTTATTCTTGAAATCCTGGGACGGTATACTAAATCCTTCCCCAAATTTTTTTTAAATGAAACAAAAACGAATCTCGAAAAAATTACGGTTTTGTGCGGTTTATGGGCCGGTGACGTCATTGGACCATACTTCTTCCGTGATGATTGAAAACCAAGTTTTGTGAACGTGTTATCTCACGAAATGGTCCAGAAAATATATATACAAACAGCAACATTTGAATGTAATAGTTACAGTTGTACACAAGACAACTGTCCATTTTGCATGTGCACAATATCGTTGTGGCCATACTACTACCTTGCACTTCAATGAAATTTTAATATTTTGTTCAAAGTGAAACTTTTTATGCAAAAAATAAGTAAATAGGTCAATTTCTTTGTTTTAAATTATCAATTGTTATTACAAATGATATAATAGAGATATAATAGAGCTATTTTATGCTTTTAATTGTAAAATAACTTCAAGTTTGTCTGAGCAGTGAATGATTTTATATTTTACATATTAGTGGCATCACCACCCTACCTCATCTCGTTGGCAAATGTAAGAATATATTGAAGTTAGCGAGAGCGACAACTGTCGGCTTGCAGTCGTGTAGTCGTGCAGCTGTCACAATAACTGTATCCATAACAACGTGTGTATTTTAATATTTGACAGATGTAGTTTGCAGTCTGTTGCCGTCATTGTGTTCAGCACTTGAAATTGTAAGTTTCCAAGAAGAAGAGAATGAAATAATAGAATAACTGACAAACAGTGCTGCCAGATGTGATACGTCTTGTCTGTGTGCCCACAGTACTCCCCCTCAAATAAAGTCCTGTTGGACTTTTTTAAGGTTGAGTTCTTTTACTAGGTGCTAGTCCGGGTGCTTGGTGCAGTTAGGCTGGTTGATGTATGTAGCGAATTCATTTGCTTGGTGAGAGTACGGCTGTGCGGCGTACTGTTGTCACTGGCCAATTGGTATGGTTAAGTGGTTGTTGCGCAGTTCTCGGTTAGGGCTATGACGGTTGCATAGGAGCCTACACGTGCGAGACTGGGTTAGGGTCTACAAGCGACCGATTGGATATTTGTGCAGTTCTCGGTTAGGACTATGACGGTTGCATAGGAGCCTAAACGTGAGAGACTACGTTGAGCGCCTTATCTCCATAGGTTCCGACTTTGCTACCGTTTGCAACTTGCAGTCAAAAAGGAGTTACTATTTTGAGTTTACTAGAAAGCGGAGTTGCCGAAATATCCGTGCCAGTGTCGACGAGAAATTTCGTACTCGATGTGCGGTTGTAAATGAATAGTTGGCGATGTGTTACCGCTGTTGGTAGTGCGATGCGTAGGGTGTTAAAGCGTAGCGCGGCGGCCGGTTGGCAACCTGCGCGGGGGCTGATTGTGGCATTGTGCACTTGGTAGTGTTGCATGTAGCGTGCAGGCGGCGACTGATGCAAAGTGCGTTGAGCCGAATTCACTGCAGATGAAGCGATACATTGTGGACTCTAAATAATGTCGATCATATGTAACGTTGACATGTGCTCCAGTGGTTGTAGCGTCATTTTTGGTTGTGCGTGTTGTGATATGTGGTCGGAGGTTGTGATATTGGTTGATGATGTGGTCAGAAGATGGGTAGTTCGTACATCAGGATATGGTGGAACTGTTGCTAGCAAGATAATGATGACGATTGCTGCTGCTACAAAGTTTGCGGCAGTGGTGGATGTGGTGCTTGCTGTTGCTGCTGGTAGATAAGCGGTACTGTACTTATATGCGCTGCTCCAGCAACAGGTCTTATTGAATAGATAGTCATTAGATTTATGTTGAATATAGCAGGTGTTGAAGCGGCAATTGCAGCTGTAGCGTCTGTTGTAGCTGTTACTGCGCTGTTGTTGGGGTGCTGCTGTTGTACCTGCGATTGCAGTTGCATTTGTACGTGTTGGTTTTTGCTGTTGTTGTTGTTGATGGCTGTGGCCATGTTGTTGCGCTGTACCAGCCAAATGCGGCGATATACCGGTGGTGGTGGCAATCAACTTGTTCAAAAATGAGTGAAAATAATGAAGAAATTCGCTATATTTTGAAAGTTGCTTCACAAAATATTATATCTCATTAACTAATAGTTATAATCCAACTAATAGAAATCATATACATATATAGATGGAAGTAGTATTATCTATGTATCAGCCACAGTGAAGTGTACGTACACGCATTCAGTAATTTTAACCTTCCGTTTTTTTTTTTATTTTGTTGGGTAAGATTGAGAGCTTAAAGTTGTTCTTTGGCAAATTGGGTTGAAATACCTTTTCTAGGTGATTTGCAAAACAATTAGCCTTTTCCTCGTCACTTCGAGCCCAATTTCCACCAAGGCATGTCTCGTATAGGCATGTTGGAGTCAGTTGGTGGCTTCATGGACTTTTGAGCTTTCCCAAGGGAATTTTGCTTATTTGAATTTGGACACAACTTCTTTATATACATTTCGGTGTTCAATTCTTCCTCACATTTCAGCGCTTTTTTTAATTTACGTACAGTAGATTTTAATTGAAGCTAAGTGGAAGGGGAGCGATTTATCTGCCATTGACGTCTTGCACGCCTTTTTTCATTTACAAGCATTTCTATTTCTTTATTAGAGATTTTTCTGAATCCAAGCGGGTTATAGCTTTTGTTTGGTGTTGCTAAGACAGCTGCGCTGGTTATTATATCATTGACTTCTCTTATGCTTTCGTCAATATCTTTTCCTGTATTTATTTTGTACTCAATATTAATGTGGCTGCTGACGTATTTTTTATATTTTAGCCAATTCGTTTTATAAGAAGTTAGACCCACTTTTGGATTAACAAATATGGGTTGTTCAGATAACTTTATTAGTACAGGAGAGTGATCAGAAGATAGATCAGTACATGCATCAGCTGTTATGTGCGACTTATCTATATTTTTGATTACAGCAAAATCAATTAAATCTGGTATTTTCTTACGATCACTAGGTCAATATGTCGGCTTACCAGGAGATATTATTTCAAGGGTATGTCCTCCTTTGGGATTAGTAAGACGTGAGCCCCAGTACGTGTGTTTTGCGTTGTAATCTCCACCTGCTAGAAATCTTTGACCTAGTGTTCCAAAAAAGTCTTTAAATTCGATTTCTGTAATTTTAAAACGAGGTGGACAGTATATAGCTGTAAGGTTTAAGTCACAACCCCGATTTTTTAGTGAAATTGTTGTAGCTTGTAACTGTGGTGTAGCATGAAATTCTAGAGCATAGTGGTTTAAACGATTTCTAATCAACACTGCCGTACCACCATGCGCTTTTTCATCTGGATGATTTGTAAATATAGTCTAAATCCCGGTATATTGAAATTATTTTTATTTGTTAAATGAGTTTCTGAAATAAGCATTACATCTATATTTTTTTCAGACAGAAATCTAACAATCTCTAATTTATGTTGGTTAACACCGTTAGCATTCCATATACAGATATTTAGTAAGTTCATTTTTTATTTAATAAATTTTGCAGCATATGATTTTGTGATTTTATTAAATATTGGATCATGTTTTGCATGCTAGACATAAATTGAGTCATACACTGTGTAAGATTTATAATCATAGTTTCAATACCTCCATTTGGAGGATTTCGCGGCAATTCCATTTGCACAGTGTTGCCTTTCACCACATTTGCATAGCTTCCTTGCATATTGTTATTGTTAGAAGTGATAGGATTAGACCTTTTTTCTGAGATTGCTATAATTTCATTACGGGGTGTTTGTAACATTTGATTACAACGTGCTTGAATGCCCTGTGACAACTTCGATTTCAAATCTTTATATACGGGGCAACCTCTGTAGTCAGCAGTGTGATTTCCTTCGCAATTGCTGCATTTTTTATTTAATTCTTCTTTCTTAAGGGTGCATTTAGAAGTGGGATGTAAATCACTACATACCACACAAACACTGCGTAGAGTGCAATATGATTTAGTATGCCCATATTCTTGGCAGTTAGTACATTGCACCGGACCGTTTCTTTTATGTGGTTCCTGCACAGTTACTCTACGATGCAGCAAATATTTCAAATTATATATTGGATGTGTTTCATTTTTTTTAAGTTGATTTGAGTTCGGCAACAATTCAATTTTAAACATTGGCTGAGGTACTTTGTTTCTATTAAATATATTTACAACCTTTTTAATCCCAAAACCGCATTCTTCCAATGCTTCTTTGACTTCACTAGAGTCTACGGCGGACTCTATACCTTTGATTACAACAACTACGCCCTTAGAGCTCTTCAGTTGATACGAATAATAATTTTTGTTTTTATTTGACAAAAATTTAACTATTTTCATGGAACTTTTTTCAGTGTACGACTGAATTTTTGTTTCGTCTATATTGCCTTTTTTCAAAGACACTATATGAAAATTGTTAGTACCTAAAATTTTACCTAATTCAGCAACGAGAGCATTACTGCTACGCTCGCGCAAATATATTGGAGGTGGTTTGGCATTAACGACTGTGGTGGTACCCTTCGCATCGTCGTCTGATCCATTGCTTAGTAAGGCAAATCTGTTGCCATTTAAAACTTCCGTTTTATTCTTAATTGGTGTACCACCTTGAAATTTTTTGGGATTGACCGCTGACTTTGAAGGACTTAATTTCCTTTTGATATTAATGTAGCAATATAGTCAATGACAGTTTGTACAGACTGACCTTTTTTTATTGGTACATTCTCACCTTGCTTTATGTTGTGCTTCGCTGCCTGCGTACTTGCTGGTACCTGCTTAGTTGGTGTGATCATGTTTGCTGCTGGCCGTTGTTGACTGCCGTTCTCTTCTGCTTTTGCTTTTTGTAAGCTCTGCTTATGGTGCTTGTCAGTCGGTCGCTGCGATGACTCATCCTTCTCATCGCTGCCTTGTTTGTTGGTAGGAGCTGAACTCGCAGGCCTACGGCCTTGTTGGTGGGGCTGCGCTGCGCTCATGCTTTTGTATTTGCTTGTTTTGTTTCTCACTTATTACTTGTTATTTTATTATGTTTATTGTTTGAAAACAGTTTGTGATTTTTTAAGTT